>OY735249.1:16111717-16462441 GCA_963457695.1 Neria commutata | reverse complement strand
TGCGATATCGTACCGACTGGGATCGCAACATCGATTTAGCCGCTTCGGTGCAGCAGAAACTGGATGCGTACAAGGCTGATGAGCCCACCATGGGTGAGGGCCCGGAGAAGGCACGTTCACAATTGTTGATTTTGGATCGTGGTTTCGATTGTGTCTCGCCGCTATTGCACGAGCTGACGCTGCAGGCCATGGCCTACGATCTGTTGCCGATCGTCAACGATGTGTATCGGTATACGCCGGGTCCCAATCAACCCGACAAGGAGGTGCTGCTCGACGAAAATGATGATCTCTGGGTGGAATTACGGCATGAACATATTGCAGTCGTATCCACACAGGTCACTCAGAACCTGAAAAAGTTCACCGAGTCGAAGAGAATGTCTTCGGGTAAGTTGTTTTTTATTATGATGCAGACATTTTCATTTCGATCGAAAGTGAAGTATGTACATATTGAACATTGCTAATTATTTTGGTTAGCATCGAAACCATATTGTAATAATTTACTATACAATGATTGGAATGGAACTAAACGTGAAATAGAAATTTTAATCTCTGGATCCCGGGAGAATCTCATGTCTTAATGTCTCAACTTATCTCTGTTATTGAACCAAATTTCATTAAAGAAGGAAAGACACTTTATTAAAGCCCATCATTTTTCGAATGCTCCATAAGAATTCAAGGGAATCAAAAGTAGTTAGAAAGAATTTAAAACTGGTAATCGGTAATTCGACTTTGTTAATTTTTTCTACTTTTAATTGAACCAACTTGTATTGAATACCTCTTAAATAGAATCTTCGAAAAGAGCAACTTAAAGCAACTTGTAATTATTTTTGTAATTATCACTCTTTTGAAATTCTCTTAGCCGATAAGTCCTCTATGCGCGATCTCTCCCAAATGATCAAGAAAATGCCACAATACCAAAAGGAATTGTCCAAGTATTCCACTCATTTGCATTTGGCTGAGGATTGCATGAAGTCTTATCAGGTGAGCTATATTTGACTTTTGTTCGATATTTTACTTAATTAACATACATATCTACACTTTTAGAATTATGTAGACAAGCTTTGCCGTGTAGAGCAAGATCTGGCTATGGGCACTGATGCAGAAGGTGAAAAGATCAAAGATCATATGCGCAATATTGTGCCCATATTACTCGATCAGGTGCGTGCAAGTTTTGAAACAAACGCTGCTAAATTTGCACTTAAATAATTAACTTTTCAAATTGGAATAGAATGTATCCAACTATGACAAGGTGCGCATTATATCTCTCTATGTCATGATCAAGAACGGCATTTCGGAGGAGAATCTAACCAAGCTCTTCACCCACGCTCAACTCTCAACCAAAGATCAGGACATGGTGCGCAATTTAAGCTTTTTGGGCGTAAATGTTATTGCGGATGTAAGTTGATTTGTTAATATACATATGTACATTTCAAATATGTTTTCTGTTTTATAGTCACGCAAGAAGGTATACTCCGTACAGCGCAAGGAGCGCATTACCGAACACACTTACCAAATGTCGCGTTGGACCCCAGTCGTTAAGGATGTTATGGAAGATTGCATTGAGGATAAATTGGACCAACGTCATTTTGCTTTCTTGGCTGGGCGTGCTCAGAATACCAATTACCATGCGCCTACCAGGTAAGACAAATGCCTAATATAACACACTAATCCGTGACTATAAAAATTATCCTTTTCCTTGAATTTTAATATGTACTTGATTTTAATATAAAATTTTTTTTTTTGTAGCAGTGCTCGTTATGGCCACTGGCACAAGGACAAGGCTCAGACGCAAATTAAGAACGTGCCACGACTTATCGTATTCATAGTGGGCGGTGTAAGCATGTCCGAAATGCGTTGCGCCTATGAAGTCACCAACTCCGTCAAGAACTGGGAAGTACTAGTTGGCTCGTCGCACATACTAACACCAGAAATATTCTTAAGTGATTTGGGCAGCCTCTCCAAAGAGGATTGAATTGCAAAATAAGCGAAAAAGACATAAAAGCAAAAAAATAAAGATTCAATAGTTTGAAAGTAGTGCTTAACATATAAAGTCGTAAAAACATTAGCTTATAATTTTGAAAACAAAAGTTTTTTCAACTTAGAAAATTGTGCAATTCAATTGTTTTTCAATTACGTTTCTTAGCTACAATACAGTATGTATTTATTACCTTCCCATAAACTATGCTAATATGAAACATAATTGATTACAATGTTCAAACACTTCAAGTATTTTTCTCTTGCTATTTAAATTAATATGCCTACATGCTGTAGTATATTTATATATGACTCAATTATATATTATATACATATATATTTAAACTATTTATACACACGTACATACTACATATAAATATAATATTTCTCTTCTCTCTCTAATGAGCTATGGTATTCGCAAAAGCACTAACATTATTTATTTTACTTGAAGATTGTATGAAATTGAAATAAAAGTAAAATTGCGCACGCAAAATTATGAATCACATACAAACTTAAAATAACGGGAAATCGAAGAAATCCGTAATAATTATTAACACAAGCATATAATTAAATGTATTAAGATTTATGTAAGCCGTACATACAAGTGTGAAACACAGAAATTTAATACATACATAGATCAAAATTGCTATTAAAAGCGCTATATAATTTAAATAAAAATTATTCTACAATTATGATACGAATTATAACAATATCACAGCTAATTGATGTTTTAATAAATTTGCAAAACTTGTTAAGCAAAATCGACAGAATGTCACTAAAACACACGCAAACTTAGCTAAAAGCTGCTGAAAGCAAGTCAAGCATAGAGGGAAGTTTTTAAAATGCTAAATCGTAATAGAACTGGCGTATTCCAAACCCAAGAGTACATTCAGCAGCAAGAAATGGGTTTCAATATGGACCTCAACGTCGAGATTGCCGTGCACATACAGATTTCATGTGACATGAAAGGAAACACTCATTAGCACTTTTTGAGGAATTCGACAAACGAAGTGATAACTTCACATATAAACGCATGCATAGCGTTATAAGATTTAAGTCATAGACTATCACAAGAAATGTTTTAGTTGAAAAGGCAAGAGGATATACTTGCATATAACAACGCATACATACCAATAGATTTATAGTTATGTATAAGAAAATACTCTTAAAGAAATAAAATGGAAATTATTTCAAAACATTTTCAATACAAATTTAACATTTATTCGTTACTTATTAATCAAACACATACGCTAACATGGAATAACGATTTTAATATACAAACATATACATACCCATATACATACATATAAGTACATATTTACATATATTGTAATTCCAGCAGGAAACATTTCTAGTTGAAGTATCATGCTACAACTAATGTCGGGCAAGTCCTGACGTTATTGCAACGTTATAAGTTCAATGTGTGCGCAACTTTGTTGATTTGGTCGCAAGTAAAGTCTGAAAAGTGTAAATTTATGTTACAACAACAGAAGCCTTGCCTGATTAGCATGTAACGTGAAATGTTTTATGCTACCAGCGGGCAGAGATTACATGTTTTACTTGAAAAGTGATTATTCGCTCCACTTTTCAAGTGATGTTCAACAGTTTGCTGTTAATTTTCGTTTATTCAACAAATAAACGTCAATAACGGCAGCCCAAGGGAAATAACGTTATGACACACGTTTGCTTAAGCACTTCCTACACAGCTTGGCAAATGTTTTCAGTATAACGGGCTCTCTTGTTGCCTACAGCAACTTTACTTGTGCCGCAAATCGTGTGCACTTTTCAGTTGAACATATAAGCTTTTATGTTTTTTTGTTGTGTTATAAAATGCTACAATTGCTTTCTGTAACGTCAATGACGTTATTATATCGCAAAATATACTCTTACGACAATTGCAAAACAATTAAAAGTTGAGAAGCGTGCAATACATAGTGTATTTAGCATAAAGCAACTTTACTTGAAAGTATGTATAGTTAATATTCAAATCAATGACAATGTAGTTAAGCTATATAAAACTGAAATAAAATGGTTAAAGTGAAATTCTTACAGTTATGAATTTTTAAGCAATCAATTACAACAAATTTCACAATTAATTTCTAAAAGCAGCATTTATAGCTAAATGCAACGTAACGTTAATAATCTATGCTAAAACAATACCACAACAACAAAACACTGTGCATGTCCGCTTGAACGCATATGAAAAAAACATTCTTTCTTGGTAGGCAATTTGCTTTTTTACAAAATTGAGGATCACAAGCAAATTGTTTCACTGTATGCGCTTCACAATGGACGTGCACACAAACACAAAGAAAAATGTTCATGTGAACAATTAATTTAGTTGTTTATTGCTTATTATAACCTAAAGAAAAGGATGCAACAGAAGAACATGCATGAAATAAACGAACAATTGAGTATAACATTAGGAATACGCAAAACAATATATGCATATGCAAATTATAATGTTAGTAATTAAGTACAAGTATCGCAATTATGTAAGGAACTTAAATAAGAGCCATAAGCCGTATGTACCGTAACAGCACTTAACTTTTGATTGCAAGTATACGTACAGACATACATACATACTTTTTAGAAGAAAATTCATTACGTAACACTGGCTACGATTGAGTCTGAGTAATAAAATCATCCGTTATTCACGCGTAATAACTGCATATACAGTGCACACGATGTACATTTTCCACATGAGCTGTTAAATCTGTGTATGACTTTCCGCATACCTTCTTGGATTTTATGATCGGACTCTGATGCCAGGTTCAATTCCTGGAAGACTCGTGCTCACGAATATGTTTGAAATTATTTCTTTGCGTGGCGCCATCTATCGTAACGAGTTTCAAACTCTGAGAGTATTCTTTGTCTTCACAGTCGCGATCGGACGCGGCTATAGAATACATTTATTAGTCCTTTCTTTACTTTTATATATATATATGAACTTATACGATATGTACTACTCTCTCTTGTGGTTTAAATGTTCCACTTTGCTCTCAGACTATATGGTCTAGCCTCAAATTTAGTCAAAAGTACTAAGGTTTGTTGTATGCCACCATTCCAATTAATTTTGAAGTTGGCAATGAAATTAGACATTAGTTCATTTGTGCATACAATCAGTAAAATTTTTTAATTACAAGTATTTTAACACGAGCATATGTAGCCGTTATTTCAGCGTAAGCGTCATGACTTCATCTGTTCGTATGTATTGCTATGTATGCCGCATGTACTGCCTTTAAGCTGGATCACCAGAAATATAGCCAAGGTAGAAATTAGACCATGTAAGCATTTTTACAGGCCATTTGGAAAATCCACATCGTGCAGAAGCTGTAATATACAAATACAAACGTCGAATAATGAACATAAGCACATGCATAAAAATATGTTGTATTTATTGTATCCAGTCTGCAAAGCCAGCACTTCCCAAACTTAAAAGCATATTCAAATGTTAAGCTATATATGAAAAATAGGATCAAAATGACATAAAAGTCATGAACCGACGAAAATGTAAAACAATTAACTGTCAATTTCTCATCACAAGCACAAATACACGAATACATTGATAAATCACTTTCAACAACAACACTTCCGCACATGCAGTCAACAAGTTTTGCAAATTTTCTATTAAAAGTCAATTTTTAAGCCACATCAGCAAATACAACAAACGCAATAAAATATATTCATCGATATGTCCACGATATCTGCAAATACATACATCTAGAATTCCAATACAAGTTACCAGTAAACTTAACAATTAACTTTAAAATCCGTTTTAGTAAAAATATATGTAGTATGTTTGAATGTATGTAAATCCAAATGAATTTTAATCAATAAAGAACTTGAGGAGAGAGACATTAGTTGTGCATATGGTAAACAGGGAGAAAGTTTTTATAGATGCTCATTTGCAATATATGAGCAATAGACCGTTTATTAAACCATGTCATTAATTATTGTTTTGAATTGTAATTAAAATTTACACGTTACTGCTAGTTTTGTCGGCGTGTTGTTTGAAAACTTGGGGCCTTCCGAGGGGCAGGGCCGGGTGTGACGAAAACATCCGCCTCCAATTCAGCAAATAGACATGAACTTGCTGCTGCGTAGTTGCGCGTTATTTCCAGGAACTTGGCGCCAAAACTTTTGTAATTTGCTTCAGTCATGTGGGGAAGAGAGAGTGCATGTCCGCATGTCCGCCCCTGTCGTGGGCATCCTTAAGGTCATTTCTTCTATGACGTCGATGCTCACAGTATCATTACTCGCCGCTGTGCGACACATGGCAAGCAGATCCGAGTAGCACCGGTCATAGATTTGGCCTAGTGCTGGTGCAACGGTGATAGCCATTTTTTCCGAGTATTTTCTCTCTCTGTATCTTCCGCAGTATCGCAAACATTATTGGCCGATCTTCTTCCATTAGAGCATTTGCTCTGGGCCCTAAATATATGTATGCCTGCGGTAGGCCTCCCACGAATTGTATGTCTTCGCGCAAGTATTCGTCTAGCACCATTTTTCGCAGCAGCCGCTGCACATCATTTATGGCCCATTCCTTTAGGAAACCGTGGAATTGACTCCAGAAAAACCCATTGCTTAAAATGTTTTTTTTTTCGAACCCTTAAAAACATCGGCTGATATATAAGGGTGGGTTTAATAAAATAAAAAGCTATTATTGACACTAAAAATTTGAATGTAGCCCTTTCTAATAATAAAAATTAAAGTTTACCAAACCTACCAGAGTTGTGAAGAGTTCAATCAGATTTGATTTGAATCAGTGATTTTACCCTATTTGATTTAAAAACTGATTTTCCAATCAAGCATAGCCAATCGATTAATCTTTTTCTGATTCAAATCCCAATCGATTTGTGGCTTTTGATTTATAAATCAGCCCTCACAAATCAAAAGTGAAAATCTAATTTACCAATCACTTGATTTAAATCAGCAAATTTACAAATCTGATTTACCAATCTTGAGTTGATTTCAAATCAAGTCTTGAAATCAAGTGTGCAAAAGGATGACAGAGCAGTAATAAAATGTATACTTCGAAATAGTACCAAAAATATCAAAGATAAATTCGTTCCTCAAAAATAAGAATAATTACTTGAAATCGTGAACTAATCATATGTAAATACAAACAACTTAAACTAATACATTTATTTTATTGAAATCATAGTGAAATATGTAATTATTCGTTCATATTTCTTCACCGAAAATTGCAAGAAAAGTATTTATTTGGGAGGAAAAAACCAACCCTGTTTCATATGAGACTTCCATCAGTGATGTCAACGTTGTGAAATTCGTACCAGATTTTGTGCATTTTTAAAGCTGATATGTTTATGAAAATGCATTTATCGTCTGATATCTATTTTGGTGGCATTGTTTGTTTATTTTGAAGACACTATTATTAGTCCGTAGCATTTTCGAAGCATTTTGCATTCCGTAAAATTAAGCTGAGTGAATCGCATTACTTTTAGAGGTTTGGAACAAAAATAGGCATAACTGTCTCGCATCCGTTCTTAGCACCCGCACAAAAGAGGTATACTTTTGTGCAAACCACTGCCGCCACAAAAGTGTACTGAATTTCTACCTGCTGTCCCAGGAAGCATAACATGTTAAGTATAATATATGTACATATAATATGTAAAATATATACATATGCATTAGTTAAAATTTGATGTTTTCAGCAAAAGAACAAAGTAATGCATTTACATACATATACTCCTCGTATACATTCATATATTTTGAAATAAAAAAAAACATAAATTATTGTTTTTTTCTTGTGCATACTATTTTGTAGCATCTTATGCGGCCCCGAGACGGTCAAATGGTTTGAGTCAAATGTGAGCATGTGTTAGAGAATATTTGTATGTATGGTAACACAGACAATGTTTGACCAAATATCAAAGTGGTTTAGATATTTGTGACGCACTGCAGGGGCCAAAGCAAAATTGCCATTTCGTTTTGTTCGTCGTGCTGTTAACATCGTTCGCATGTCGGCAAACCAAACAAGCGACGCGGAAAAACAATTTTTGTCGCGAAATTTATGCGATAACTGACTTCTTTTTCTTAAGCACTGTTTAATCCGAGTGCTCTTCTCTTTATTTTTTCACTTTTTAACGCACTTTGCCAGTGCAAAAAATGCGATACAATCGTCCGTGTCACTCATAGTATGTCTGCACACCATAAAGAGTCGGAAATTATGAAGATTTGATGGCAATGTTTGTTTTGTGTAAGGGCTAAGCATCACAACTTTTCTTCTAATACAGAAAAATGCAGCTCTGTGTAGCTTACTTAGGTGCTTATTTTGTAAATCCCAAGCCTCACTTCACCCTGCGTTCACAAATTTGGTATTGTGTAAAACGCATCACCTCACTCAGTGACTGCTCGCGTTGCCTTACGTAGTTTCATATGAAAATCGGTACCGCGTAAAACGCAACGCTGCGCATTCACTCACATGAACTGTCAAATCGTTCACTTGGGTTTGTGCTCGCGTTCAGTTTTTTAAACGCAAAATTTTTGGTAATTTCGAGTGAAAATTGATTTGTGGTAATCTGCAGAAGCAAATAATAAGTATTGTAATACTTTTTAAAGACAAATACTAAAGAAAAAAGTACAAAAAAAAGAAAATACTAGCACTGCGGTTGAGGATCGAAATCACAAAAAAAAAGAATGTATCGCGATGGGGGTTGAACTCGCAACTTTTCGCGTGCTAGTCGAACGCTCTAACCACTAGGCTATGGGAGGTATGCAATGGAAGTTACAAATTTTGTGTGTTTTGTATTTGGCTGATAAATTAAGAAAAATACAACTCTTCTTCGTAAGAACTTGACAGCTCAAGTGATGCCGTAAGACAACGAACGCAATTACGCCGTGATTTACAAAATGCCGTTTTTTGATCCCGGCGTTGGCTTCGTGTTCGCGTTGCGTTCGATCACGGTGATTTATACGGTAAGGCCGTTAATGTGGTGATTTGGCCAAAATTGATTTGAATCAGCCCAGAGGCCAATCGATTGGTGATTTGAATCAGACACGGGCAAATCACTGATTTTAGTTTTTTGATTCAAATCAATATGATTGGTGGTGCCTGATTGGAAAATCAGAAATTAAAATCGATTGGTGGAGTTCATTTTTAAATCAAAAATTTAAATCAGTTGATTTGTAAATCGATTTTGATTTGAATCTTTTACAGGTCTGAAACCTACCCATGTGTAGCAGTGTGACACGACAAGCAGGGATGCATGTGTACTGAAGCGCCAGAACCACCTTGCGGCAATGCTTCAATATGTCTATTTGCTGTAAATAAAAAAAAATGTATAAACCAACCAATCAGTACACCATTTAGTTTACTTCGTAGTCCTTGCACTTCAGACAATTATCGCATGTTGTCTCGCGATCTTCAAAACATTGTGCGCTGGTGAAATGCTCGCCCAAATGACTTAACTGCTGCACACGCCGACAATCCGTAATGTTCTCGCAGTAGCCCACAATGCGGCGTAGATTATCGACGTGTATTCCTTTAACCCCTGCCGCCACATTATCATTTCCCACTATACATGATTGAATTTGATGTTAATAATGTTACTAACATTTTAAAAGCCTTGGTACTCACGTCGTTCCATCATTTTAGTATAATGTCGGTGCATGTCCGAGTAGTTGTAATAAAGTACGCAGTGAGCATGGTTCCCATCACGGCCGGCACGTCCCGCCTCTTGATAATAGCCCTCAATAGACTTGAGCATAGAGTAGTGTAGTACGAAGCGCACGTCCGGCTTGTTGATACCCATACCAAAGGCCACGGTGGCGCATATTACGCGTATTTTATTAGTGAACCAATCCTTTTGGCGTGTCTCTCGTACGCTCTGTGCGTCTGTGAGTCCAGCGTGGTAAGCAACAGTCTGAATACCGGCAGCAGACATTTCGATCGCCACAGTCTCGAATAGCAGAATAGCTATTAAAACATCGAATTGGACAAGAGGGCGTGGCACCGCCCATACAACCCAAATTTTTTATCTCGAAAAGCTTTGGAACTAAAAGTCACGCAGCATTGAAATTCCGTAGGCAGTCGCCTCTTGGATACGTCGTCCCACTGGTAAAATTTTATGGGCATAGGATAAGGGGCGTGGTACTTTTCAAGCAACTCCACATTTGTGTATAACTTTAGAACTACTTATCACACATCAATGAAACTCGGTAGGAACTTACTACACATCCATATCCTTCTACTGGGAAAATGGGACGGGCATTGGACAAGGGGGCGTGACACCGCCCATACAAACCAATTGTTTATATCGAAAAGCTTTGGAACTAAAAGTTGTGCAGCATTGAAATTCCGTAGGCAGTCGCCTCTTGGATACGTCGTCCCACTGGTAAAATTTTATGGGCATAGGATAAGGGGCGTGGCATTTTTCAAGCAACTCCACATTTGTGTATACCTTTAGAACTACTTATCACACATCAATGAAACTCGGTAGGAAGTTACTACACATCCATATCCTTCTACTGGGAAAATGGGACGGGCATTGGACAAGGGGGCGTGGCACCGCCCATACAAACCGAATTGTTTACATCGAATAGCTTTGGAACTAAAAGTCACGCAGCATTGAAATTTCGTATGCAACCGCCTCTTGGATGAGTCGTCCCACTTTAATGAGCGTAGGACAAGGAGCGTGACACTTTTCAATTAACTACTCATTTTCGTATAGCTTGAGAACAATACATCACACAGCACTTCTTAGTAGTTCAAATCTTATAATTTTTGAAGAATAAGTCAAACATCATTGAAACTCGATATGGAGTCACTACTTGCTAATGTCTTTCTCCTACACCTCCCATACAAATCAAAATTTTAATATCAAGTAGCTTTGAAAATATAAGTCATACAAAAATATTTTGAATATTGTGAAGTTTTCAAAAAAAGTTCCACAGATTTGAGTGGTTGTGATAAAAATTCCCTGTCGTTTTGAAGTGTTAGGTACAATGCCGATAATAAGAGGTATCATAGGTTGTCGAAGTCAGACAAATGCGCGGCGAGCTACTTCACGTTTAAACCGCACTGATAGCCAGCGAGCTACAGATAATAGAAATAGTAGTATTAGTATGTCCGCATCACGTACGAGAAGAACTGAAAATGAACGACAAGAAAATAGGATAAGGATTCAACTAGTTCGTGCGCAATGCGCATCAATCACAATGCCAGCGAGCACGACAAAGTGAGCATGAACGATTGCGTTGACGCGGTGCTCCTGTGAGCCTGGAACGAGTGGCATTCCGGTACCATCCAGAAATCGATAACTGTGTGGACAGATCAGTAACGATTGGAGAAATGTCAGCCCGGTGTCCTCAGTGAGCCATTACGCTCATTAGTTTCTGGAGCGGGAAGTGATTCTAAGCATTTCCTGGCCAACATCCAAAAATATAACAGTTGTTTCCAAATGACTTCGTTTGGAGCAACGCATATTGTACAGAAGAATTTCATGCCTACTTTCAAGATAATTACAACACAATTGCCTTTCGCATCATTCTCCGTTGTATCAGAAATAATTTCACAATTTCATAATTTCACACACCATTAAAGATTCTTATTTATGGACCTCATTATGGTGCTCATTTATGGCACCATATAATACTTAAGTTGAAAGAAAGTAGTTTACAAAATTTGAACCTGATAGCTGTTGTTAGGGTGAAAATATTCACGAAAACGTATTCTCTCTGTACTCAATTTTCATATTATTAAAAATATTCCTACCATTATTGAAATACATTTCAAAACAAATTTTGGAAATAAATAATTATTTTAGGCAGAACAACGTTTGCCGGGACAGCTAGTATATCTATATAATATTATTTGTACGGGCCTAAATCAGGCAGAAATCTAGGTCAATACACATTCATTTCGTATTCTATAAATACGCCAAAATTATATATAATGCGATTAATCAGCTCCTGGCCCGTCTGTCCCTACGTGCTTCTTCTTCTGTCTGTGCTCTGATTGGCTATTGCAGTTTCGTTAATAACTTTGTATAAAGTAAAAATTTTAATATTTTTATGATTGATTCATATATTGTCAGCTTGTTTACGCATGTATGCAAAGTTTCAGATCTCTCAGTAGCCGGGAAGTGGGTGAAAAATTGATTACTAGATTTGACTACAAACAAAGAAACCTGAAGGCAAGTTAATATAAAGCTTATAATATAAAAAGAATAAAGAGAAGTAACAAAAATATGGTGAATGTCTGGGATACCAACGAAGCAGTACCTTCAGAAAGTAAGTTTATCGTGTATGTACTATTGTCACGGGCCAAACTTCCAAGAAGTCGTAATCGCAGATTTTACTCTATATACATTATCAAAGACAATGCATCTCATATATAAACATTTTTCTATAGTGGATCGTAATATTACGAGCCGCTCTCAGGTTTTGTTCCTATTGTCCCGAATTCTACCGACCAGCTCTCCCATTGCGAGTAAACACGCCCTCTCAAAGATTACGACCCGCTCTCCATTATAGTACATATATCTTCATCATCGAACCGCCATTATCACCGAAAACGATATCAGCTTGGAGATTAAGCGGAGAATAACTCAAAACGCGGTACCGGGGGGTCGGTAAGCAATTCTGTGGTCAAAAGCAATAACGACTTAAGTCGACTTAAGACGAAATTGAGTTGACGTTACCACTGCATTCCTGACGTTGATGCGCATATTTTGTTCAAACCCCGGTATCTGTACTCATCTCAGAAAAAAAGTTATTTAAAAAAAACACATGCACTTATGTACATGCACTTATGTGCATTTCAAATTTCGCATTGCATTTTCTCGAAACAGTTGTTTTCGACTTAAGTCGTTATTGCATATGACCACAGAATTGATGCGTAAAGTCCTCTCGCATTACATAACTAACGCTCTATACGACGCTCATCCTCCACGTTCTGCTTTATGGCGCTGAAGCATGAGTGATTTCGCAGACTGATGTAGCCTCTCTCTCCTCTAATCCGCGCTGGTGTCGACTACCACATCCAGACGATTTACGAACTATATGAGCACTACGCCGCTACACTAACATAGCCAGCAGCTTTACCATCTAGCGACTTCGCTGGCTAGGTCATGTCATGCGTATGGACGAAGGAACTCCAGCGAAGAAGGTGTTTGATTGTAACGCTTGGCATTTCAAACTGGAAACTATGAAGGCACATGCGTAGCAGATGTGCCTGAAGAGAAGTCCTTCATCAGGCCGTAACTCGGTAATGGATTGTCATTGGTCAATCAAGTAAATACGGAATATGTTGTAAGGACCTAAATTAACGCCTAATTTTGGCCTCACAATTATACAAATAAATCATTAATACTATTGAATATAACATCAAATAACATTGAACGCCAATATAGCTTTCAAGATCAAGCGGGCAATCAAAATATCAACACAGTCAGACGGACAAAGCGAAGCACAGCAATAGAAAGAACCGAAACCAAGCAAGAACAATAACAGGTGGCGAAGAAGAAGAAGCACTGCTTTGAACAGACTACAGCAGGCGAGCCACAGGCGAGCGGCAGACAAGCAAACCAGAAGATAGAAGAAGCATGGCTGAATATAAGAAGCAGTAGCAGCCAGAAGAAATCACTTCCTTGAAGAGAAGTCATCCCCAGTAGGCGAGCAAGTTTTATTTCTCGCATAGTAGCCCCTACCGTAGTGACTGGAAGAAAGTTTTACTTCGCCAGTCGTAGTTTAGTCATACACTAACGGTATACACGGCCGGACGGTTTACTTTGGTCGTACCAGCATAGTTTTCCCAAATAAAACCATCAAAAAAGCTTCCAAACAAACCAATCTTCTCATTTCTTCCTGAGACAGGACCCGGACAGCCGCTGAGGCCATACCCCGGCTACCCAACTCCGAGGAAAGGGCCATTACAATGTATACTATCATCTAAAAAGAAAATTTCAACTTATTTCTTTGTATGACGAATTGAAACTTTCAAAAAGCATTCTTCCTCTTATTAAAACTTTTTAATCCCGTTCAGATACGACTGTAAAAATATGTAATTTGTAGCTCCCGTTAACTTTTGCTAAGAAAGGTGTGCACAAGGGTTTTCGATACAGGTATTTATTTAATCGGAATCCCAGGATGCACTGTGTTGAGAACCCACCAAATTTAATAGCCGTTTTTGTTTTCTGCTAAAGATTAATGCTAGGTTTATTGATTATAATTTTAACAGTCACAAGCTGCTTTAAATAATTTAGTGTTTGACTCGCTCCGTTCTTGTCTCGAAAATGAATATGGCGAACCCCGACCTGTCAAAGGCCAAGCGTTGCCACCAGACGAAGCGAAAGCGCTGCCACATGGGAAAGTTTCGTAAATGTCACTCCGGCACTCAACACCAGAGAACGGCAAAAATCACATTTTCCTTGATTTCATCATGCACGAAAATTCCTACTCACATTTATTCACTCAGCAAAAATCAGTGTTGAATAAAATCAACATCATGCTAGCGAGCGCGTCATTCAAGTGAGTGTGAGTGGTGTAGCGTGTGGCCCTGTGGGAATGTCAGCCTCCGTAACTGAAAAGAACACAGTGGCAGCACAACAGATAAAAGCTGAGTGCATCAGCTGTTACGATAGGACGGGGCCGGAAAGATGAAATGGTAGGCGACCTCGCTAGTTCCGAGGCATCAAGTGCAATGCAGAAAAAAATAGCCGAACGCATTGATAACGACGACAAGATCAGGCGATGCATCTTGGAAACGGTGGTATCACCTGATATGCTAGCTCACTGGGGGTATGCTGGTAGCAATTAGGAAGGCGAAGAGTGAGTCTATGCGTAGAGGTTGCATGGTCTAAATGGGCCAAAAAGATTAGAAAGAAAATACGTGTACAAGTGCCTGTAGAAAGTGCGCTGGCCCTGCAAGTGCGCCAAGATTAATAAAAAAAATATACATATAGAAGTTTTCGGTGAAAAGTGCGCTGGCCTTGCAAGTGTGCCAAAA
Source organism: Neria commutata (assembly GCA_963457695.1). Classification (NCBI taxonomy): domain Eukaryota; kingdom Metazoa; phylum Arthropoda; class Insecta; order Diptera; family Micropezidae; genus Neria; species Neria commutata. The sequence continues at coordinate 16,447,494 of OY735249.1, read as the reverse complement.
TTAATAAAAAGATAAGGAAAAAGAAAGAGTTTACAAGAGAGCAGCATAAGAGAGAAGCGCAAGACGATAGCGGATACAGAAGCCATTGAGCAAGCCCCGGCGGAGCGGCATAAGTAGAGCAGATCGCCCGGAGGAAGGTAGGCTGAGTAGTAGTTCGTGCATGTAGGGTATAGCAAAAATAATGTGTTGTCGGCAGGTCATGGAAAAAGATAGAAAGACGCACAGATTCACATAATTGTCAAGTTTGGAGGATAGAAGTAGCACAACACAGGAACAGAGACTGTGAGTAAATTCCCATGAAGCTCAGGGCAAGTGAATCAATTGCAGGCTAATTTCAGCGTGGCAGTATATGTGGTACCTCAAGAGAAGAGCCGGACACCCTGTGCAACGAACTCAGAGCGAGTGCCATAGGACGAAAGACAGATAAGCCACGAGTCTCTGTACTCCCTAATTTTTTTTCTTATTGTACTCCATTACTTTTTTTGTACACACACATATTTTTGTCCGGAAATTGATGTTTGCGACGTTGGTATCGCACGTTTCCAATTTGTCTACGTAGAAGCCGAGGAAATACAGGGATCTGGTCCAGTACCTACCCGTGATCCACCATCGGATCCGCGTTTTGAGCTTGTAAATCGCGAGCAAAGGAGAAGAAGAAGCATTGCGGAACTAACTCTATTTATTTGAAAAATCTTACTTAAGCATATCGAGAAATTTTTATTGGTCAATAATTAGTCTTAAAGTCCATGCGCCCCTAAATGACCGTCCACATATCTCAATCCCCACACACCTTTTGCGTCCCGCGTGTAAGAACATTCCAAAAAACAAAAAAAAAAAGAAAAGAAATAGTTACGACCAAGTCCTTTAGAGAGCTCTCTCAGGTGACAGGGAAGGGTATCGAGTGCGTATGTAATAGGCAAGCGGGAAATTTGCGAAATGCTTGCTCGACCAAAATCTGGTGGGAAAAGAAAAGGAAATGTGTTGTTGAGACGCAATGAAGGTGCGCACATGGTCTAAATTTAATGTAATTTACTGCGTATGGTAATTAAGAGTTTTGGTGAGATCTTTTTGCTTAGTTTCATTTGGTGTTGATGAAACGTATTGAGATTTTTCTGTTAACACTTTTCTAATTATATGTACTTATTTGTAATGATTTGAGAGGTACTATGTGTAGATGTACATGGATATACATATATATGTAATTGAAATAGAACATAATACCCTTTGTTTTTTTTTGTCGGCGACTAGAGTGCGATCAGCGAAGTTGACATAGTTAATTCAAATAAAGCAACCACAGTGTACAGTCTTAGACTAACTCTTTGCGGATATTTATTGAAGCTAATGAACTGCTAAATTCGCAGCTTAGGGTGTGCGAGAGGCGGAAGTGTGCATAATGAGTAAGTAAGCGTAGGACAACGGATCGTTTTGCAGTGGGATGAAGTCTGGAGACTCATCATGGTTGGGAGGGCTAGGCTGCCGGAACGTACCATCTGGTTCCGTGAGATTCCTTGTTCCGTTGTGAAGTCTTGGTGTGTCTTTGTGGGGTATCCGTCTGCGTTGTATGTGATGTCATGTGTCCGTTTCAGTCATCTGGTATTTCCGATGAATTCTTTTTTTTTGTAAGCCCTCGGGCGAGTGTGGCCGGGTCGGACGGACCCTGATGGCCGATGAGCTAGCCGCGACAACGTTGCCACTCCGTCCCATACAGCGAAACAACACCTTTCAGGCTGTAAAGAGGTGCATCTTACAAAAATGGCGCCCAATGACGTATGTGTTTTTGCCTATCTTAAATATTTTTGAGAAGCGCCCAGTTTATTATAAAATGGCGGCGTCACTCATTTTTCAATAATTGATAGTGATGAAGTTGAATTGCATTGTGCAGAGGCAATAAGCGAGCAGTAATAGGCATAGGGCAAGGTTTGGTGGCTTGGCTTGTTGAAGCCAAATGCAAATGCATCGAAACACTACGCCGCTGTAGAGTCTTATATGCCAATGAACATCAGTTGTGGAGGAGTCGACAGTTCAAATGTGTAGTGTCAGAGCAGGGAAATTGCCGGCTGACTATCGGGTCAACTGGTGACTTGGTTCAATGTCGTAGCCAACTGCATCAGCCCGATACGCAACGACAGAATCCCGTGCAAGTCAATCGTCAGTCCGTGTAAAGTAGTGACATCGTAAGTGTACTCTGGTCGCGTCCAATGTCCCAGTGTACAGGAGACATTGCGCAGCATTGGCGGGACAGGAGAGAGTATGTGTCAGATAGGGGAGGGTAATTCCAGTGGGTTTGCACCACAAACGCACCAGGAAAATATATCTTGAGTTCCGTGTACTCGTAATTATTTGTGTAGTCAGGCACTGTGCACACATTCCGCCAACGTACACCCCAATGTTCCATATACATAATCAAAGCAGAAATAGTAAGAAAGTAATTGATGACGAAAAATAGCATGAGCAGTGCTGAAAAAAACAAGATAAACCAAACAATACAAAGAAGATTAGGATTTGATAGCAATAGGATAGCCCATCAGTACAATACGCGTAGCCAATCCGACATGCCGGTAGAACGTTCACCCAACATCACGAATCCTCAGATTAGAGATCTGTCGGCCACGATAGGGGGCGGTGCAACAGGAGCACAGGCTCAGGCAGGGCAAGTCCATAATCAAGGAGCCGTACCAAAGACACAGAGGCAGCTTCCTCCGAAAAACTTAACGTTTCCGCCAAATGTAGCAATCCCTCCACCTGAAAGAAACCAAGAGGCAGGGTTAATAGATTTAAATCAATCCACACAGTCAGCAGCTAGGGAAAGTTTAAATATGTCAAGAGATAGCAACGCAGGAATGCCAAGCGAAATTCGAACTGCAATTAACGTGGCGCTCGCGCATGCTCACGAAAGTTACCGAGCCTCGCTCAAGGACGAGATGTCCAGTTTGGTGCAGGAGTCGATGAGAGCAAGTTTAGCTGAATTTATGAAAGATATTAATGACCTGGTAAGGCCAGTCCAAGCTGCTAGGCGATCACCGAGCTCGTCGGTAGTAGCAGAGGCAAGTACGGAGAGTGTCGGCGAATGTCGGGCCGGGCATTTGGAAGTTCAGGAAGAGGCAATGGTACGAGAACAGCTAGCTCCAGTGTTCGATACGGCGCAGGTTGGTTCAGTAAATAAGCGACTGGTAGGTTGCAGGAACGGCAATGAGTACGATCGTAATGTAACAAGACTGCAGAGAAATAGGCTACCATTCAACGGCGTGGAGGTAGCGCAGTTGCTGACAACACAACCGAACAAAACAGCAAAACGCGGCATGACGAACAGTAGTGGCGATGGAGCAGAGCGTGAGGCGCAGTACAGGTCGTACGCGGAGAACGGGAATCCTTGGCCGGAAGGCAGGCAGGCTGAGCCGAACGTAGCAAGAGCGTATCCGAGGGCGCCAAGGCAGCACACGGAGAGTGAATGGCGAACAACGCCACACGAAAGCATGCACGGCTCGAACTACAGCACACATCGAGCGATAAAAATAGATCGTTGGGGAATTTCTTTCGACGGAATGAAAGGCCATTTGTCGGTCGAGGACTTCATCTTTCGAATAGAATTCTTGCAAGCACAATACCAAGTACCATGGCCCGAGTTGCTTCGCGATTTTCATTGTTTGTTGAGCGGGCAGGCCCGAGATTGGTATTGGTTGTATTTAAAAACGAACGACGCACCGAATTGGGACGCACTGCGGTTTGCGTTATTGAGGCAGTATCAATCACATGCCAGCGACTTCGAGCTCATGAGAGAGATGGTAGAAAGAAAACAACGGCCAGGCGAAACTATAGATGAATTTTTCCACGTGATGTTACAGCTCAGGTCACGACTTAGGAGCCCGATCGCGGAGCATGATATGCTAAAAATCATCAAGCGCAACTTACGCGAAAGCTTAGCCCGCGTGGTGTACCCAATGCAAATTTATCACGTTGAGCAATTGAGGGCAGAGTGCCACGAAGTGGAAGCGACGTTCCCGAAGCGAGAGTTCCGCAAGTCGCAACCGATAAACCTGCCAAAGGTAAATACGAAGCCACATTACGTACACGAGGCGTGGGCAGGCGAAGAGCCCGATGATGAAAACTGCGAGTTGGACGGTGGTACTGTCGAAGCAATCGACGACGAGCGAAACTTCAGCGAGGAGAAGAACGAAGGACGTCAGTATCTCTGTTGCTGGAATTGCAAGGAGACAGGACATACGTATATGGAGTGCACCGCTACATATCGAAATATATTCTGCTACAAGTGCGGACTCCCGAAAACGGTGACACCTAAATGCCCCAATTGTAGAAAGGGAAACGGCAGGAGGAGTGCGGTGCGAACGGGAACGCCACGCTCCACCCAAACGCCCGCGTTACCAGAGAAGTAGGTGTGAACACGCAACAGCAAGACGAGGAAGCGGCTGAAAAGAAAGAAAAACATATTAAAATATTATGCAATTTAAGAAATTTGAATAAGTTGAGATCTAGCAATAAAACTCCAAGTAGCTTAGAACCGTATGAATACCGATTAAGAAATTATATAAAGACGCGAAACAGAATATTCGAGCAGAATCAACTAGGTGGTATTCGCTTGATATCCAAGAAAGTCCAGAAGGCTCGTGACCGCTACGAACGAAGGAAAAACTTAAGGAAAATGGTGACCGCAGCAGTTAACACCGCGCATACCACAGACCCGCGAGTATATGCGGATATCAAAATCAACGACATACAACTGTCGGGGCTGCTGGACACGGGTGCATCGGTTAGCCTAATGGGGAAAAATTGTCACAAGCTAGTGCAGAAATTAGGTATTGGACCACAGTTTTATCGGTCACGCGTCAAAACGGCAAGCGGCCTGTCACACACAGTTGAGGGTAAATTGACTTTACCAGTCACCTATATGGGTAGAGAGAAAAATATTGTATTTTATTTATGTCCGTCCCTGGAACAAGAAGTATACCTCGAAATAGACTTTTGGAAGCAGTTCGAGTTGGCACCAGACGTGCTTGGCGTGGCCGAATTGCAAGTTGAAAACTCGGAACCAGCAGACACCGAAGATAGTGTAACACAGCATGAGCTCACACCAGAACAACTACAGCAACTGCAAACGGTGATACGAAAATTCAGGACGTACGAGGAACATGGATTAGGCAGGACCAGTGTGGAGGGACACAAAATACAATTGGTACCTGGGGCAGAGCCGGTCAAAGATCGCCATTATCCAGTATCTCCAGCAGTCCAGGAGTTATTATACGCGGAAGTAGACGAGATGCTGAGGTTGGGGGTGATAGAAGAAAGCGCGAGCCCGTGGAGTAACCGCACGACATTAGTAAGAAAACCTGGTAAAAACAGACTGTGTTTAGATGCGCGCAAATTGAACGAGCGAACGGTGAAAGACGCTTACCCCATCCAGAATATTGAAGGCATCCTGAGCAGGATTGACGAAACCAGGTATATTAGTAGCGTGGACCTAAAACACGCATTCTGGCAGATTGAGCTCGAAGAAGAAAGCCGCGAGTACACAGCATTTACAGTACCCGGCAGGCCCCTCTACCAGTTTGTCGTAATGCCGTTTGGATTATGCAACGCCGCTCAGAGACTCTGTCGACTTATGGACAAAGTAATTCCGCAACGCCTGAAAGAATTCGTATATATTTACCTGGATGACCTCCTGATTATCTCGCGAGACTTTGAAACACACTTGCGTAGGATAGAAGAAGTTGCAGAGTGTCTACGGTCAGCAAACCTCACCGTAGGGCTAGAAAAGAGTAGGTTCTGTTTTAAAGAATTGCGTTACCTTGGTTTCATTGTTGGGGGCGGCACAATCAAAACGGATCCAGCAAAGGTGAAAGCAATAAACAATATTTCCATACCACGTACAACGCGCGATGTACGAAAATTTCTAGGCTCCGCGGGATGGTATAGGCGCTTTGTAAAGAATTACGCAGCAGTAGCAGCACCACTAACCGACACGCTGAAAAAGGGAAAGAAATTTAGCATGACTCCGGAAGCTACTAAAGCGTTTGAAGAATTGAAGACAGCACTCACCACAGCTCCAGTGTTAGTACACCCGGATTTCAAAAAACGATTTTTTATTCAGTGCGATGCGTCGCATGTGGGCATCGGCGCGGTACTTTTTCAACGTGACGACCAGGAGAACGAACGTCCAATTGCGTTTTATTCGCAAAAGCTGGACGGTGCGCAAATCAATTACAGCGTGACGGAGAAAGAGTGCTTAGCGGCAGTGGTAGCAATCAAGAAGTTTAGGCCGTACGTGGAACTCATGCCATTTACGATCATCACCGACCATGCAAGCTTAAAGTGGCTCATGTCGCTACGCGACTTGAACGGACGTCTGGCACGATGGTCACTCAAGCTGCAAGGCTTTAACTTCGAAATCCAACACAGAAAGGGATCGCAAAATATCGTAGCTGACATGTTGTCCCGTTCGGCAGAGGCTGTTAGGATCAGCGAAGTACAACTTTTGAGAATGGATACCACAGAGTTCGAGTCGGAGGAGTATCAGCAGCTAGTGAAAACGGTAGAAGAGAACAAGGAGCAATTACCGGAAGTTAAAGTCCTCGACAAGGTAGTTTACAAACGAACCGGAGGTGGGAAAGAAGACCGAAGCGAATTTTCGTGGAAACTGTGGGTTCCCGAAGCACTGACAGCAGCACTGATCGCGGATGCACATGAAAGCGAGACGGCGGCGCACGGAGGCATCGTGAAAACTCTCAGCCGTCTGCGACAGCTATACTTTTGGCCGGGGATGGCAAACCAAGTAAGGCACTACGTGCGAAACTGCGCGACCTGCAAGGAGACAAAAGCAGAGAATGTACAGCTGCGACCAGCAATGGGAAAAGAAGTAGTAACCTGCCGACCGTTCCAGAAGCTTTACATCGATTTCCTGGGGAAGTATCCACGATCCAAAGCGGGGAATGCCTATGTATTCGTAGTGCTCGATCATTTTTCCAAATTCGTCTTTCTGAAAGCCATGAAAAAGGCGACAACAAAAGCAGTAATCCAGTACTTAGTGCAGAACATTTTTCATACGTACGGCGTCCCAGAAGTCATTCATTCGGACAATGGCAAACAGTTTGTGTCGCAGGAATTCCAGCAGATGCTCTCAGCGTACAAAATACGTCACATAAAAACCGCGGTGTATGCGCCGCAATCAAACGCGTCGGAGAGAGTAAACAGATCGGTACTTGCAGCGATACGAGCCTTCCTGAAAGAAGACCATCGGGAATGGGACCAACACCTGTCCGAAATTGAATGTGCCTTGCGCGGTTCAGTTCACTCAGCCACCGGAGTTTCTCCATATTACGCTCTATTTGGACAAAGCATGTTCGAAAGTGGGGCCGATTACGTGTTGGCGAAGAAACTGGCATCCTTGGAAGACGACGAAATGCAGCTGCTACAAAGAAAGGAGAGATTACAAGTTATTAAGGAGAGCATGCGAAAAAAAATGCACGAGGCATATGAGAAAAACGCGAAGCACTACAATAAAAGAAGTCGAGAGATCTCATTCGAACCAGGCCAGGAGGTGTACAAACGCAACTTTGTCCGAAGTGACTTTAAGCGAAACATAAATGCGAAGTTCTGTAGGAAGTTCACGCCGTGTCGTGTGGTAAGAGCGGTAGGCCAAAACATATACCAGCTAGAAACCTTGCAGGGCCGAAGCTTAGGGAATTTTCACGCAAAGGACATTAAGCAATGAGTAGCCCAAATTAGTTCGTATATTCTGTGGTCTAACACGATTAGCACAAACAAAAGAACTGCCATGCACATGTTCCCAATGCACAAGTACGAAAATCCGACTGATTCCACCCGCACAAAATGAATAACTATATGCCGGTATCGACCGTATCGCGTTTATGTTATCAAAATCCCACTAATCCGTTCCCACTCGCTAATGTTGCGAAATCACAGCGCGCCATGCACCCGTAGCATCTCCTGCAACGTCTCTAAGCGAATCGAGAACGCCACAAGTCGCCCACGGTGCATTATGCTGCGCAACTTCACGACTTGGTCGCTAGTGCACCGGTACTTCGCGCAGCACTCGGCATCTCTCGCATAACCTCTATGTGGAGCGAGGAAACTTCAAGTCGCCCATGCACACGTCAGGCTACCGATGCAGCAGCGCCAGCCCGACAATTGCCAAGATTATATGCGAAACTGCGAAGGTAAAAACCCAGCTGGAAAGAAAAAGGAAACAAATTTAGTAAAACAATTTTAGAGTTCAGTTTACCGACCCGTCCGACCAAAGTGAAGAGATGTAAATAATATAAGCAGTAAAACAGTGTGGTTCCTTTCAAAAGTTCGTTATGTATTTTGCCCGGCTAGAAGTTAGCGGCGGCAAGGAGACTAATCTCAGGGTGTGGGCGTTTGCCTACGTTGGGCAGTTTAGGTAGTATTAGCAGGTAAATACCAGGGAAAATCAGGTCCCCAGCCTCTCGTGTTCCTGCGTGTTCACTGGTAACCCCAGAGTGTTGTAGCGTGTGGCCCTGTGGGAATGTCAGCCTCCGTAACTGAAAAGAACACAGTGGCAGCACAACAGATAAAAGCTGAGTGCATCAGCTGTTACGATAGGACGGGGCCGGAAAGATGAAATGGTAGGCGACCTCGCTAGTTCCGAGGCATCAAGTGCAATGCAGAAAAAAATAGCCGAACGCATTGATAACGACGACAAGATCAGGCGATGCATCTTGGAAACGGTGGTATCACCTGATATGCTAGCTCACTGGGGGTATGCTGGTAGCAATTAGGAAGGCGAAGAGTGAGTCTATGCGTAGAGGTTGCATGGTCTAAATGGGCCAAAAAGATTAGAAAGAAAATACGTGTACAAGTGCCTGTAGAAAGTGCGCTGGCCCTGCAAGTGCGCCAAGATTAATAAAAAAAATATACATATAGAAGTTTTCGGTGAAAAGTGCGCTGGCCTTGCAAGTGTGCCAAAATTAATAAAAAGATAAGGAAAAAGAAAGAGTTTACAAGAGAGCAGCATAAGAGAGAAGCGCAAGACGATAGCGGATACAGAAGCCATTGAGCAAGCCCCGGCGGAGCGGCATAAGTAGAGCAGATCGCCCGGAGGAAGGTAGGCTGAGTAGTAGTTCGTGCATGTAGGGTATAGCAAAAATAATGTGTTGTCGGCAGGTCATGGAAAAAGATAGAAAGACGCACAGATTCACATAATTGTCAAGTTTGGAGGATAGAAGTAGCACAACACAGGAACAGAGACTGTGAGTAAATTCCCATGAAGCTCAGGGCAAGTGAATCAATTGCAGGCTAATTTCAGCGTGGCAGTATATGTGGTACCTCAAGAGAAGAGCCGGACACCCTGTGCAACGAACTCAGAGCGAGTGCCATAGGACGAAAGACAGATAAGCCACGAGTCTCTGTACTCCCTAATTTTTTTTCTTATTGTACTCCATTACTTTTTTTGTACACACACATATTTTTGTCCGGAAATTGATGTTTGCGACGTTGGTATCGCACGTTTCCAATTTGTCTACGTAGAAGCCGAGGAAATACAGGGATCTGGTCCAGTACCTACCCGTGATCCACCATCGGATCCGCGTTTTGAGCTTGTAAATCGCGAGCAAGGGAGAAGAAGAAGCATTGCGGAACTAACTCTATTTATTTGAAAAATCTTACTTAAGCATATCGAGAAATTTTTATTGGTCAATAATTAGTCTTAAAGTCCATGCGCCCCTAAATGACCGTCCACATATCTCAATCCCCACACACCTTTTGCGTCCCGCGTGTAAGAACATTCCAAAAAACAAAAAAAAAAAGAAAAGAAATAGTTACGACCAAGTCCTTTAGAGAGCTCTCTCAGGTGACAGGGAAGGGTATCGAGTGCGTATGTAATAGGCAAGCGGGAAATTTGCGAAATGCTTGCTCGACCAAAATCTGGTGGGAAAAGAAAAGGAAATGTGTTGTTGAGACGCAATGAAGGTGCGCACATGGTCTAAATTTAATGTAATTTACTGCGTATGGTAATTAAGAGTTTTGGTGAGATCTTTTTGCTTAGTTTCATTTGGTGTTGATGAAACGTATTGAGATTTTTCTGTTAACACTTTTCTAATTATATGTACTTATTTGTAATGATTTGAGAGGTACTATGTGTAGATGTACATGGATATACATATATATGTAATTGAAATAGAACATAATACCCTTTGTTTTTTTTTGTCGGCGACTAGAGTGCGATCAGCGAAGTTGACATAGTTAATTCAAATAAAGCAACCACAGTGTACAGTCTTAGACTAACTCTTTGCGGATATTTATTGAAGCTAATGAACTGCTAAATTCGCAGCTTAGGGTGTGCGAGAGGCGGAAGTGTGCATAATGAGTAAGTAAGCGTAGGACAACGGATCGTTTTGCAGTGGGATGAAGTCTAGAGACTCATCATGGTTGGGAGGGCTAGGCTGCCGGAACGTACCATCTGGTTCCGTGAGATTCCTTGTTCCGTTGTGAAGTCTTGGTGTGTCTTTGTGGGGTATCCGTCTGCGTTGTATGTGATGTCATGTGTCCGTTTCAGTCATCTGGTATTTCCGATGAATTCTTTTTTTTTGTAAGCCCTCGGGCGAGTGTGACCGGGTCGGACGGACCCTGATGGCCGATGAGCTAGCCGCGGCAACGTTGCCACTCCGTCCCATACAGCGAAACAACACCTTTCAGGCTGTAAAGAGGTGCATCTTACAGTGGGCTGAACAAACGTAAATTCAACATGTTTGAGCAAAGGGCCGTTGGTTTCAATATTGTTTTGTTGTTATAAAACTATGTATTTTACTGTTTGTCTCACTCTCTTTCTCCCTCTCTGCGAGCACATGCAAAAACTCAACGCGTTCATATGCGTTCATTTGTGCCTTTTGAGTTTTATTCTTGATCAAAATAATCAACAGCGAACATGTGTGCTCGTGCAAGTTTGATTGCTTGAACGCAAAGGCATATTTTTTAGGGTGTTGATCGCGTATGAACGTTTTTGCAATCACCCAATGGCGTTCTCTGCTCAACACACTGCTTTGCGCGCATTTACTATAAAAATTTTACACTTACCATATGTTTAATTCCATTTGGCAGTTTAACTGAAGAAACTGCTCACCTCTTTTCTGCTGAAGCCATTATGAAATAATACTAGCAAGAGTGTCCTGCGACGTTGCTCAAAACATCGAAGCTATTACAACGTATTGCAGATTTCGTCCTGTAGCACTAGGTCTCTCCCAGCGCCCTTGCATTACTAATAATGTGAAGCGTTTGATTACTAATGTCTATCCAGATATTATAGGTACAAAATTTAACTAATTTCGAACTACTAAGTGTTAACCTTAATAACTGGCAAATAGATTAGAATTGGGTTACCAAAACCAAATCCCCCAAAAGAAAAACGTTCGTTATTGGAATAGCTGATTGCGGATCTCCTTCGAATTACACAATTCCAATTAATTCGGAATATGAAATACTCAATGGTCAACGCTACTGAAAATACCAGAAATCAGTGGATATTCGAATTGCCGAACGTTCGAAGTAATCCGGATATAACTTTCAGCGAAGAACGTTCGAAACACATTCTCTCTATTCCAGGAAAAAAGTGGAACTAAAAGAATACCCAGAGGAATCGCTTGTTTTTACGAGAATTATTTAATCCGTGAGAAATTAAAATATGAGGAAAAATTTAAATCTCCTGTTGGTAAACAAATTCTACGCATAAGCAGCTGATTTACAACGACCTGGCACTGACTTCTCCATTTTTGTTTTTTATTCATTAATTCGCATTTGTACTCCCTTTCTATTCTTTATTCGGCTGTGCAAAGTAAAATCCGTGTTCCATCTAAAGAAAACTTTTATGCATTTTTTGCAACAATTACTTTATTTTTTACAACTTACAATTACTACGTGTGATAAGTCATGTACTCGTATCTCAGAAACTCAATTATTTAAGCTACATACAAACATATACTTACATATAAATATGTAAAGTAAAAGTAATGTCTATAAAGATTTATATGTATACGCTAATCTTTTTCATAAATATTTATATTTAAATGTATTTACAAAAAAACTACAAATGTTTTACTCAACTCTTTTTAATATATCGTTAAACAAAAATTCTATATTGACTGGAAAAAATAATGGTCAAAGAAATATGCTGCTATAAAATACGAGTACATTGTGAGCAAAACTGTAGTTAGTATTTATGTGTAAATAGGCATATTAAGTATTTACAAGTGGATATGTTTAAATTCAAAATTATTTATTGCAATAAGTAAAACTTTTACTTCAATGCAAGCAAAATGTACGTTTAATTAAATTAAAGTTGCAAGCGTTCACTCATTCATTGAAAATACCGCGTATGCATATACTATCAACTGTAGTTATTTTTGTTAGTTTGCTTTAATTTACAATTAGATTTTAAACGTAAAGCTCTGTAACTACACATACTACTAAAGATAGTTTAAAATTAAAAGTTTCAAATTAAACAGAATATCAAATAAAAAAATATAACATGCATATAAATTTCATTTCCTTCCTGTCTAAATTCTAAATAAAAATCAGGCATTTTGTTCTCCTTCCGCTTCCACTTGCCCAACACATTACAGAGATTTAATAGGGTCGGCCATTTGTGGTGTTGCCATAGTAGGAGGGTCGGTCGGGAAGTTTCGGAGGCGCGTTCGGCATAGGACGACTGTAAAAATAAATTTAAAATAAGCGAAATTAGCGAATGATTATACTTAAACGACGATGTTAATACGAAAGTCAAACAAGTAAGAAAAATTAGTCGGAAATTCAAAGCGACTAGCTTATTGCGCAATCGTGTAAATCATAGCTAACTCACCTTCGCACTCAACCTTCATGTTTAGCCCAACACCAGTTTTAAGAGTGGTGAATTGCGAATATGTACAATTAAAATAGACAAAGCATACAAACTATGCAAAGTGGAAATATGCAATAATATCTTCTAGAGTGTAACAAAATGCAACATAGTACATACATACATTTGAGAAGGTCGAAAACATTGTATCGGTATAAGTAAAATGCATTTTAAAGCAATAACAATTCTCGATTTGCTGCAAATGTTCTCGCAAAAGTACACAGCCGTATCTATCAACAATTTTAAACAAGGCTACAAAAGAATGTTGTTTATTTGCAGCCTACCACGTGCATTTTTATAACCTGTTTCATTGATTAGTAGGAAAATAAAAATGTATACAAGGAGTTGACGGTGAAGATATCTTAACTGAATGCACTTAGCATAATTGGTTTACCTAATTTCAGTAAAGTGATTTTTCACTGAAGTTGATAATGTCCAAATCAGGCCCTTAATCTAATTAAACAACACACATATTTAGTGAATCGTCCAGCAGTTGTTGGATCTTGATTGGGATCTGATGTCACATCCGCCATATAGCCCAGGCCTGGCACCATCACCAGATTCCCACTTATTTCCATCTGTGCCAAACTAATTGAATGATGGAACTATCAAGGTTTATTGTTTGGAATGTAAGACCTTAATGGGAGAAACCTTAATGTATAGTGATTACGTTCAGTTCGTATAGCCTTTCTCCTTCCCCCTTCAATTATGTAATTTTTGTTAATCAGCACTTGAGAGTTTACTTTCAAAAGTTTTGAAAGGTCGATAAGACTGTTCCTCAAAAGTTCAGGGTCTAAACCAATGTATACGAGTATATGGAACACCCTCTCTCTCTATCTTAGTTACTTCGCATCTACTAAATAAATAAAAATTATGGCAACATTTATTTTAATATGTATATACATACATGTATACTTTATTAATAACATGATATTCGTTTTCTCATTTCATTTATATGCATTTTATTTGGATATATTATTTAGTTATTTAGTAGGAGGATGGCAGCTGGTGGGCGAGACATCAACACGCTCGTGCACCACAGTTTCCTCAAAATATTCAACATGCTTAATAATAAATTTCGCAAACATAATTTCTGCTTCTGTTTCTTTTCTTTTTGTTTTCTTGTTTTATTTATGTATAATTTTATGTTTTCTTTTAATATAGTAGTACTTTATGTTTTTCTTTTTTTGTTTATGTGTTTTTGTTTTGTTTAGTTTAGTTTACTTTGCATTAGTAGCAAATTATAATTTGAATCTTTCAAATCAATTATCATGAGGGCAATGCTATAAAACTGGCTAAATCTACTAACTCTGAAAAAATTCTATAGAATTAAATAGCATGTATGTAAATGCAAAGTTCTTTGTTACCGTTAGAGAGGAAGAAGGTAGAGTAAGAGAACACTGTTCAAGTTTACCTAAATAAACGCATTTAACTACTGCCATCTCACGCATATGCATGCGTGTGTGAGAGAGAGAGTATGCGTGTGTACTATAATTTCATAGAACTTCAATTCATACTATCATCGATTTAGGTATGCACTTTTCAAAATTCCTTGTTTTACGTTCTGTTTGCTCTTTCGGTTGCTCTTATACTATTGCTCTTTTTGCTTATAAATACATACAATAATGCGATAACATTCGGAACGCTGAGTTATAGTCACATACATATATAGCAATTGCCTTTGCGTCTGCCTGCTTGAGATCCAGAAATAGTGCGCCTAGCATAATTGAACTGCATTCAACTTTCCACATACAAAATAAACACATATATGTATGTATGTAATCATGAGTATATATGTGACCAAAGCTAGTATAGTAGTATATGAGTATACAGGCATGTGTGCAATTACAATACAACAACAGTTAATTTATGTAATTTATCAAATGATCTCATAGATCCAAATACACAGTGAAACATTCGAATACATTTCGTATTTTTAAATTAATCATAAACATTAAATGAAGTTATTTCTAAATAATAAATATATTTCTATTCTGAAAATTCGAATTTTTTCGACCTAGGAGTCATTAGAATCGGTAGGGGTATACAAACTTAGAAGCGCACAAGCTACTTAAATAATTTGTCGAAATCACCAGCATGAAGGCTCAGCTGAGTTTCAATGTCTGTCAGAGACTGAATGAAAAGAGCAATTGAAGCCTGTCAAATTATGCAAAAAAATTAAATTGAGATGAAAGTAAAGCCCTCCAAAGAATTCCACAAAAGAAATTGGTAACAAAAAGCTTTGTTCTAAATTTCATCCGAAGCCCAATCCATATCTACGAAACATAGAATGCCGCAATAAATTTTGAAAATGGGAACCAAATTTTTAGCATTTGCTGCTTGAAACTGACCTTTGGCGTGTTTGTAAATTGTTTAATATTTTAAAAGCACTCAAAAAAGTGAACATAATTCTTCTTCGGAAAATATGTGCAAAATTTTTCATTAATTGAAAGAAATGTTTTGTATGAGTAGAGTAATATATTCAAAGATCTGTGAGGAAGAAAGAACAGGTTAGTTCACACTAAAACCTAAACTTTTTTTCACTGTGAAAGGAATGAGCATACTCATGAAGCTATACAAAAATTTTAGCAAATTTTGTACACTGGATTTTTCATATTGAAAGCATTAATATTAGAAATTAAATATCCAAATTTAATAGATTTTTATATAACTGTATAGAAATATATTAGAGAAATTTTATAAACTTCCAAAAATAAATTCACATTTAATGGAATGTAAATACATAGAGTAGGAATGAACATTGCTTTGAGCGGGCACATTTTGGCTTAGGCATGCCCTTTTAGCTCTCATACTAATATCGAATTATACAAAAAAAAGTTTATTTTGGCGCTTTGAAGCTTTTGCTAGGTATATATGTACATATGTCTGTTTAAAATCTAAAAGACAGAGACAAATTATATAATAGGAATAAGTTTCAGCTATTCATAAATCGAAAAAACACGTGTTTGAAAGATCCTTGCGTATAAGTGTATATAAATGTCAAAATAACAAGTCGCGAAGTTTTTTCATTTTAAAGAAAAGTCCTGCTGAAACGCATCGTTTGCTCGTAGATGCATGCTCCATTGAAGACAACTTGTAATAATGATTTTGAAGATTTATCAGTAATGATTTCGACGTGAGTGGCACTACTCGATGATGATCTATGTTGATCGCTCGAAGTGTTAGCAAAAAAGTTTGATGTTGTTAGATCTTCGATTGGAAAACATCTACTGCATTAATGGAATGGCAAACAAATTAATATGGTTGAAAATGTGTGGTGCCAAGTGAACCAGGTCGATCAACGCCTAATAGTCTGTAAAGATCATTATCAAATACAACTAATACTTTTGAACCGAGCTTTCAAAGAAATACGAATGGAATGACGAGCTGAATCTATTGCATATGAACACTAGGCCACACGATGCTAAACTGGTAAAGAAATACCTGGAAAGAGTAAACTGGAAAAATATGCCACTCCCTCTGTAATCAATATACATTGCTTCTTTAGATTTGCGTGACCCGTAGCAGTGCAGACTGCCTTTTCTGCAGAGCAGTTCAGTTTAATAGAGCCAGATTGCTTGCTTCGAGTACCCGGGAATTACCTGTGAAAGGTAAAGGCGTGAAGTTGTTGCTTTCGATCGAACACACTTCCAATGCACTCTCTTTGTATTTGTTTGTTACCTCCGACAAATGTAACGGAAACTTATTCGCATACCCAATATATTTGAATTCATCACAGGATCGAACGATCTGGACCTAAACCTGGCACGCTTGAATCATGATGCAGAATGTTTGTAATATTTCACTTTTTAAGCCACAAATACATTTTTTAAAATACATTTTCTTAAATATTAAATATAACCGTAGTTAATATTGTAATTGAAATCAAATGCTGTTAAAAACATTACATTTTAACGATCAAGTTTGCGTTAATGCTAAGCGGCAAAATCATGTTTTTTATGCTTTTTATTTCTTCTCATAAGTTATTAATTATATTGTAATTTGCATCAAACGCCTTTTACGCATATAAGTTAAAAACTACAGAAAACACATTAGCAACAATTAAATATATTTTCATTAACAGAAATATCGGTTTCTTGCTTGCGCTACAAATTTACAATATTTTCTTCTGTTAATTTAATTCGTATGTAATTCCCTAAATTCAACATATGTAAATGTAAATTCTAGTGATTTTTTTATGGTTTTTTATTTTTAATTGTAATGTATAATTTAAGCGGACATTTTTTGGCGTAGGACACAATAGAAGAGTTTCTTTTTACCTAATATTTTATGCCGTCTAAGAGTTTGCAGAATTTGTAGAGCTGAACATGTCTATATAAGAATATTATAGTATATATACTTCTAAATACAATTATTATTTGGTGGTGTTGGTAGTGTTGTTGAGAATGAGTTTTTTTATGAATATAACTTAAAAAGAAAATCATTTTAAATAAAAAAAATATTTTAAAGCAAAGCAAATAACTTTATTCTGCAAGATTTATATTTTCCATCTTCATCCTCATAACTCATTGAAGAGTTCAAAAAACGGTGGATGTTCATTACGTCGCATCACGATATAGGGAAAAAAGTTAGACGTGTGTCAGTTTCAGGTTACTTCACCATGAATTTTTTGATTTATGAATAAAAATTAAAACTTCCAATATTATTTTCATAATATTGGAACCGAAACTTGAGATTTGTATGGGTCTTTCAAAAGTAATATAGGATACTAGTAAAGTAATGTAGGGATACTGCTGGGGACCAACATGTAGCACTTGTCGAAACTATTTCGACGATAATTACACTTAAAATTGGATATCAATGGATTTTAGGTGTTTTTATATGTTAAACAAATAGTTGGCGAAAGAATCCGAGCCTTAGGCCTAGCTTTCTCACATTAACGTGTTCGTTTTATTTAAGCACAAGATAACGCGACTCAAAAATTTATTCTATAGTCGTATCCGAATGGGATTGAGAAGCTTTATTTTCATAGCAAAGAATACTCTCGGAGAGTTGCGAATTCTTCGCGATAGGTGGCACCGCGCAAGAAAACATCGGAGATCGAGCACACCGGTTTTTAAAGGTTGCCCAGCGAAAAATGTTTGCGTCCCTCAAACTTACTTGAACTGAGTGTTTAAAATCAACTGACACACGGAGACATTTTTTCGTGATACTGTTTAATGCTCATTCAAATTATTCGTATTCAAAATTTTCATCCTTCCATTAAATGGTCGATTCGTAGTAGCCATTTAGCTAAATTTGTTCCAAACTGGAAGACCTTACTTAATGGTCAATATAATGGTATAAATAAAGCTACTGTGCCCATTTATATATTGGAATGTAACAAAAAATTTGCAATTATAATCATACTCATAAGATATTTTTTATTTCTGTATGATTCAAGATATTTAATTTTTCACTGCCAATTTAAAACAAAAAATATTTCATCATTACGTATTAACACCGCAGCCCATTTTAACATTTTTGATCAAAGAGGCCCAAAATTATGCTGACCTATTCTGTGCAATGAGATTCATGTATTCTTCGCGGTTTTACATACGTACATATACAAATATAATGCCAAAATCTAACTTATTTTATGAAATTCGAAACGACTGCGACTGCGCACAACATGATATGAAACTAAATATATAATAATAATAAATTAGGAAATAAAATAGGCCAAAAATAAAGTGTTTTAACAAAACGAAACAAAACAAAATGCAGTTTAATACAAAGGAAAAAACAAAGGCAAAATGTATTTCATGTGCTGCTGTATGAGTACATAAATATGCACAACATTTACAATTCGAGTGTTTGTTTATTTGCCGAGCGTTTTAATAGCATTTTAAAATTGCTAACAGCGACTTAAAATTATGCGGTGTTTGATAACAGCATGTAACAGCACTACAGCGCGTGTTATTGTTGCTCGTACTGTTGTGTTAAATTAAGTGGTAAGTGGTAGTTGCAGTAGGAATAGTAGTAGTAGTAGTAGTAGTATTGGTAATGGAAATGGTTAGTGTGTTGCTTGGCAAACATTCACATAACAATGGAACTCGCAGACTTGCGATATAAAACAGATTTACTTGAACTTGGTCGCAAAGACACTCGACAACTCATTGATGGCCGCTTGGCCGACGGCTTGATTCACTTGTCCACGCATACTCTCGGGTATATACCGATTGGCTCCAGTCTGTTGTGTGATGGCGCCACCGACAGATCCACTGACTCGTCTTTAGGGCGATTTGACCGAGCACATTCAACATTAAGGATTAAAAATGAAGTCAATTGAAATTCAGAGAAATGTCGAAATGCTTTTTCTTGAAACTAAAAAATCTTGCAAGTTTTTATCGAAACGTTTGAAACCCCTTTTTGTTTGATTGAAAATACTGTCACTTAATTAAGGTTAATTATCGCACACAAATTCGCTTGAAACCAATATGAAACCATACGATGAAATGAAACAATTCAATTAAACAAAAATTAGTAACAGCAGTAATAAAAAAACACAAAATTTAGTACCTTTGATATTATCTCCAACAAACCTAAAGTTGCTGCCACCTCGCAGCGATAACTGCCAATATAAGAGTACTCATTCGGGTGGAGGGATAATAATTTAAGGTTGAGAATTTACCACCCAACGGAAAAATGTACTGAAGATTGAAAATTTAACTACAATTATAATAAAAGTTTTAAGTATTTTTTACCGAATACTATGATATACAAAATCGTTCTTTGTCTTCAAATTCCTGCTCGAATAGTTACAATGTTCGTAGTATCCAGTTAAAAATAAGCTAAAAATTTTCAACCATCAATAAATTCTTCGTTGAGACGATAGGCCTTATCAGAAAATGTTTACTCTTCGCCCTAAATTAATAATTTGATTTAATTAAAACGATGGTTAATTGTTAATTAATTCTTTTAAACAAATCAATAAAAATTTTTGGAAGAACTTCGGCCAACGTATTGGCAGGTTTTGGCCGAAGCCGAGCGAAAGCCGATTCATCGATCGGACACTACACAACTTTTTCCTTTCTTATGAGTAAGCGACTGGCATTTGGTAGGTCAAATGAGTCCTTTTCGAAAACGTAGTAGAAAGTTTGGCAATGCGACATCGGATAAGATTCTAAGGTCAGTGATTAACTGTTGTTGATGATTATAAAAGTTATGACGCTGCAATTTAACTAAACAGTCGCATGTGTGTACTTCAAATAGTTTGCTTAATAATACGGCCGACACTACTGCCACACAATGAAGAGCACAATTCGCAAGCCTGAGGCCAATATATGTCGCTAATATAAACATTCAAACAACATAAAGAAGGTACTTTCGTTAACTTAAGCCTGACAATGTACGAGTATGTATATCATGTGATAAAATATGTGTATGTACTGTCTTATCAACTGTTTTCAGTTTCATAAGGTAAATATAAACAAATCTCTTTGTTTCAATACAAGCTTTAAACAACATTTAAGTTAGCCACTTTTCATATATGTAACTCTTCATCGTCATTAGCAGCTGCATTATTATGATCATATCATTTTATAACTGTGTAAATGTTACATAACTGCTAATTCACAATCTTTTAACATATTGTATATCGTTATGCATTTTAACTATTTGAGAATTTGAGGTGAGAGAACGAACATTTTTTATCTGTTTACACTGAGGATAATTTTATTTTACTTGTATAAGCTGGTATAAGCGTAGGTGTGTTGATATTTAGCGGCGTCTGATTAATTTTAATAGGGTTTGCAGCCAATTTAAAAGCGTTAGGAAAAGTGTTATACACACAATTTTGCGTTCAACACAAAAATTAACGAGGCGCGTTAAAAAGAGAAAAAAGAGAAAGAGAAAAAGGAGAGACAAAACATTTTTTTAAGTAATTTACAATATTAGTTATGAGTACTGTTTACAAATTTATACAAATCCGTGCTTATGGTTAGTGATGTGGGTATTCGAAAATTATATGAACAAACAGATATTATTTCCGCATGTCGATCAAATAAAAGCATATTAATTCTGTCCGTCTAAAAGTATGCAATGAAACACTTGAATGTAGTTATTCCAACTACTTTTGACAAGTGAAGTAAATCGTAATTATGTCGGAACTCCCAGACAAAACAAAACAGAACAAAAGTTTGCTCTATGAAAAAAGAGGTCCCAATCGTCGATAAACTTTTGCTCATTATTTGCTTAGAAATAATAGCAAATTAAAATACGTGGTTTGGAAATACAAATACAAAGTGACTTTGATAAGCTTTGAGAAAATAAGATACAAAATATTGGCGGTAAGCAAAATGCGCTACTCACGATGGTAGTAGTGGTGGTGGAAGAGCGCTTCCAGGTCGGCTACCAGGCAACGGTGGTGCACCGCCACCGGGGCGATTCGGAATCGCTGGTGCCGGACGACCAGAAGCTGGTGGAGGTGGAGGACCACGACCGCCAGCACTGCCCAATGAACCCTGCAAAGGTCAAACATATGTTATGATGAATGCTATTTCAAGTAGGCACTCTGTCTTCTACCTGAGATGTAGGTGCAGGTTTTCTTGGGCCACCAGGACTGGGCGGCGATAAACGTGGGTTATCTAAAGCGCTTGGTAACCAGTCATTTTTAACTGGTGGCGGAAGTGGTGACGACACAGTAGCCATGGAAACGTCACCTGCAAGGAAGCCAGCAGGACACATTAGAAAAACTTATTGCTTTAAATGTTATTTATATTCCGATTAGTTACCGATAATTTTGAGTGCTTCCTTGCAAGCGTGGTACATACGCAAGACTTCTTCGCGTTTAGTCGCAGACTCCGCGGACTCCTCCATCATATCAGCCTAGAAGTATGCATGAATACAATCATTTATTCTTTCCTATACACTGCTAAAGGAAATTTAATCCACTTACCTGATTTCCGGTGGCATACAAGTGTGCCAGCAGTTCACCATTAATAAAATCCTTGGTATTATTAATGATGAGCATCATTATGGCCTTCGGCACCATATCACGTGTAGTCTTTGTGACTATTTTCATGTAGGAATCAACCAAGTTTCGTATAGTTTCCACCTGACGCTCCAGCTGGGGATCTGTTGCGGCTTCCTCACTGTTGGCCTGTAAATAGTTGCAACTCAGTGTGTAGGGGAGGAAGAGAGAGAAGCAATTGTACACAAAATTCCACATCGCTACATTACTTCGGTCCAGTTAATAAAATAACAACAAAAAAAAAGGAGCATAGGCACACAAAAATTTTCACAAAATATTTCTTGTGATGCTATAAATTTTGGCAAGCTGTTATCATTGCACGGATTTCAAAACAGGATAAATTCCATTAACAAACAAAAAATTATTTAAACAGCAATATTATTAACATTGCAAATGCAATTAATGTGAGTGCATACAAACTATAAATTGTAATGGATTATCATGTGGTTAAAGTCCATACCCTTAAGCAAATTGCATACATTTTTGAGGTATCTCTATCGATATTTTAAACCTTTTTTGGATTGTTAGATATTATTCTATCAATCACGTACTTAAGCCCAGCAATGTTTCTTCTCTGCAATTCAATCTGTTATTCTGAATATTATGTGCACTTGACAGTATTTAAATTAATTCATACTTTCAGAAGCAATTATATAACTGAATAAAAAAGAGAAACACAGTAAAAGGAAAAGTTAAAAAATTGTGCCGGTTTTTACTTTTCCATATTTTTGATTTTCTATACTTTTTCTACTATAGTATTTTGCCAAAAATAATTCAAATATAAACAGATACTCGAATTTTGGAGAGCTTCCTTTTTTGGACGATTTTTTGGAAATGGGATTTAATAACAATTTCTGATTGTGGTTTAACATTTCCACCCCATTTATTTCGGTCCCAACCAACTGTATAAAAACAGTATCAAGTGCACATATATATTTTATACCATTTCATATAATATTTCTCACAAGTATTTTAATTCTTGAAACTATTTGAGATTCCAATATTTTAAAATTAATGTTTTGCTAACGATTACTTAAAAATTTTGATCTTTGTGTCATTGATTCATGGCCGCGAGTCTAGTACGAGTATAAATAGGCAAATCTCGAATAATTATTGATAAAGGTGGGTGTGATCAGGAAACCGATTAGTACGTATATTAAAATTTCGATTAATTTTACATCGGTTAATGTGCACGAACACAAATTATCTAATATATAAAAAAAAAGTGGTGAAGCTCTTTAGCCTTCTCACTCGATAACCGCTAGGCCGATTTTCAAGATTCTTTTTTGTTTTGTTCGAACTCCTGTATTTTAGGTTTATGCAGAAACAAATTCCGGAAAATCTGACGGGAAAGTCAGGAAATTTGATAAATCGATTTGTTCGCATTTTACGATATGTGGCGGTATTGGAGCGATGACAATTGTGTGCCAACGTTGCAATGCGCTCAAATTCAAAGGCGAAACTCACGTCTTTTGCTGTGCGAGTGGCAAAATGAAAATGGTTTCTTTAGATGCAGCTCCGGAGCCATTGAAACCGTTTGAATCGGATGATTTTCTCAAGAACATTCGACAGTACAAATATGTATTTAATTCAAGAAACTGGTTTCAAGGTAAAAGAAAAAAGCATTAACACATCATGCAAACATAACTGTTCTAAAAATTACACGGGATTCTACACTGCACGATTCGGGTTTACATATTCAAGGTCAAATTTACCATCGGATGGGTGCATTATTGCCAGTAAACGAAGGCGCACATCAATATCTGCAGGTGTACTTTATCGGGAGATGATCAAGTCGATAGGCGGTACAGAGGTCAAACAGGAGTGACAAAAAACATCTTTCGAAAATTGCAACAATTCTTGATTATATGAGAGATTGTCAGAACGCAGATGGTGCATGGACCGTGTGGTGAATTGAATCTAAAATCACCATGCATGGTTGTTGGAAAATGCACAAAACGATACCCATGGTCCTATGGTCATTAGTAGCTTAAACAGTAACGGGGTCAGATGTATATTCAGTTTATCGACGACGTTCAAAGGACAATAATGGCCGGACAATCGTACTGAAAATGACATTTCATCGTGACGAGTCGAGAGATTGAGATCGGACACAAGTTCGTTATTAAATATTTGTGCAAATATGTAACGAAGGCCAGTGAGATGATGGCTGTGTTTGGAGTTTTTCGAGATATTCAAAATTACAATATTGAATGTGTTTAGGGCCCCACATAAAAGCTTGATACTGGCCGCAGGCTGAGTATCGTTATTTCAGACAACCGTTGTCAGTGATTCCCAGTGGGGCTGCTGCAGATGAGCTCAATGTTGCGGGCAAAACGGAGTTATGCCGGGTCGAGCTAGTTTTGTATAAAAGTAAATAATCAAAACCGTTTCAAACAGTCAATAAAAGCGCAACACTACAATCCAAACCCTTTCAAGTGGTATTTGAAAGTTGAAATTATAATCGAAATAAAATCGTGCTGGTGTTGAATCGTGGTTCAAGATACTATTTAAATACCATACTTCAACAAAAAAGGCAGCTACATTAAACGTGATATTAACAGATTTGTTTAAATACATATATTCATAATTTACTGTCATTGCTTCGCTTTACTCAAAAATTTTATTTAGAAGAAAAGATTGCAAGTATGCACTGGTAATTTTTTAATATCTAATTTCATATAAATCTAAGCAACAAAATACAACGTGGCATGGTGGGAACGTTTAAACTGTTTGTCGTAGAAAGGATTGTACAGATACATAAAAATGTTTATATGCCTGAAGTGGGTTGTGTATAGTTGTAGTACGAAATTTGCTACAACTAAATACAACTAAAGTAATTATAAATTATAATATAAATTTTAATTCTAAATTTTAATTCTAAATTTAAAAATACAAATACATTTTTTTGTAATTATTTGCAACAATCTTTGATTGTGTGTATATCCGTGGTTTACCGGGTGAGAGGAACTGGATTGTACATATACATATATGCGTTGGGATTTTTTGTGGCGACCAAAATCAACATGCGGCTTAATAGCATTTAATAGACAAAACTAAAATGTGTTAATAAAATACAAGATACAAAACATACACATCATTAATAATAATAATAGTTAACGAATGAGAAACCCGTAGACAATGACATAACTAAGCAGTATATGCACCAAAGATTGAAACATATTATGTATGTATATAATAACTATTTTAAAAAAATTCATTGTAACCAACATACTTGTTGCTATTTGTGGATTTCATGTCAAGTAGAAAGCGTAAAAAGAAAATGGGAAGAAAACACGCCCACGATGAGTTCTCAATATTAAAAATTAAAAATACACTTATATAGTAAACCAATACCTACAAAATTAAACCGAACAGAAAAAAAAAACAAATAAATGGCACCAATATTCACCATTTCCACTTACTCAAGACGATTTCTTTCCCAAATATAAGTAATTACTTTTGAATGCAAAATAAATGCTAAAAATTACGAAAAATTAAACAAACCTCTTGTCCTTCCTGCATGAAGAAATATTCAATAAAATAAACAAATACACATTAAATTATTCATTTTGCCATAGGTTTAGTTGTAAAGAAGAGACACTTGAATTTATATAATTTTAAAGAATATTGGGTAGTATGGTATACTAGTATGCAATTACTAATAAATATATAATAGGGAAAAGTAGAAGATATTGGCAAATGCTTAGTTTCGTATGAATACGAGTATTTTTTACTTTACTTTTGTAAATTCGAAAAATCGGAAGCAAAATTTGCTCAACACTTCAAATCCTATTTTCATAAGGGAACATTTAGTTTTTTGAATACATCACGTGGTTCTCTGGCCAATTGCTGTGTCAATTTATCAACATTCGGCAGGATAACAGTACGGTTGCTTCAAATTGTTATCGTCGCTTAAATGCCCTTCTTTCTCCATTTTTTACCCGGCTACCAAGCACAGCAATTGGCAAAATTGTATTAAAATCTTTTGGATAATTTGTTCTACATAAAATTAAAAAAATTGTTGGCGCAGTCGGTTGGGTTTCGAACCAGCGAACTCCTTATCCACTGCGGCGCATTTTATTTTATATGTACATGTTACATATAGTATTAAAATTTGGGTTATTTTGTTAGAAACAAGTTTACTACTCGTACATGTCAAATTCAGAAACGTTAAAGCAAATGCCGTATCTTATAATTCGTATTAACATCAATTGCTTTTTCGAATACTCGATCAAGTTTTGAATTAAACTTGCAAACAAATTTACATTTTTCTCAATTTAAGCATTTTCTATTTGTTATTCATACGACCCATTATGCTTATTATTTATAAGTCAGCGTATATGTATAAATAATTTTCGAGCGATGAACTGGTGAAAAAACTGTATGAGGTTCAATCTATTGTATGAATAATTCTAACATATTTCTATGTTTTGTTTACACATTAATAGAAAAGAACGCGTACGGCTTTTATTCATTTAGGACTTGTGTGAATATAAAAGGAATATAAATTAAGTGCACTTTCTTTCGTTTAGGAGCTGTGTAATATGTTGGCGTGATATAACACTGATCTGCAAGTTGAGAACAAGTTTCTGGACTTAATTCAAACTGGACGATATCAATGTAAATTTGTTCGGCAGCTCGAAGTCTGAAGTTAAAACTGTCCCCATGTCTGATTTTCGACTCAACAGCGCAATTTCGTTGTCTTGGGAGCTCGAAAATAGCCCTACGTGCTAGAAAACTTCCAAATTGCTCATATTGATCATATGAAAGACTTGTAGTTGTACGATATAGACATACATACATATTTAAATACTAAACGCTACAAGACTGCATTCGATAGCCCGATATGAGGTCACCTATACGCCGCCATTTCTGAGTTCGGTAACCCTACTAAGCAGGTTCGGTTGTACAGGAGAAGTCGAGCTCTATCTCTATGGTGCCGAAGCATGGACACTGACACAAGCCGATGAAACACCTCTTGGGGTGTTCGAGAGACGAATTATTCGACTGACCTATGACACAGTTCGCGTTGGCGATGACGGCGATGACTATCGTATTACAACGCAAGGGCGCCTTGAGAGAGCTTGTACGTGAGGCGGAGACCTGAAACAGGTTTTGATGCACCATAAATAAGTGAGCAAATAAGTATCTAACTACAACCATTAACTTTGCACTTCAAAGACCAAACCTGTTATTTGCAAAATGTAAGACTACGCGTCGATTCTTTATCTTTTCTTAAACACGACTTTATCATTTTTCTTTCTTTCTTTCATTGCCGTATTGTTTGGTATAAGATATTTATGACCACTGTATGTAAATAACACCTAATCAATTCCCTAAACGCTTTAAAATATGCCTAAAAGTATGTATGTATATCAACGGATTTTTTAATCATTCCTAAAACTATGCATCATTTAAGAGCTAGGCAACTTAAGCCACAACACTGCTGCTTGTTTGAGCTGATATTACATTTGCATATGACACACTGAAAGAGATGAGTTAGCGCAATTTATATAAGCACCTTTACATATGCCTCATTAGCAATTTTTTACAGATATTATGTAGTTTAATGGAATGCATGATTTGTATAAAGTTCAATGATATGAAGCTGACATTGATCAAGCTGACTTATGATTGTTCAATAATAGCACTGCGGCATATCGATACACAATACATACTGAGAAGTGTGCCAATAGAAGTACAATACTATTATACTAATAATCTACAATACAAAAACAGGAGATGTACACATCAACTTACTTCGTTTTGATTCTCCTGTGTGCCCTGTTTCTCTGGATAAACACCGGCCCGTAAGAAGGATGCCTTCCATGATTCAACTTCTTCTACAGTTTCGCACGACAATTCAAGTTGTTTGTAATCCTAAAGGTAGGCAATAAAATTTTTTCTAAAATAGTCACTATGCTACGTGGGTGGGCAATGAATGGCAGTGGGGAGCATAGTGTGAAATACAAATTAAAACTTATTTAGCACGGCTACTTTGGGGAAATGTGTTTTATTTCTTATTTTATTTGTCATACGCAAGCCGGCGACAAATGCTTACTGTTCGAAGCAAAGTACACAAAAGTATGCAAGTATGTATACTTCTCGCAACTCAAATTCGGGTTAACTGTGAAGCATGCCACACGCTTGCGCACAACAAATAAAATTTGGGTAAAATGTTGATAAAAACATAGTAATTTTTATCTTATACAAAAAATTGTCGTTACATTAACAATCAAAAAAATGCGCTTCCGGTATTGGTTATTCGTCCAAACGCCTGAAAGCACATCAAAACCGCTGTCACGGTTTTTGGCACACAGAAAACTGGGGCAAATCAAAGAAAAAACTTCAAACAAAACGAACAACTTGTGTTTTGGTTTAAAGGTTTTCACTGTGTGTGACTTTGGTACTGTATCTGTAGGTAATTTTTTGTATTCTACAAAAATTACTAACCTTATAAACATTACGTCCATCTGGACTGAATAAAGCAAATGTAACACGTCTTGACATAAAGCCTTGTTCAATATCGCGCAATTTCAAACCATCCAGTGGCAACATAAACTTCTTCTCCTTCTCATCCTCATCCTTGTACCACGAAATACTCTCCGAAGTCAGCACAAACCAGTAGGGACGGGAACCACCTGTAAGCGGTTGGTCAGGAGCGCAGGGTAGAGTTGAAGTGGTAAGCGCCGTGTGGGGTGGTTAAATATTTGTTGTTGTTGTTGTTGTTTTTTTTGTTTGCGTGAAGGGCGAAAGATAATTTTATAGCAATAGACGTGCATGAAATGAAATCGAATATGAAAAGAAATGGCATATAATTTCCCTTGAATTGCAAAAGTTTATAAATAAAGTGTCAATAAGACAAATGACAAATTGATAAAACTAAGCAAATGGGTTGCATGATATGTGTAGATAACATATAATTAGAGAGGGGAAACAAGCTAACTTAAAGGACAGACTATATTTGTTTCATTTTAAGCGGCAATCGTAATAACTGTGTGTAAAACAGACCAAATAATTACATCAATTAAGTTTTTCTTCTCGATGGCTGTTAAAGCCATTTCAATCATAAAAATCATGTACAGATTGGTGGTTCACAGTAGCCTACACATTTATAAAGCGCACGGACACTTCATGCCCATCAACAATAGAATCGCGTCTAAGCTACTACCTTTTGATTAAATTTTTATTCACTACACCACGTGAGTGCATATTGGATTCCAACGGATGCAGAAGGAGGCGTGATAGATATGGTGATAAGTAACGAAATGATCAGGGATCAAATCTGAATTGATTTGATCTTATCCGTCCGTCTATCAGTTATTTTATATATACTTACATACATATATACATATAATTGGCGCAAAAGCTCGTGAAACCGAGACTTATGCATATCTTTCCGCATGAACTTGTGTATGCTTGTTCCATTTTACCCTAAGTTAACATAATAATAATTAATTTATAATTGATGGCGCATCAGCCCGTGTGGCGTTAGGCCTAGCTTTCTCTCATTAACTTGTGTGTGCTTGTTATATTTTGCACAAATTAACGGGACCTACATATAACCGAACCCGAACGAGAGTTTCCAATTCTTCGTGAGAGATGGCGCCGCGTTTGAAAACAAATTTTCTCTGGATCTTTTCTCATAAAAAGAAACTTCCCCCAAAGAAATTTAATAAAAGGCTTCCCGTTTGGACACGACTATACGTAAAATAAAGCGTGCACACGCAAGTTAATGCGAGAAATCTTGGCCTAACCCCCGTTCTACGGGCTGTTGCGCCAATTTTTTAAGAGAAGCATTGTCACAAATATTTCTATAAACATATTCTTACTATTGACTACTACTTCTACAAAAAAGAGCGAGATTCTAAAACTTAATTATTTATCCTTCTACCATAGAGCAGATAGAGAAATATAGTTGTCCAACATCTTTCAGATCGCCAAATTGTAACGCTGCATTGCAATAAATATAATAGTATATCGTATATCTATAAATTAAACTGCAAGCAATCTGCCCTAGAAATTATGCTAAATCTTTACACACTCCTATGTATATGGTTGCTACAATTTGAAACAGTATAGAATTTTCAACATCATGTAGCTTATTTGTCGAGATTTCAGTACCCATTAAATGTTGTTTGTTCATTAAATTAGTTCAACCGGAATCCAGTTTGTAAATATTCTATATTATTTCTAATATTTCTGTTAAATTCAATTATGTACTTCTATTCGCTTATTTATATATCAAAGTTCATCTAATTTTATCGCAATAAGATTCTATATCAATATTAAAAAGGGGTGTGACTTGAAAACTCCCTTCCAATTACGATCACGGATGTAGTGCATTGGAAACAGTCGACCGACTAAATTTTATGACTTTTTCTCATGGAATGGCATGCTGTTGCTATATTAAACACAAAACATAATTCAGATAAATTACATGCAGTGTCATTTCAAAAGCCAAACAATACGCAACAAAACCAAAGAGTCAAACCAAACACTTTGTCAACTAAGGAAAATGTGAAAAAAAAACACAAAATATTTACAAAAAAGGCAACTGAGGTACAAACCAAGAATCTGTGGCAAAAATCTCAGCAAAGCTACAAAAATATGAATAGAGAGAAATAAAAACGTAAGGCGAAAGTAAACAACAATAACGCACATATTAAAAATAGCAAAGAAACTTGGAGAAAACTCGATTTAAAAAAAACAGTTGCATGCAAAACGAAATAGTCAAATCTAAATTGACAAGACATACGGATAGATAAAAAACGCACACTTTTAATAAGTCGCTTCACTAAAAAATTAGCAAAAGTGTATAAGTAGAGCGAAATATTAGATATTAAAAATATAGAAGTTTTAGTTATTATTGTTAATTTGGCTGAGTGTATGAGAGCGAATTTCTAAATTTAACTAATTTCATTTATTATAAATACAAACATTCACTGATGTGCGTATGCATTTATAGACCCACCTTTCATGATGCCCAAGTTTTGTATAACCATGAAACCCTTCCGGATTACCTGATTCCCCAGTTGGCGTGTGCCGGTCTTATTAGCGCTCTCAGATTTATTCTGAGCACTGTGTAGGAAAATACAGTAAAAGGAATCGCATTAGAAAAATTCTGTTTTGTATATTAATGTAAAGGCAAACTCACTTGGCGAAGCCAATGAAATCTTCATGGTTGGTATTCATATATGCCAATTCGAAGTCGATGAGTAGCAGAATCTGTTCTTTACAAAATTGTTCACGCTGGCGTATGTGCGTAGTAATAATGCGTTCGGTTTCTTCACGCAGACGTGGATAGCGGGACATCTAAGGGTAAAGGTATAATAAGCAGCGAGTAAATTCACATTGGAAAGTACAACTAAAAAATTAATTTTTTAAACAATGTGCTAACCTTATCCGTGCACATGCGCACCACATACGACAGTTCTAGTACTACTAAATCCACACATTTAATTACTGGTTCCTTCAATTCCGATATTTGACGTTTCACAATCGCCTCAAAAGCCATATCAGGTGTGAACAAACCCACACGAATACCATGTATATTGCGAATAGCGAACGAGATTTCACGGCGTAATTCCTTTTCATCACAAGCCATTTTTACAATCTCAAAACGTAATCTAAAATGTACCCAAAAAGTTTGAAGAAATTCGAACAATTTCAGCCAACAATTGACAAGTTTAGGATGTTGATAACTAACCGTTCATGAAAAATGCGATTGATTTTAGCACCACCCGATAGCTCGTTTGTATTGACCAAAGCTGAACCGGATCCTTCAATGGTGCGCTCAAAATCAGACTGCAATTGTTGGATCATTCTGAAAAAAAACCGAAGAAAGATCATATACATGTTCTCGTTGGAGCAGACAGATGCAACTTACTGCAACATGGCCTTCGTCTTAATGCTGGGATCATTCGGGTGAAAATGCTTGAATTGTTCCACATCCTTCTCGAGCGTAAGCATTTGCTTTTGTAGTTTGTCTCGCAACGCTGGCAGCGTATCTCTAATGTGATTGGTTAGCTGCTGATTGAGCACTCGCTGAAGATAAGGTGTGCCCAAACGATCCGCCATATGACGATATGAAGCATGACCGAGAAAGAATTTGCGTTCGGCCGACAAAGCCATATGAATATCTTTACGTCCCTCGATATCCTTTTGCGAACGATTGACTACACCAATATAACCGCGACGTAGCGGCAACAGTTTATTCTCCAAAATATCCCGCGCATCAGTGCCCTCGTCCATCAAATCTAATTTTGTGATCACACCAATTGTGCGAACACCCTGTGGATCTACCTCTTTCGCCATTTTCAGCGCATCCGAATTGGCCAAATCTGTGTTGGCTGGCGTAACGGCCAAAATGAGGCATGTCTCTTTACGTATGAATTGGTAT
The DNA here is from genome assembly GCA_963457695.1 of Neria commutata. Taxonomy (NCBI): domain Eukaryota; kingdom Metazoa; phylum Arthropoda; class Insecta; order Diptera; family Micropezidae; genus Neria; species Neria commutata. The sequence goes on along the minus strand of OY735249.1, from coordinate 16,415,238 downwards.
ATCATCCCTTTGATCTGTTGCTCGATGTCTACCGGCTGATCGCCGATTGCAACTTTAGTCAGGCCGGGCAAATCGATGAGTGTCAAATTGAGCACATGCGGAGAATAGACACGCAAGTTAATTGGAATGTTGGAGATGCCTTTATTGCTACCAGTAACACGATCTGTCTCATCCTCGATCTCTTTGCGAATTTCATCGAAGTTGGTGAACTTTTTGCCCTTACAATGCAAAAACTCTCCATGTTCTATATGTAGATAAAATGGTATAATAAATGAAAGGATTTATCGAAATCACATTACACTCACCAGTGATGGAGTTTATTAACTGCAAGATCAATGGACGTCGTGTCACAATGCCTGACCCACGGGGTAAGAAATCTCTGTTTAAAAATGTAATATTTAGAAATAGCAATTTACATGGTTTTAAAATGAATAACGTAAATCTCCAGCTCCTTGCTTTTTTAATGATTTGGACTGCCCACTGTATCGAAATTTTTTTAATAAAAAGTTCTTATTTTATTAGTACTAGATTTTATAAAAACACGCAATGTGAATGATGCTCTGATTGGCTGTTGCTTTATTGAATTGTATTTAATTTAATAGCAGTGCTTTTCCCTGCCCGTCTGTCATTTGTATTCATGTATGTCCTTACAGAACTATCTGTGTATGTTGATTACTTAATTGGTAGAAGGTTAAAATTAAATTCACGGCCCCCATTCACTCCCCATGGACCCCCAATTTTTTACAGTACATATATTTGAGATGTATGCATGAGTAAATACTAATAAAATACAGAATTTTTATATTGTATGACTTGTTTGAAAGGTACGCCAGATCAAAGATTTAAGTAGTGTGAGAGGTGCCACGCCCTCTTGATGTATCAAAATCTTTAATCGCCTATGACCATCGTTGGAATATCTACATATATGTAGAGTATGTGCCAAATTTGGTTATGATCGATTAAGCGGTTTAGGACGCAACTCCGAATATACATATGTACATACATAATTTGAAATTTATATGTATGTATATATAGATATACTAGCTGTCCCGGCAAACGTTGTTCTGCCTAAAACAATTATTTTATTCCAAGATTTGTTTTGAAATGTGTTTCAATGTATTTCAGGGAGAATATGCTTTCGTGAATATTTCTACCCCGACAACAGCTATCGGGTTCAAATTTTGTCGACCACTTTCTGTCAACTTTAGTATTATATGGTGTGAATTTGAGCCAAATCGGTCCATAAATAAGAATTTTCGAAAAACCGCCACCGTGGCAACACTTAGGAAGGTCTAACATGAAAACAAACCATTCAGAGCACCACACGAACATATGTTGTGAGTATAGGGTCGATCGCTTCTGTGGTTCAGCCGTGATGCTGCGACATACATACGCACAAACGTTTTTATACCCTACACCTATGGTAATAGGGTATAATAACTTTGTGCGAAAATTGTAACGCATTAAAGGAGCCATCCTAGGTATAGACATAAGTATATAGAAATGCTTAGAATCACTTTCTGTGTTGATTTCCGGTTGTCCGTCTGTCCGTCTTGCTGTCCGTGGCCACAGGAGAGAAAGAAGGAGTTGTCCGATTTTGACCAAATTTGGCACACAGTCGTAGTGAACCTTCCACTACTTCAAGTTCCGAGATTAGCCAAATCAGTTGAAGAACACACCCACAATGGGCCTGTAAGTCCCAATACCCCGGATTTTTTTCGGTAAAATAGCTATATTTTGTCTAATTACTCATGGAAAACAATTGTACTTGGTATTCAAGTTAAGGGTTTGGTTTTCTATGTCCCACGAAAAAATTGGCGTGGTCCGCCCACTATATAGGCGGTAAGCTAAAAATCCTCATAACTTCAGTAAGATATACACCAGAGCGTCCATATTTGCTCACTTCTTTACTGGTAAGAATACCTTTTAATTCTCCAAAAATGGGCGTGTCCCGCCCACTATGGGGGCGGTAAAATAAATATATCGAACATTTCGATTGTACACCTTCCAGAGCATCAACTTTTGGCATAAATAGGCCTATTAGGGATATATTGTAGTCTGCTAAAAATAGGCGTGGTCCGCCCACTATGTAGGCGGTAAATTAAATGCACCCACAATTTCTGTGGATTATCACCCCACTTGGGAACTTGGTGTAGGGTATTACTCTGTCGGTGAAACCCGACTGATTCTTCCTTACTTGTTTATGATATTTTTATGGGTATTTATAGGAAAAAAAAATTTTGATTCTAGTATTTGGGAGATGGAAGTTTTACCTCTTAATAGTATTGACACAGAGTGAAATGTAAATGATATTTGGTATACAAGCTGAGGTCGGTCTTCTATGTTGTACGAAAAAAATGGGCGTGGTTCGCCAACTGTATAGGCGGTAAAATGGCTCCAAATGAGTATTCATGAATTTAAACAAAAAAAATATGGTTCTTAAGTTCAAATATCGGCCTTATATACCATAAAAAAACTGAACGTGGTCCGCCCACTATGTAGGCGGTAAATTTAATACATCCACAATTTGATTTCTTACAGTGAATAAGCACCCCACTCGATTACTCGGTATAGGGTATTACTTTGTCGGTGAAACCCGGTGATTTCTTACTTGTATGTACATAACTACTAATTAAAGGCACTGCAGTGGATTGATTAAAATCTTTACGAAATTAAATTAAAATTACACAATCTACAATTACATTGACCATCTAATGTAGGGCGCGGTGGCTCAGTCGGCTAAGTGCTTGGTCGATGATGCGGAGGACCGGGAGTTGATCCCGGCCCGGATAACATCTAATAAAAAAAAAAATTTTTTTCAAATTGTTTCTTTGCGCGGCGCCACTTCTCGCGGTGAATTGGCAATTCTCCGAGAATAATCTTTGCCATGAAAAGCTTCTCAAACCCGTTCGGATTCGGTAAAGTAGGTCCCGTTAACTTGTGCAAAAATATAACAAGCACACACAAGTTAATGCGAGAAAGCTAGGCCTAAGCCTCGTTCGCGGGCGGTTGTGCCAGTTATTTGTTTTTTTTTATCTAATGCAGGGATACCCAACCCAAATGATCACGCGGGCCACTTTGGAAATGCATCATAGCTCCGCGGGCCATATGCCATACATTTTTCGACATTTGGACCTATATCTTCGAAACCAATCTACCTAAAATTATGAAAATAAAAATTTTTGGAATCCACGGATGTAGCCTTTTCCAACGATGGGCCACACAATACGATATAAAAATATTTTTCTTTTTTGCCCGAACCGAAAAATATCTTTTGTAAAAGTGTGATGAATCTCGCGGGCCAGTAAACTTTTTTAGGCGGGCCACATGATATTTGTTAAATAATTTAATAATAAATAAATAATTGGCGCAACAGCCCGCTAACAAGGCTTAGGCCTAGCTTTTTCGAATTAACTTGTGTGTGATCGTTCTATTTTAGAACAAGATAACGGGACCTACATATTTATTCCACAGTCGTGTCCTAACGAATTCGATAAGCTTTTATTTACATGGCTAAGTATACTCTCGGAGAGTTGCCAACGAGCTCGCGAGAGACGGTGCCACGTGCAAAGAAAGGAAGATTCTTTTTTATTAGATTGTTATGAGGTTGGCTGGGATTTGATCCGCAATATCCTGCGGTGGTATGTATATATTTCCTGGGTAACGAAGTCTATTTCTTAACGCTTTCTGCAAGCGTTATTAGCTCGTTTGTTCTCTTCTGAGAAACTTCTGGTATAAATGTTTTAGCCTGTCTGTTACCTCTCGTTTCTTTCCTTTCCAGTAATGTGTAGCTTTGCTTTTTAGCCAGAGTTTTAGGTAATGTCAAATGGAGCTCCAATTTTGGTCCGATGGAGCTTACAAATTTCGAATTTAAAGAATTGCAAAGAATATTAGCCTAAAGCAAATTCAATGATCACAAAAGATTAAAGAATTATAAGTGCCGGTTATATATTGTCCCTTTACCATAAGGTTAGGTTACACTGGTTGCTTAAATAGGCCAGATGGCCATCCGTTTAAGAGTCCGAAGTAAGGAAAAAGTGAATACGAGAATTTCTAACGAGATATAGAGATTCAGGGACAGAGACATACGAGATGCTCGAAAGATTCCCTCAATACACCCATTACAATCTGTTCGTGCTAGTGCTAAAATAAATTTAGTGATTTTATCGTCGTAGGCTCTGGCCATGAATATTTATTTATGTTTTGAAAGTTGTAAGTTAAACCCGCTCTTAGCAATAGCATCTATCAACATTTTTGATGATCCGCTGATATTATTGCCTCGATAACCGCTTGACTGTTGATAGTATACTATATAGAGGCTTTCCGTGCAGTTGACTGTAGTGTTAGCAGCAAATACCTCGGTCTGAACAATATTGCAAAGATCAGGCAGCCGTTGTAAATAAGTATGTTGAAGTTTTTGTGACTAGGCCTTTGTGCCATCCTTCTATTTTGACGATGGCCTTTATCATCCAAAGTTCAGAGCCGAGGTCGTTAGCCAGAATTTACGTTGATACACCGACTTATTGAGCTGTACACAGGATCACAGTGATTTGAGGTACGTCTTCTTCCTGGTTACAGTCCACAATACCAGTTGATGCAAATTAACAAAATTGTAAATTGAAAGAAAAGCAGCAAAAACTATTACGACCCCAAGACGCAACTTTTCATTGTGTGGCTCACCACTTCTTCATTTAAAGCACATCGTGTACTTGTATGTACACATATGTTTGTGCTTGTAGTTTGCGTGTACATGTGTATGACGTGTTTTGCTCAATTTTTTTATAAGATTATAAACTTTTTGGTCATGATTCATACCACAAGATATTATTGAAAGATACAAAGCCCTTAATCAAAGTACATTTTTCTTTTGGATTCACAAAATAATATATTACTGATATGGGAAAATTCAAAGCACATGATATCTACAAAACGTAAAAGCGAAAAACATTTGTCATACTGTTTTGCTAATAATCACAGCGACCAGCTAAAATCGCTTATGGCATTGGTTTTGTTGTAATGGCTTCGTTATTATTAATTAGGGAAATTGCATAATGTTAGGGGGAGACAACAACAATACATAAACATGCAAACAAATAACTAAGATATCGACATTTTTTAAAAAGACGAGTTGCCAAATGCTAGGCTTTGCTTTCTCGCAATTTCTTGTGTGTGCTCCTCTACTTTTAGCACAAGCTAACCGAATGTACAAATTTATTCTTTAGCTTTATCCGAACGGGATCAAGGAGTTTTATTTTCAGGGTAAAGAATACTCTCCAAGAATTGCCAATTCTTCGCGAGATATGGCGCCGCGCAAAGAAGCAATTTGAAAACAAATCAAAGTTTTTTAGATGGTATGAGTCTGCTGGGTTTCGAAATTCCGAACTCTAGCATCAATAACCGAGCACTTATCTACTAAGGTACTGCGGCACCTTAAGCATAGAGAATGACTGAAATTACATCTTGCGTAAGAGTAGCTAGATTACTCAAACTATATGTGATCGACTATTAGCTATCAAGCAAGCAAAAGGTCTCTAAAATCAATCTTCTAATCATTTTGAACACAAACCTAATCGATACGTTTCTCAGAAAGTTTACAAAAAACCTTCGCAATTTTTATTGGTTGGAATCTTATCCTAGGGGAAGTTCAAAATTTTCTCCAATAATATATTGTACTTTATTTTCATTTTAAAAGCGTTTTCAAAAAACCTAGAAACAGATTTTAATCTGTGTACTATAAATCAGAGCTGTATAAGTATTAATTACTTCGTAATCCAAAAGAAAGACTTTTAAAAATATTAAGATCATAATTCTATTAACAATCTGCAAGTTCGATTTTGTTTGTATGTTAGATGATACGCACAACTGGCACGCATTTCTGCAGCTCACTTACTTTAAATGAGTCAACTGAAAATAGAGCATGATTCAAATTTATTAAACAAAAGCATATCAATGGAAGGTTTAATTACAAGTTTATGCTCTTTTATCGTTGTACAGAGTGTAAAGGCTTCACACATTATATTTTGGTTTATCTTATCAAAAATTTAAGCTTTCGAATGCACGACATGAGTATAACTACAGGCAAGTGGCGACAGTAATACGAAATAAATTTTGTTTTGTTATCAGAATAAAAGGAGAGGAATACAAAATTATGACTGAAGGAAACAACGCCGAACCGAGGGTAATGAACACAAACAATGCAAGAAGGAAATTATGGTGCAAAACAGAAGAGATTAAAAAAAGCGTATGCACAGCAGTCGTACACGCGAAAACTTCGCGGCAAACGTTTTTGAAAATTACTCATAGCATTTTAGAAAAACAGATTGATCGAAAGTATCAAAAATGTTTAGAAAAGTATGCACATTTGTTCAGAGTAGAAAACATGGTAGAAAACAGAGAGCGCGTGGAGTCACCCAGACTGGTTGGAAGCATGACTCAAACAAAGGCGCATCTAAAATAATGCGCTCTTGCTGGAATTAAATTGTTTTCACATCCAATTCAACTCATTTAATCATTTTTGTGCTGTGTGCCGTGCCGCCACTGTGAAATTTTTGTATGATAATTTCTTTTCTCGTTTTATGTACGTGTTCACAAGAATGTGAGTATCTTTCTCTCTTCATGCGAATGAATGAGATTCGATATGAAGTCAGCAATGGAAGTATAAAAGTTCAATATTAGTTGTTTTTGTGTAATCGAATAAATACAAGCAACGAAGAAGAAGGAGGTTCGCAAGAGGAATCGGTAAAATGGTAACATAGGAACAAAAGAAGCCTAAGTCAAAAATGTTCAGACCATAAATGGAAAATCCAATAAAATATACTTTAATCGTATGCAAATGTTTAAAAAATTACCATGTTTAAGTCCTAATAATTTTACAAAAAAAAGCCCACAAAAACGGGTACCGCCAGAAACAGCTTCCAAATCTAATAAGAAACTTCTATAATAATAATTAATAATTGACTGGCACAACAGCCCGTGTGGGCTTAGGCCTAGCTTTCTCGCATTAACTTGTGTGTGCTTGTTATATTTTTGCAGAAGTTAACGGGACCTACTTTACCGAATCCGAACGGGTTTGAGAAGCTTTTCATGGCAAAGATTATTCTCGGAGAATTGCCAATTCACCGCGAGAATTGGCGCCGCGCAAAGAAACTTCTATAACAAGGAGAAAAATTAACCCGACAGACATAGAGACAGTGCCATTTAATTGTATGATAAGTTATTTGCTGAATTATATGTTTCAACGCCAAATACATACTGGAGTTGTTATTGTTTTACATTTAAGTCTAAGTTTTCAGAAGAAAAATTTAGACTATAAGCTACTTGTTTTTAAACAATATTACCTCCAAGCTCTTTTTAAAATCTTCTCTAATTCTGCTTTTAGACAACAAAGAACGGTAGGATCGGTTGATTAGTTTTTGAATCAACTTGGGTAAAGACCCGTATCCAGCTTTTTAGAAAAGCGAAATGTTCATATAAAGAAACGCCAAACTACTGCGCTTATCCATCTCAAGAAATTTCCTACGCATTAAACTACTTTTTACTGTGAAATTGTGGTGAAATTAAGGTACCAATGCTTCTGGCAAAAAAGATATGGAGGGGATATTGTATATTACACAAAAGTGGAGATAGCTTTCAACAGGAAAGCTTAACTATTTGACGTAAGTATTTAAGTAAATTTGTTTATCAATCGTAATAAATTAAAAACTAAAGTTAATTCAGGGAGCTGTCAGTATTTTTTGTTTGTTACATTTTCACACTCGAGAACACAGTTTCGAGAAACCTTGTTATCTTCAATACATTTTTTACTGAAAAACGTAGTCAAACGAGCAGGAAATTTCTTGCGAGGTGGTTCCAGGCTGTAACAAATTTCACACAAGAAGTTTTCTTTACTACTATGGCGTCGTAAGTATGTATTACATACATAAAGTTTACTCTCTTTCGAAAGCTGGATACAGGCCTTAAGACATGAAAACTCATTAACTTTCGTACAAAAAGAATTAATGAACAAATAAACCTTCGCAAAAAAATAACAAGCTTATACATATACATATTAAGTTAATACATATATCAAGTATCAGTCGGGTTTCACCGACAGAGTAATACCCTACACCAAGTTCCCAAGTGGGGTGATAATTCACTTAAATTGTGGATGCATTTGATTTACAACCTACATAGTGGGCGGACCACGCCCATTTTTGGCAGACTATAAGATATAACTAATAGGACTATATATGCCAAATATTGATGCTCTGACAGGTGTAGAACAGATGTTATCGGCATATTTATTTTACTGCCCCCATGGTGGGCGGACCACGCCCATTTCTGGAAAATTAAAAGATATTCCTACCAGGAACGAAGTAACCAAATCTGGACGCTCTGGTGTATATATTATGGAAGTTAAGAGGATTTTTCGTTTATCGCCTATATAGTGGGTGGACCACGCCCATTTTCTTGTATGGTATCTAAGACCTATATATAAACTTGGGAACCGAATTTCATTCATTTATATTCGTAACTAGTCAATTGGGAGCCATTTTACCGGAAAAATTTTGCCGCCTATATAGTGGGCGGACCACGCCCATTTTTCCGTATGACATAGATGACCGACCCTTTAACTTGAATACCAAGTATTATTCCTTTCAATGAGTATTTAGACAAATTACAGCAATTTGATCGCAACAAACCCGAGGTTGTGGGACTTACAGGCCCATTATGGGCGAGTACTTCGACCGATTTGGCTAATCTTAGAACTTAAACTAAGTTAAGGTTCACTCTAACTGTGTGCCAAATTTGGTCTAAATCGGACAACTCCTTCTTTCTCTCCTGTGTAAACGGACGGCCAGACAGACAGACGGACAGACGGACAACCGGAAATGAAAAGAGAAAGTGTTTCTGATCATTTCTATATACTTATGTCTATACCTAGGAAGGCTCCTTTAATGCGTTACAATTTTGGCACAAAGTTATTATACCCTATTACCATAGGTGTAGGGTATAAAAACGATTTTTCTCAGCGAAGCTTTTACGTGAAAACGAATTTAATAAAATACAATACAAATTTTCACCAGCACATACATATGTATGTACCTACTGTTATTTTTGAAAGTGGAATAAGTCCACTTTCTGTTATTGCGAGATACTTCATTGTTTACATTTCACTCTGTGTCAATACTATTAAGAGCTAAAAGTTCCATCTCACAAATACTAGAATTTCTTTTTTTTTACAAAAAATTTTTTCCCCATAAAAAGATCATAAAAAGTCGTATCTATAACTGCCATTATCTACATTTTTGTAAAAAATTGACTTATTCCACTTTCAAAAATAACAGCTCATATATAACAGTTCTAAGCGAAAGTTACGTAACTTTCAAATGCACAAAACTGCAATGTCACCGTTGTGCAAAATCATAATAAACATAAATGTACTGCACACCACTCTGAAAGTACCATGAGACGCGCAAAACAATGGGTCAAGGGGGTTTCCCCTTCCCTTGCCACTACAAGTACGTATGTCTTATGTATACATAGGTCGGAATAATAGTAGTAAATATTGAGTGCCGAAAGAAGCGCAAATACAACACACAGCCATATACAAACGCCACAGCTAACATGCGATTGAAAGTGCTAGTTACAAAGAAAATCTATAGAATGCCTTATACCAAAATTATATGCATCCATGTTAATGACCCAGTTTTTGGCGCAAAATTTATGCAATTAGTTCGAAAAGAAACTGTTGCGATTTTAATTAAAAGTTAAAATTGTAATGTTACAACATTTCAACATTATAACGACCTTCGTACCTATCAACGTAACTATTTGAAAAATTAAGTTTTAAAAGTTTTAGGAGCACAAAAAATGGCAACCAGGAATTCGCATAAGCAAGTCTATATGAAACCATAAAGGAAGGCTAAGAACAAAAGATAATGAAAAAACAACATTTAGTCCGAAGCTTGGAAGTGATAAAGAAGCTCCTATGGAAGCAGGTGTTCATAATCAGGAGTCGGAATCAGGCTGACCAGCATGCAACAGTTCAAAGAAAACGGTAGCGAAATCAATAATTGATTTGTATTGTAAATATTTGAAGTGGGGATCCAGTCCTATTGTGATAGTTCTTCATTTATTTATATATCCTCATGGATGCGTAGCTTCTAAAGGTATGAAAATGTATTCCTTTGGGCATATGTATGTCCGTAATATTCTGCTGTTTTTGATACATAAATGTATGTACATATATTACCTAGGTAAGGAAGTCTGGTCCTTACTAGCTCATCACAGTGACATAGGATGTGTTTTGTGAGAAAATTTTCACTGGATAAGTGCTCCGTTTCTCATGCGTGGAGTCGCTGATTTATATCGTAGCTGGCTCGCGTACCATCATATCTAATAAAAAATAAACTTTGTTTCTTTGTACGCGGCGCCAACTCTCGCAAGCTAGTTGACAGCTCTCCGAGAGTACACTGAGCCACCGCGGCACCGTGGTGGTAATGGCCGTACCAAGTTATGTGAACACCTTAACAGCTTCGAAGGTATAGTTTCTGGTTGTCAAATGAGGGTCACAACACCGAGTTCGAGTTAATAAATATTACTGGACATTTTTTTTTCTTTTTCGCTATCGCACATTACTTGCAACGACCACATCAAACATGAAGGGACAGAATTTGTCAAATAAACTTTCCGTGTACGCATAGGGATATAGCAAACGGACGGAGAAGAAAAATACTAACAAAATGGGGCATTTTTTTGTAGTGGTTTTAGTCCCAATTAACAAGGCTTTCTCAAACGGGAAAATATTCATTTGTCATTGTCGCCCACAGAACCACAGAAATATGTTTGTGTGTCAACGCGGACGGAAAGAGCAGAAAGAAAACTTTCCACAGAAATATTTTCGTGTCAATCGGGACAAAGAAAAATTCTAGAAAAATGTATGTGTTGCGCAGCATCCGACAAAAATGCAACTCTACGGAACACGGAATATTATTTGTATATCTACAAGGCACTTCTTGCACCAATGACAACACTCAACGGATTAATAATCCACTACAAACAACTTGTATAAATGTCAAGGAAAAGAGGAATTTGGGAGGAGTCGACTCGCGATATATGATTATGTGTGTATACGGAGAAAATATCGGAATTTTAGGATAGCAAAGAATACGCAAGAAACCGACAAGAACAAGGAATGATAAAACAGTCAGAAAAGAAGAAAATATGTATGGATTAAAATCGCACAAAAAGTCAAAATAATCGTTACACTAGCCATAGAACATAGATGGCAAAAAGTAACACGATAAAAACGTTGATAAAAGAGGGAGAGCAGTTAAGTGAGATGTGAAAACGAAATGTCAACGCATTGATTTTTCGTTCTATTAAAAATGTTGTATTGTCTAAAAGGGGCGGATGAGGAGAACACAGTCGAATACACAATCCCCTCTCTGCATCCATTCCACAAACATATCCGCACAAACATACTCAGTGGGCAACAAATTCATTGATTATTCAAGGCAACACCACTAAAGAACAAAGTGAAAGATATGTTGGAAATTTCCTGCGACTTGCACTTACTTGCCCACGAAATTTTCGAGCACAGAACTCTTTCCGGCCGATTGGCCACCGACTACAGCAATCTGCGGCAAATCCAATTGCATATGCACACCCAATTGGGTGAATGCATCTTGTAGCTTATTCACAATCGGAATTAATTGTTCCATCGCGCTGGTGGACTGTAGGCGCTTGAATGCTTTGCTGCTTCGTCGGCTGCTACTGATGAACTGGTGAGGCGACTGCTGATATTCCTGAAGAAATTTCTGCCACCGTAATGGTCAGAAATCGGTTTCAAGCCTCTCACTACCGCACGCTGCGAATTAGATTTGCTTTTATTTCTTTGTACACAATAAATTTTGGATTTTTCCTTATTCTTTCACAATTCCAACACTTCAATTTTCAGTGAGTTTGGAAAAATTTTTCTTAGCACTTCACTCACTCACTTCCACCACTTCTTTGGTATCTATCACTCCTGACTAATTTCGATTTTTCCTCTGCCTCTGGTATTCTTTCTATTTGTGCAGAGTTGCAGAGTTGTATGCTAAAGCATCAGCTCGCAGTGTATTTAAACTTATGTGTTGCATTCGGAGCGGATGTTAATTATTTACAAATGATTGCCTAAACTGCTGTTATAAGTTATTGAAACCTTTTAGCACAATTTTTACACTTTTTCAATTTCGAAAATTTTTTTCCCAGATATTCATTGATGATAATCCGAGTTTAGCTGAAATTAGATACATAAACCATTTCAAATTTCCAGGGACTTCCTCTTTTGGCAAGTTGACAAGCGATTCCTCGACTTGATTAAACGTCAAATTTCAATTGCACGACGTTGAAAAGAAAAACATATTTACTATTTATTTTTTATAAGTCGCAGAAAAACAAGGAAATACGTTTAAAATGTTTGTTTTTTTGGCATTTTGCAGCCAGCAACTGAGCATTATTGTACGAGTTATGACAAACAATTTAAGATTTAAATAAATTGAACTTTGATAAAACGTTCCGGATGAAACATTATTAATCTTTTTTAATTGTCTTGAGTTATCTGCGCTTCGGATAAAAGTTCCATTCTGCATTCTCGGGTTTTCGGGAAAGTTCCATTATTTCATAACGCTTTGGCGCGAATTGGCGAAAAATATTTGGGGTTGTGGATTTAATACCAATGTTTCTTCGTGACTTTTAGCAACACCAATGTTCCTTACTTGAGAAAACCAGAGGTATGAAGTTGGCTACGGTTACAAAAGGAATGAAACGGAACTGAACTATGGATGTCAAGCTAATAATCAACTGACAGCCCTCTTTTCGTTCTAAAGTTTTTAAGCGAAGGTCGTGCTTTTCTTGTGCTGTATACGTTTCGTGTCGAAAAAAAGGACTTAAAGTGAGTAGATGCCGAAATTTATGAAGCAATACAGAACTCGAGTAATATACTTGAAGAATAAATGAGATTTGTGGGAATATATCTAGAGATTATGGAGGTATACTCGGATTAAAATTTAAGCTTTGTAAAATTAAGCCGTACATACATACTATCAATGGACTTGTTAGCTAATGTTGCCATTCTATTTTTTAATATGTTTGCAGAATGCGTTACGTGGCTGCATACATGTTGGCTGTTCTCGGCGGACAGGAAAATCCTAAAAATGCCGAAATCGAGAAAATTTTGAGCTCGGTGGGCATTGAGGCCGACAGCGAGCGCCTGAGTAAAGTGGTAAAGGAGTTGAATGGCAAATCCATTGAGGACCTGATCAAGCAGGGTCGGGAAAAACTCTCTTCGATGCCAGTGGGAGGTGGTGGTGCTGCTGCGGCCGCCCCAGCTGTTGCTGCTCCAGCCGCTGCTGCCGGTGGTGATAAGAAGGAAGCCAAGAAAGAGGAGAAAAAGGAGGAATCTGAATCGGAAGATGACGATATGGGCTTCGGTCTCTTCGAATAAACCAATTCTCTTGTACGCCGCTAACGTGCAAAATCTTTTTGAAGGTAAGACCAAATCATTTTTTTCGTTCCCATTTGTTTTAATGATGAATAAAACTTTCACCATCTTTCGACTGATAAAAAACGTTGATGTTTTACAAGTTTCACTGAGTGCTTGCTTCACATTACAAATCGATTCTATATCAAATAAAGTTGCTAACTTCGTTTTTATATTTATTTTAGGTATCTCTGCCAACATCAGCCGGTTTGGACAAAATTTTGACGTTCTTTTAACAACTACGCTTTACCATCGATTTTAAAAGAATGCTTAAAACATGACTCAAACTTGTACAAAAAAGAACTAATTTATTTCTATGAAATAAAGAGCAGCAAAAAGTTTTTACACGTTAAAACATATTTTGTAATTTTAAACAATTTGAAATATGAATGGACTTTTATTATTTGGATTGCGTGACATACCACGGGCCTGGAGTTCAATGCCCTTATATTGAGAAAAATCTTTAAATTGAACTTGGAAATCGAGATTCCCAAACCTGCTTCCTCGGCACAACTATGGCTTTTTCAACATGCATGTCTGTAAGAACTAAATTTTAAGTACTACTTTAATCAACAAAAAGTTCAATAGCCGATTATGCCGCCTTGACGAAAGTGTTCTTTCACAGATTATCTCTTGTTTTCGTGTTCCTCGTTCATGTAATCATTCTCGTGTAATAGACGTCTTTGTTTTGTCGATAATCTTATATCGGCTTCAATTCCCTCTGTCGTTTCATTTAAATCCAGTAGCTCATCAGCTTTGTAATATTTTTTACGTTCTGGCGTATTTTTGCGCTCCCAGCGTTTGGCCAAAAATTTATCAAATTTAACAGCAGCTTCCGAAGTCTCGGCCAACTTTCTTCGCGCACGCTCGAGCCCAGTATCAGTAGTCGAGTTAATAGCAATTTCTGCCTCACTGCCCGTGGAAGTTGTATGGGTAGACAACTGCTGTTGGTTGTGCAAATCCCACGCCTGCTTCGATTTCTTCATTTTTGTTAATATTTTTGACATTATAGCGCGGTGATCGAGACCGAGTACGTCGTGACGCATTTCAGGCAAGTGTGTCTCTTCACCAGTCTGCAATTTTTGTTTTGTGGTTGCTTCAGGTTCCAGTATCGGCTGCCCAAAGAATTCCCTTTTTTCCATGCTGAGCGCTGTATGATAAGGTACGCTCTGATGGCCAGACTCTACTCCCCCATTCTCGTCCGCTGTTGTGGAGAAATTCATATTTCGTAGCAACGCATTTACTTCTGTCAGATTTGCGAGGGTTTTGTCGTGCAAGAATTTAATCCGCGGCACTTCGCCCATCAGTGCCAGCTGTGAAAGCTCGTGTCGAAGCAAACCACTACAACGATGCAGTTCTAACTCCAGTTTATTATCATCGTCTGGTTTTCCATTGCCCAGCCAATATACGTTTATGGCCGTAAAATCTGGCGATATCTTCACGCGCTGTATCTGCAGCCCTCGCCCAAGGACGACCTCCGATGCTTCGCCAGTGGCCAGCAGACCGCTAATGTGCTTCATAAACAACTTGTTCAGCACAACCATGCGACGCGTGGTATTTTTGCCGTCGCGGCCGCCTCCAGAAGCTTTAGTCATGTGGGTCCCATTTATCCTATTCTGTGATGTTGCAGAGTTGTCTCCCTCTTGTGTGGGGTACCAACGCTTCTTACTACCCGACAGACGCTTCCCGAAAAGTTTGCTCATTATTTTTCCCTGGCGTTGCAGGGAAGTGTTCTTGGCCAACTGTACGGCGGAATGGTTCGAAAACTCCTTTGCGCTTCCTTGATATTTCGCGCGTAGCGCACTCCGTGCGAATTGTGCTCCATTTCGTAACATTGCCTATAGAACAGAACAACTTAATTTTGTAATCAAACG
Source organism: Neria commutata (assembly GCA_963457695.1). Classification (NCBI taxonomy): domain Eukaryota; kingdom Metazoa; phylum Arthropoda; class Insecta; order Diptera; family Micropezidae; genus Neria; species Neria commutata. Next base: position 16,399,860 of record OY735249.1, on the reverse strand, counting down.
AGAAATGCACAAACAACGAAACAGATGGTGAAGTAACAATTATAGTTGCCAGATCGGCTGAAAGTTACCAAATGAATTGAAGCACCCAATTAATTGTTACACCCAATTTACACATGGTGTTTACAATTTTTCTCACCGATTTTCATTTGTTCTAGAGGGAGAGAAAACTTTACCCCAAGTGGATTTAAAAATGTTAAGTTTAACAGCTGATCCAACCTAAAGAGAGAGATGGGATCTGTTTTACAACATTTCTAGTGCCCGACCGATACCCGTTTTTTGGCCGAAGCCGATACCGATGGATCGGCATCTTCAGGTTCGGCCGAACCCGAAAAAAAGCGATGCCGATACCAAAGGAAATAATTTGTTTTCGTTCTTTGAAAATTATATATGTACATATATATTTATTTGAAAAAAACTAAAGTTCAAGCACATATGACGCGCATAGAGCAAAAACGCTTCGAGTGTCAATTTTCGCCTCATTGCGCACATGCGCTGTGCAGGTATAAAAGTCGTTTTTGCTCTGGGCGCGTCATATGTATGTATAGGTATATCTTTATAAATATGTATTTACTTTTTTGGACTTTGATTCAAATATTCAAAAATGTTTGATTCTGTTATCTTGATGTTTATTTAAACTTTAACGTTAATAATGTGTCCGATTTGGACCGATGAAAAATTCCGCGTGTGTTTACTTTTCTTTTCTCTTTATTATGCATGAAACAGAATACCGACCAAATCGCAGACCGCTGCGTTATTCCGCATTTTGAAACGAGTAGGCTTATGAGAACGTCAGGAATGGAACAGAACGGCCGACGACCATCGCAAAACGCAACCACCGACGATAGAACTGGTTCTAATTTCACGCTGCGTCCAATTTAGGGTTGCGTTTTCCCAACAGCCGCAGTAATGATTTCATTGAATTTCATTACAGCTGCTTATAAGTTTTCTATTTTTAGAAATTTGAGAGACTTCCTCGTTCTGGTTAATTTTAAGCGAACAAAGGAAACGCGACACGTTGGTCAAGTGGACAAACGCTTGGCTGCTGAAACGGAAGACCCGAGCACAGATTACTACCAGATATCCAACTGTCCGTTCGGGGAACAAAAATTTCCATTTTTTTTGAAAAAATCCTCACACAAGTAGCGTACGTGTGATTCGTAATGCATTTTGTTTTTGTAATTCCTTACAGAGTTGCATTCACGAAAATTCCTTTGTTTACATTTCGGACCAACAACTGTCAAACCTCAAGAATTTGTTCGCAGTGGGTTGGGAATTCGATACAGCGGATAGCTCTTATCTTGCAACTGACGCTCCTATCTTACAATTGATAGGGCATACAAATAAATTGCACGACACGGCTATCGACTACAGATGTTTTCGAGTACCTGGTTCCCACGCGACAAAAGCAACAAAATAAAATATTTAATGTACACAAAAAATATCAGCACATATATTAAAACTGAAATAACAATCAAATGGTTACAATAACATAGGTTTGGTCGAATACAGATGGGATACCGATATCAGAAAAGACGAATACCTGGGTACCCGTAACCAGATATGGAAAAAGTCTATCGTGTATTTTGTGATTGTGTTATTGATTTCTTAGCGCTAGTGTGAGAGTCGGATATCTGGTAGTAATCTGTGCTGTTAACATGATCACGGACAGTAAGAATTTCATTGAGCTGCAGCCTGCAGTTGGTTCTTACTTTGAAATATACGTTAATTAGAAAAACTTAAGGATGTATAAAATTAAATTAATAAAAATGGCTTTAAAATTTTAATGCTATAGCATTTCATTTTGCATCACTATGAAAATGAATGCTATGCACAAAAGATGCATAAAAGAGATAAATTAAATAATTTTCTTGAAACTTGGGAAATTAATGGCGGAGTTCATTAAAAAATAGAAACGCACAAAATAAAGTGTACGTAGCGCTTTTAAAAAACTAATTCAGTCGAACGCTATCGACGAGAGCTGAGAACGCCCATTCTTTTTTTGTTCCTTGAATATAATTCTGACACCAGCTGTAACTGTGAATACCGCTTCTTTTCGTAACTACAGATTAATCGATTTCGATTCGTTGCATAATGACCTGTCCATCATAAATTGGTCCGAATGTTGGTTCGTTAGCACTGTTAATGAAAAACTGAATATCTTCGCGAATAAAATTTTTGAGTTGTTTGAGTCGCATGTCCCATTAACTACTCACCGAGTCACTAACCGAAGTTGCCCCTGGTTCACAAATAATGTCAAATTAGCCCTGAAAAAACGTAATAAAACATATAACCGCTGGAAAAGAAACCCGACAAGTTCTAATTGGGAACAGCACAAAAGAGCTAGAAACGAAGCTAACTACACTGTCAAATTGGCAAAACGCATTTTCTTCATGTCCAAGCTAAGTACAGCACAACCTTCCAAAAATCTTTGGAACAATTTAAGAAGGGCAAGAGTTTGTAATGTGAGTTCTGATGATTGTCGGCTTGATCCTAATATTCTAAACGATTATTTCACTGCCACCTCCACGTCAAAATACGATGCATCAGTTGATAATACGAAAATTGTTAATGTCGTTTGTCCAAATAATTTTGAGTTTTCTGCTGTAAATGAATGCGATGTTGCCCGTTGCGTTAATAATATAAAATCAAATGCTGTGGGTGAAGATGGGATACCAATAAAATTCATCAAACTCATTTTACCGCACATCCTTAGCCCTTTGACACACATTTTGAATCACTGTGTCACAAGCTCTTGCTTCCCTGATGCTTGGAAAGCAGCGACAATCATCCCAATAGCTAAGAAAACCAATGCACGTGACCCGTGTGATTTTCGTCCGGTAAGCCTTTTATCATCTTTATCGAAAGTTTTTGAGTCTCTGTTGAGTGAGCAAATCTCGGAACACATCAGAAAATTTAATCTTATGTCCCCACTTCAATCTGGCTTTCGGCCTGGTCATAGCTGCTCCACAGCTATTGTAAAGATCCTGGATGACATCAGACTTTCATATGATCTGGGGCACATTACCTTGCTTTGTCTGTTAGACTTTTCAAAGGCTTTTGACTCGGTTGACCATTACATCCTTTGTCAAAAACTAGAGCTAAATTTTGGGTTTTCTAGCGGGGCGGTCCGTCTGATATATAATTACTTAGTAGGGAGGACTCAACGAGTTAGGGTGGGAAATAGCCTCTCTGCTTTCAGTAATTTATCCTGTGGAGTGCCGCAAGGCTCAGTCCTTGGTCCACTTTTATTCACGATGTTCCTCAATGATATTTTCAACACATGCCGTCATGTTACAATGCATGCATATGCTGATGATCTTCAGCTCTACTTGTCCAAGCCAATCAGCCTTGTTGAAGATTTATGCACTGAAGTAAATGAAGACATGAAAAAGCTCGAAGATTGGTCTAAAGCGAATAAGCTTAGCCTTAACCCCGTCAAATCATATGTCCTGCCGATTTCAAAATCTAACTACTCTGTTTCAAATATACCAGGAATTATTCTGAATGGTGTAGCCTTGAATTTTGTCGAAAAAGTTAAAAATCTTGGCTTCTTTATAAACTCCTCCCTGTCTTGCGTAGATCATGTAAATTCCGTGGTTTGTAAGGTTTACTGTACCCTACGGAACCTAAGGTGGACTGCATCATTTGTGCCTGTCGAGACCAGACGAAAGCTAGTGATCCAACTCATAGTGCCAATCATTTCCTACGCTGAAGTTGTGTATAGCAAACTGGACTCTAGGTCAAAGATTAAGTTACAGCTCGCTTTTAATAATGCGATCAGATATATCTATGGTCTGAAAAAGTTTGACCACATTAGTCATTTGAGCAATCGAGTACTTGGTTGCAATGTTATTAAGTACTTGGAAGCCAGAAACTGTATTTTTCTGCATAGCTTAATTTATACACAAACGCCTGATTACTTATTTAATAAGCTACAGTTTTGTAGGTCAGCTAGAAATTTAAACCTCATAATCCCTGCACATAACTTTTTAAACTCCGACAGACTCTTTTTTGTGAACGTCATCAGATTGTGGAACTCGCTTCCTTTAAATATAAAAAGTATCAAAAGTAAGCACAGCTTTAAGTATGCTATTTTCCAACATTTCTCCTGAACGTACCTTGCTAATTTCTAATTTCTTCTTCTATCTTTTCCCTCTTTTTCTAACCTATACTATATCTCTCTATATTAGATAAAACTTTATTGATAAAAATTGTTAGATCTTTTATTTATCTAAAAAATTTGTAATTAATGTCTAAGTTATTTTTAATTATCCCTTATATTTTCTGTGTTGATTATTACTCGTTGTTATTTATAAGATATACTTACAGCATGGAAAAGACTCTGTCTTATATGTGAACAGAATTAGGTTAATAAAATAAAATAAAATAAATAAAAAAAGTCTCATTTGCCGTTGGTAAAAAGGCTTTGGCTGTATGCGTGCGTCTCGCTTGCCAACTTGAAGAAAGTAATGTTGTACGACATGTGGGACCGTGTATACGCAGCGGCACGTGTACAGTTATTCCTGCCGTCAAGCCATGTTGGACGACATGTAGGATCGTCTAAACCCCGCTATACATATTACAGGTTAAGGGCTACCTTACATATTACAAATCCCCCTTTATTATGGGCTCAGAAAGGAAAGATTCGAATTGAATTGAATAAAATAATTTTACGTCGGCATGTTCCTTCTATGAAGTGAGCTGTGAAACTCAAAAGAGAGGAGGACTTCGAGGGATTTGCCCAGTCAGCTTTTGGAATTATAGTTTCCCGCTTTTCTTTCTCGTTGGTACGTTGCCGACATTAATGTGCTGCAAAAGTATTTTTCAGATTTCTGTCGATACTTTCCTTGCACATTCGGATCGGCAATGTTAAGTTTCTTAAATGCTTTTCCTTCGACCGAATTGTACGAATCGTTAATGATGTGTGGGTGTATAACACCTTGTGTGGTCCGATCTATAGTCAAAATCTATGGAGCCATTCGTAAGGAGAATTATTGAAACATTTTGATGACTGACACCCCGCACACAGTACAAATATATGGACGAATCCTCAGGAAACAACATTTCAGTATGACAACGATGCAAAACACAGCTAAAATTGGGATTGCCTGGATACCCAACAATTTCAGGTTCTGAATTGGCCTGCACATAATCCAAACCTAAATCCAATTGAAAATTGTTGGGCTTACCTAAAAATCAGCTTGCTAACTACGCTGAGCTCCGAATGGCATTAACTTGCTCTGGGAGCGCGTGCAAGGGGAATGGAAGAGTATTTCAAATGAGCATGTCTTCAAATTGTACAAATCAATATGATCGCATACAAATGTTTAAAAATATTATATAAAAAAAAACTTTTTAAAAATAAGCTTTAATTCATTTAATGTACTAAAAAGTAGAAAATACATTTTTTCGAAGTCACCTGTATCTTACTATCCATAAAAGCTTGGGGCGCTCATGTGTTCAATATTTGTCAACCAGTTATAATATTATCTAATATATAAAAATGAATGTTTGTTTGTCTGTCTGTCCGGCTATACAAAGCTACACGCTTTGACCGATTTCAGCCAAACTTTATACCAATATTGTTGAAGACCAAAGGAAGGCGACTGTATATAAAATGTTTCGATTCATCAAGAGGGCGTGGCACCTCCCATACAACTTAAATATTTGATTTGGCATATCTTTAAAACTACATGCCATACAACATTAAAATTCTCTATTCTGTTAGTAATTAGTCGTGCCCTCTTGCTGAAAAAAATTGAGGGGCGTGGGACAGGGGGGAGTGGCACTCCTTATACAACTTAAATATTTGATTTGGCATATCTTTAAAACTACAAGTCAAGCAGCATTGAAATTCCGTATGCAGGCCCATCTTGGATGCTTCGTCCCACGGGTAAAATTTGTTGGGCGTAGGACAAGGGGCGTGGCACTTATCAATCAACTATACATTTGGGTATAACTTTAGAACAATACACCACACATAAATGAAACACGATACGAACTTACTACATATCCGTATCCTTCAACTCGGAAAGTGGGACGGGCATTGGACAAGGGGCGTGGCACCGCCCATAAATCAGAATTTTTGACATCGAATATCTTTTGGCCTAAAAGTCGGGAAGCATTGAAATTCCGTATGCAGGTCCCTCTTGGATGCTTCGTCCCACGGGTAAAATTATATGGGCGTAGGACAAGGGGCGTGGCACTTTTTAATCAACTATACATTTGAGTATAACTTTAGACCAATACACCACACATAAATGAAACACGATACGAACTTACTACATGTCCGTATCCTTCAACTCGGAAAATGGGATGGGCATTGGACACGAGGCGTGGCACCCCTCATACAACTTAAATATTTGATTTCGTATACCTTTAAAACTACAAGTCATACAACATAAAAATTTTGTATTCTGTTAGTATTTAGTCATGCATTCACGTAAACATTTTTACATAATTTGGGTTTTATATATGTATATAGATTTAGGGTCATGGGACAAGGTGGCGTGGCACACCTTAAATGTATGTACCGTAAAAAAGTGGTGGTCCATGAGGAGTGAAGGGGGTCGTTACTTTAATTTTCGCCTTCCACCAAAGGAGTAATCTACATACACAGATAGTTCTGTAAGGACCTACATTTATGACTTCTCCTATTCAAACAAAACTTCACAAGCAAATAGAAAAGTCCTAAGCAAGGTTACTCAATATATCTTATTCCTTAAAACCACCCTAACAAATTACCCTTTACCATACCACTTACAATAATGTGGCTTTTAATACCATTTTTTAATTCCAATTTAGTTGTTATTCCCCGTATGATGTGGCACTCGGGTAAAGCCGGGTAAATCAGCTAGTTGCAACATAAATTCAAAACTATTCTATATGAACAGTGAATAAATAAAACTGGATTTTGGTTGCAGTATAACTGGTAGTAACAATGGAATGCAAAACTTTGTGTAATTTGCAAACAATCTCCAGTGAAAAGGATTGTATTTTTAAGGAATACGAATTGGCGAAAGAAATAATCGCTTCCAACCGCACTATTTAATTAATATTGTTATAAATTACTTTTTCACTCTCCTAAAAAGGAGACATAGACAACGCAAAAACTGATCTTACTGGTTGCAAAATATACATTTTTAACTGTTTTAAAATTTTTTTTAACGGTTAGGCTAATTTGGCTTATACCGATGCCACTCTGCTCGGACGCTCTTAACTCTTACCTGCACCAATGTCCCAGCACAATAAAAGTTGCATATCCAAAATGTCTTTGCTTATCATCTCAAACCGACCGTCTTTATTTCAATACTTTTCACTTGTAATATTTAAAATATTGTAGTTTCAATAGTTTTTACAATTGTTAAATAGCTTTGCCATTACCTTGCTTCTATTTGTATTTCTTGTCGTATATATTTTTCTTCTTGTTATAAATATATTTACTGATTTGCATAATACTCCACATAGCTTTAATATCTTTTGTAGTTTTTAAAACATGCAATTTTTCTACTTTCGATTTCAAAACGAATTGCCTGAAGTAAATTGAGTACACAAAGCAGCTGAACTTGGGTGTTAAAATTGTATAATATTAATTAAAAATCCGAGTTGCGCTTAAAACATTCGACAAATCAAAAATTAGGTTTGTTCTTAAATAAAATCTCCAGACGTTTTTAACATAACTCTTTTGTTGCCAAATGGCTGCACTTTTGCTGTACTATAACGCTTAAATCGTTATTGTATATGTGCTCTGTAAAAATAATTCTGTTTCCTTAGTATGGCATAAGTTTAAAAAATTCGAGGTATTTCTTTACTCTTGTTGCTTTTTCTGTAAAACACTGAGTTTAGGCTATTTATGACGAGTGGTAGTGATCCTGACGCAGTATACTTATATAACTGACAAAGCTAAGTGTACAATCGTTAAAAAACTAAATACTATAGTAGGAAAACATTTAAATAAAAAAATAATAATGTAAAGTACAGCTCTGAGCCCGAGAGATACTTTCGTACTACAATGGCAAACATAATATCAAACGAAATGCAAAATAAGTACGAAAATTTGCTGCGCTTGTTTCTGTGTACGCACACACATAAAAGGCGCACGTACGCACTAAAAGCAAGTGCATAAATATAAAATACAGTTTAATAAAGGAAGCAGGCAGTAACTTAAATTAACGTAAAATATACAAAATTACACACAGAAATATTTTTCGCATATTTTTACAAATATGCAGACTGCTTGAGCTTATAACTAATGATTGTAAAAATACACAAACACGTACGCAAAGTATGTAGCTATGAATGAATATGAATAGATAAGCTAGTGATTAGCGTTTATATGTTTAACTTGCTTTCAATTTCATTTAAGCTAAATGGCTATAAGATTAAGTAGAAAAAGAGCAGCTTTTTGTGGGAAAGCTTTGAAAACAGAAACCTTGTCGCAAAAGCAATAGTAAATGCATTTGAGTACAGCCTATCAGCCATGTTCCATGTGAAATGTGGAACATGACGGTATGCTATTATAATATTCAAGGCTATTCTAGTTTCAATCCGCACGAATCGGTATTTCATTCCTAATCGTGAAATAGCTAATATAAGAATCGCAGCTCGAAGTTGGAACACGGTTTCAAGAACAATAATTCTTTCGTTTTCCTATCGGAATAAAAAATCCAAAACAGTTCTCCGAAAGAATTCAGAATAGCCATGATTATGTAGTAGCATACTATTAAGCATAGGTTTTAGGGAAATTTTAAAAGAAATTTAAATTCAAATTACCAAACAAGCAAAATTCTCGACAAAACTATAGACAATTGTGATAACAAACAGTTTGTAAAAAAATCGCTTATGACAAACATAAATTGTACTTTCCAATTACAAGTAATGCAATTGTCGCTTCTGCACATTTAGCTTAAGCACTATCATAGAATGTATGTTATAAATATGGCCTACAATAAAAATAAATGCAACAAAATGTACATACATTTGTGCATGTTTGAATTTGAAATTTACACAAAATCTTAGTTGTAAATAGCGGCGCATAGACACGATCAGCGGATCAGCGGAGAGTGTGTATGTGTGTTTCTTCGATGGCAATAAAGTAAGTTGGCGTTTTCAATGTTTTGTTGCTTAGTTTCGACTGCAGAACTCGCACTCGTTTAGATCATATTAGCTGCGCCGCGTTCGTTGATTTTGAAGCCCGCCAAATGGTAGGGCTGTGGCTCGGCCTTGATCTGCGCCAGTGCCTGCGACATGACTGCGCTGGAAGTGACACTAGCATTTGCCGTGGAGGCTCCGCGCCCACGCTTGCGCTTGGGCAGTATGCCTTTGCGTGCCATGTAGAAGCGTATCGTGGAGACGGGTATGTTGAACATGTTGCTGACAGTTTGGAAGGTTTGTCCTTTGGACACACACTTCGCTGCCTGCGCTAGAGAGGCCTCCGAGCGGCGCACCCGTTTGTACGAGGCGGCCGCATCTGTGGAAGCTTGCAAGTGGGCAGAGTTATCGTGCTCGGTGTCGCCGCCCGTGCCGAAGCTGTCGTCTTCGTCATGTGCGGCCACATAGTTGTGGTCCTCCTCGACGGTAGAGTCCAGGTGAGTTTGGCTGCTGCCGCCGGCCACTTTGTTGCCAGCGACGTGCTCCTCGTACTGATCATATGCGTTCGAGGTGGAATCGTCTGCGGATTCATATTCAGTAGGAATATTGGAGGAAAATGCCGTCGTTGTTGCTGCTGCTGTTACAGCTGCTGTCGGAGTGGCGTGCTGCATCTGCACTTGATGATTTTGTTGTTGCAGCAGTAGCTGCTGTTGCTGCAGCGCGTTCCCATTGGCTTGCTGCTGCAGCAACAGCTCTTTCTTCGCCAGCAGCGGCTCTATAAGGCTTGCTGCGTGTTGCTGTTGTTGTGCCTGCTTTAGGAGGGCGCTGCCCGCTGTAGTGTTGCTGGTGGTTGTCGACGTTGAGTTTGTGCCCGTGTCATCTGTTTCAGCGCTGTCATTTATGCCACCTCCACCACCGCCTCCAGTGGCTGCTGCCACAACCTTATTCGTCAAAGCTTTCAGCTGATTCAAATTCAGCGCTGCATCGGAACCGTATAGTCCACGAATGCGCAGCTGCTCGGCGCAACGCAACAGTTGGGGCAATCCCGCCTGTGTCACATTCACCTCCCCTTTATACATGAAATCCACGAGTGCCTGTATCTCCCAGAGCTTTATTTCACTGGGCAGTATGATGACCGGATGCTTGCACGGATTTTCGGCAAGTATGCTTTCGAAGTAGGAGGAGCATGCGGCCAGAACCAACCGATGACAATGCACCTGGTGGCCCTCGCAGGCTAATGTAACATCCACGAAGCGCTGACCGGCCAACAGTTGCGGGAAGGCGGCTCCTATGCTGCCCAAGTGGCTGTTCCAACGCACACAAAACTCCTGACGGTGTGCGGCGTTCATCTCTCAGTTAGTAGTCGCGAGCTAATGATCTGAAGTGTCTTGAATATATTTGGAAGTAGCAGCGATCACGTGTGCAATGGGAAGCGCTGGCGTTTCGTTGGGTTTAATTTGTGTATTTTCACTTTTTCTTAAACGAATTTCCGAAATTCCGAACTGTAAAAAAGAAAAGATGTCTTTAAACGATAGTCTATATCAGAAAGGATTCATAATTTCCGTTAAATACAAATACTCTAGAAATAAATTTTCGGTATAAAACATAATCGATATTGAAATGAGAGTAGTGAACGCTAGAGCTATTTTCAAAAAAAAAACATTTAATGATTTGTTGCATAGATTCGGGCTTATATTTTTTTGTCGTTATAGACAACGATATTTCTTAATCAAGAATCGTCTTCTCTCGTCATCGGACCAATATTTTATCGACTATCATGGTAGGTAGAAATCATCAATAAATAATCATATTTGTACATATTTATATGAGGGCTCTACCAAAAAAAAAAAAACACCAAATAGGCTGTTTTTGGAAAGATCCCTCTAAAACTAAACCTCAAAACTTAATAATTTGGTAAAACCGAAGTGACTTTTAAACCACTGTCGCACTCCCACTGCGCACTATTGTTCCTCAATGTTAACAAAAAACTACTTTTAATATTTATTTTCCTTTAAAAGCAAACTTTTTTTTATGGAAACACTTTTAAAGGAGCATTTTCAGCATAAAAAAATAATGGGTAGATCACATGTGCATATATATTTGTTAAAATTTAATAAAAGAAATTTTACACATTTTTTAGGTTAGTTTAAAGTGGCAAGAAAATTGTTAAACATTTAAATAATTATTTTCGATTACAATAATGATAACTAATTCTTTCATTTTTTCTTTATTATTTATCACAAAATTAAAGAACATTTACTTAAGTGTGTCTACATAGTAACAGACTAAACCTGCAGCAGTTACAGAAACTTAAAAGCGAACTTTTAGGCTGGCTTGTAGAAATTTTCATTCTTTGTATTGGTGTGTCTAGGAGCGCTCAAATTTTAGGCACTTTAGAGCCACTTATGGAGCACACATTAAATCAATTGAATCAACATTTCCTAACTGCGTTTTCCACACACGCACAGATCACAACGACAAATTAGTAACATTTTACGGAGGACTTCACGCAAAACTGAGTGCCAAAAACGTGATTTCACTGTGGACTCCCCCATTGTCTGGAGGAAAAATCCAACAAACTTACCATAAACTAATTTTGAATTTTTCAATTTAAATATAAGTATTTTTATTAAATTATTTGTGAAAAGGAATAAATACACCAGAAGAACGGTCCTCCAAAGATTTTGTACAATTAACAAACGCCAAAAGACAAAGAACAACTGAGGAAAACTAAAGTAATGTACATAACAAAATAAAGCAGCGCCAGCGTCAGCAACAACAAAATATGCGGCCGAGGAGCAATTTTTAACACTGTACTTTAGTAATTTGAAAAAAAGGAGGAAGAGAGCGACACACACACAGAAAAACAAAAGGAGAGCGAGAGAACAAGGAGCAGCGGTGGTGCGGCGGTACGATGCAGCATAAAATCCCACAAACAAAAATAACAAGAAAGGAGCTAAAAGCAGCAAAAAAACATTAACATATTCCTTGCCAATGTGGCCACATCTACGAAAACAAAATGCACGGCATGGTATTTTTGATATACATATGTACGTATAATTTATTTATTTTTTATTTATTTTTGAGAAGAAATCAGGGTTTGAACGACTTTTTGCTAAAATTTGGATAAGAATGTTCTTTTTAAAAACTGGAATGGAATTGAAATAGTTTCTATGTAATCCTGGCCAATATTAAAACCAAAGTAAGGATCTGAAATCGGCATTTGGTTCAAGAATTCAGTACATTGAAAAATATTGGGTTCCTTTATTTGCGTTTAACCAAAATACGATATTAGCGTTTAAATTAGGTTTTTATTCTTCAATTCTTCGCTTATTTACGCTGGTGTGGGAATTTTTAAATGATTATAAAATCTGGCAACTTGATCTTGTTTCTTCCATGCGAAATTGTGCACAATTTTAATAGCAAAAATGAACAGGAATGAGAACTAATGAAAACAGACAAAAACAACAACCAGAGAACAAAAACTGTAAAGAAGATGGAACTAAACGAAATCCATACATAAGATATAATTAAATAAAATCTTCAACTTCCCTGAAGCCGAGAACTGAAAAATACTGAGTACGGCAAGATGCCATGCTTAAATTAAGTGTACAAAGCAACAATACTATAAGGTCTGCAAACGCAAGAAATTAATACCATCAAAGAAAAAATATATATAAATAAAAAAGGCAAAATTTCTGCTACATGGAAATGCTCTTAAAGGGATGGAAAAATATTTAAATATACTCATACATACATGCATACATAAACACATGTAAATGTATGGATGTGTATCCGCATTCAGATAGTTTGAGATAATATCAAAAAATATAAAACACCTTCCATACTTTTATTGTAAAAAGAAACGAAATGTGAAATTCACCCCTTCAAATGTACATACATACATATGTGAGAGGATGAAAGTGTGCAGCAGTCAAGCAAATTATAAAATTATCAAATTTGTTTTTACTTTAAATATGAAGATATGAGGCAAAAGAAAATATAGTTAATTTCGAGCTCATTTGTAGCGATCTTGGGTCATCACCCTCTGCTCGAATGCGTCGCCCACACGCGTTGAATTTAACACTTTTAAATAAAGGGTTAAATAACGGATGGATCTCAGAAATGTTCAATTTGAGTTGGGTGCATGTATGTATGTACATACATACATACATATGTATATGTTCTAAGGAGTCTAATTCTCAAATGTGTTTGCGATACCGGGAATCGCGCGATCGTAAATCTAAATTCGTCTGAGATAAAAATATTTTAACCAAATTTTGTATTAAAATGCACATACATGTGTATTTTATCTTTTGTATGGTTTCGTTTCGCTAAAGGGAAAACCGAGGACCCTTATAAAGAAACATTTGTTTCCGTCCGTGTACATAATACATATACAGTAGGAACTCGATTACTGCACGTAATGAAAACCAGGCTCGGTGCAAGTTTCGAGGTTGTCGCAAGTGCCGAGTCATTTTTTTTCAATATAAATTATAAGAGGTCACTTTCACTGTAAAGAATCTAATTTTGTTTAATTTTATACTTTAATTCAATACACTTGCATTACGATAAATTTTAAGTGCAATTAAAGAAATTCAGGATTTTGGTTTGTTTTGTGCATACTCGCTTGTTCAGTACTGCACTGCTCCCATGCAAAAGTTAAACAAGAACAGAGATTTCGTCAGCATATGAATTAGTGGGTACTTCCCCGAATATTTTGAGCTCAAAACTGATACATTGGCGGTAATTCCCCGATTTTATTCAAAGAAAAAACAATAAATGTCGCAAGTATTGAGGTCAAAAATTTTTAATGTCGCAAGTACTGAGTACGTAATGGAAAAAATTTTTTTGTCGCAAGTATCGAGGTGTGCAACTACCGAGTATGTGCAGTACATAATCGAGTTCCTACTATTATGTAAGCATACTTTCTTTCCCCTCCCGGGAAAATCATTATTTTATATGGTATGGTGTATTGTTTTATAGAGCTGCTCAAAGGATTCCAAAAATATTTTTATCTCGTTTTTACTTAAATTTTACTATTATCTGTCTCATGAGAGTAATATTTATTATTTAATATTGAACAATAACTCTTTGCTTATTATAAATATGTATGTATGTACATACATACATATATGTACATATGTAAATCGTACAGGTTTTTTTGATCTGTCGCATTTCAATATTTTTTGAAATAGCTTTGCTAGAAACATAAGTGCCTCTCTTTCACTGTGACTCACTGTATGTGCTTATTTTATTATTTTGTATAGTTATTCAGTTATCCGAATTCCTCAATAATCTGAATAGGGTCTACAATAAAATTTCGGATTATCAAGCGATCAAGCGCATATGTACATGTGTAGTATTATATGAATATTATACTAACCCCATCTAGTACGTTTGAATTTATACTTCAGTTTTTTTAATCAAACGATAAATTCCATTTGAACTTTTTTACATAATTTTAACTTTTACCAATGCAAAACTTTATTATGTACGTACGTATTCTTTTTTTCAAGAAAGAAATATAATGCAATGAAATCTTAAGCACGTTTGACATCAGTTTCTACTAAATTTCACGTTTATTCATTTTATTTTTGACTGTATGTCGTTTCTTTGTTTATTTGAAAATCGTTAATTTTAGGTCTTTTAAAAATCGTCGGCCTTGGTGTGGTTGCGCTGCAGCAGCACTAGCAGCAGTAGCTGACGCGCCATTCGAAAGGAACAAAAAGAACAACGTAAAGGAACGAGAAAAACAAAAAAGAAGAAACCAGCAAAAAAAGGAAGCAACGCTGCAGGAGACAACAGCAAATACAACAACAAAAAGAAGCCACCGAGAAGTTAAAATTGGCAAAGTATTTTTACACAAAAAGGCAAGCAAGAATGGAGCAGGCCAGAGACGAAACTGCATAAAAGGATAGCAGGAAACCTAAAATCTCACGAACATTATGGAATTTTCACATATCTACTTACCTTAAAGTTTCGCACTTTTAGGTCTTGAAAATGTTAATGATTTTTTTGGAGCCTCGTACTCGCCTTGCTAATTTTATTGATTTTTCGCGCTCTTTTGCGTTTGATAAATACATTTAAATTTTTATTGCTTTTGATCTTTCACTTTGATCAGCACTTATGTCGACTGTGCTTGTAAGTATTTATTGGATTTTGCATTGAAATTCTACGCTCTCTGACTTTAATCTGCTTTCGCGGGTCACATCCATTTTTATTCATATATTGTTTAATTTTACTCTTAATAGAACATTTTTACACTTCCTCAGCACTTTATTATGCGTTACTTCGTGTTCGTACTGTACATATGGCCGTCGGAGTTGCCAATTTAGCTAGTGATAAATCTGCCACCCTTTTTATTGGAAATGTTTACTCACTATATTCCTATGGTTGATCGATCAAAAAAGCCCGAAATTATTGCATTTAATTGAAGTAAATTTATACATATAATAATATAATAATTTATATAATTGTTTTTATTTGTGAAGCTCTACATGTTTCATGTGTGTTACAATATATTGCTGAGAGGCTGTGTGTAAATGTAATTAAAGAATTTTTAAGGCTTCAAAAATGCTCTATTTTTAATAAAGTATATAACTTGAAGAAATTATAGCGTTGTCCAAAAGCGTAACTAAAGCTGTTTTATACAAAGCAAAACGTTTTTTCCTTACACCGCATCCCAAAAATTTCGAACTATAGGGGTACATATTTCCGACCCGGTCATACAAAAGAGCGAATGAAAAATATGTTTTCAACTTTTGCATACACAACAACAAAACACACTGGTTTGCATTTGCATTAAAGTCCCTAGTTTCCTAGACCAAAATCTATTGCATTTAGGGCCAGTTTCACAGTGGATATTTAAACACTGATTGCAGTTTAAATAAGGAATTTCAGTTTCACAGTTGGAAGTTAAATACAATTTAAATGGCCGATTGTGGATATTTAAGTACGACACAGAGTTGAATTTATGAACAGCTGATTTCGGATGTGCAAGCAAGCTGCGTGGAATTTATAAGATTCAAATTAAGCATAAAACTGCATGGAATAGCATGGAATAGCACATATAAATAACACAGTAGCACATAAATAATATAAACTGTGCATACTTTGCACAATATCCAACAATTCACTTATTTTAGTCAACGAAAATTTTGCTGCCTCCACAATTGAGCAATCGAACATATGTTTTAGCAAGTTGGGCCAACCTTCAACTGGCAAATATTCGAAGTTGCCATTCATTATTCCGTATTTAAATAAATGCACTGTGAAACCCAAGGAAAGTTAAACTAGATTCAAACTCAATTTGCAAATTAGATTTAAACATCCACTGTGAAACTGGCCCTTAGTGCAAAATATTTGATGCAAACTTATGACCATAGTTGCCACCTTGACAAGTCGTATTTATTGATGATCTACGCTGGCAACAAGGAGCATTAACAGCGACCAGCTGATCATTTTGATTTCTATTTCACTTTTTATTTCTAAAAATGGTGTTTTAAATATTTAACCATGATTTTTTTTGCTGCGTTTTCGATGAAGAAGTCGCAAAATTGTTGTTTTCCGCTCGTTCGTTGCATTTTGTCTCAAATAAAACAGCTGTTTGACAAAAGCATTTTCAATGATTTCGCAATCGGTCGTTCCCGATTATAAACATGCAAATGCAAAATTTCGCACAAATAAACCAGACATACAAATAGCCGTGTCTGAAAGGATTGAAAAATAATACTCTCTCAATCGGAACTGATGCTTTTAATCAATCACGTTTTTTTGACCTACTACTTAAATCTATTGCCATCACTGGTGCTGACCAGAGCCATTCATTGTTTTTGTTGCTAAAAGCTAAGCGCAAAATCTCCAAATTCGATTGGTTAGCCTCAAACCCAAGCGTAACCACACTTTGATTGGTTGCTAAAAACCAGGACAAATTCCAGCTGTATTGGTACAGTTTGAATTAAAAACACGCATTCATTTCGGGGCGAATTCGTCGGCAAATTTTGTCAGTTGTCAGTTTTCGCTTTTCGGTCGGTCGTGTGTCGTGTTGTACAAATCAATATGTTGGAGGTGTTTTGAGTTCAATTTCTTGGAAAAACAACTGCAAAATACAAATAGACCCAATAAAACAACTCAATAAGAACTGGTAAATGCGTTTTATATGAATTTCATATAGAAATATGTGTTTAATACAAGTTAATATTGACAATTGCTTTTTACATATGAACAGCAGCAAAGTGGAAAATTTTTCTCTACGGCAAAAGTGAGGAGTAGATATTCGCCACAGTTGCCACCTTCATAGGTATTAAAATATTTACAAATCTCTAGAATCGCAGTGGTTCCATGTGAATCTTGTTAACTTAATTACTTTCTCGTGTTTAAATTTACCACAAATAATTTTTTTATAAAGTCAAGATAGAAAGTTGATTGAAAAGTTTTGAAACGCTTTAGACAAATACAGTTACGCAGTCAAAGAATTTTCTGCAATTTTTATGTGGCAACTTTAGATTTAATTTTGTTTATGTGGCACTTGTGAAAATTAAAGGAACAAATTTGATATATGTATGTGTTTTGCGTGTTCCAACTACTAAATTTTTCAATTGTGAATACAGTTACTTTTGTGAACAAAGTTCTTAATTCCAAACAGCAAATTATCTTAAAAAAATTACTGCAAATAGGTTTCATATAAATCTGTTCTGCAGTATTGACAGCAAAATGTTAGTTGAGATCATAAGAGGGTTGCCGTAAACATCCTCACTTAAATTTTTAAGTTAAATTAAAAAACCTACATATGCTAAAATCTTCAAGTTATACTAATATTAAAAGTTCTTTTCCATCCATTCTTTATTAGGAATAAAAAAAGAAATAGCTTTTATCTGAATAGTGCTGTGTAGAACATTATCAATAAATTACAACCTCCGGTTGCTTCTCTTTTTGGTCTAAGTTACTTCCTATATTGTCTAAATATGTTCGGGATTCTATATACACATAGGTACATCATATTCCTTCAACTAAAATGTATAATATAGATTTAATTTGTACTTTATGAGAATGGCTGCAACCCTGTTGGGGTAACTGTCATTTAATTGACTTCGTCATTCTCACTTGGAACTCACCACGCTAGCCGCTAGCTGTTCAACATTCGCCGTTCATCAGTCTTTTCTTTTGCTCTTGGATGTCGGATGAAGCGGAAAGGACAATATCGACATAAAGTGCATTAAAGTGATTAATCAAAATAATATATTTTAAAATTCCAGTATGCTGTATAGTTTATGTACCTATATTGTAAATTTAACGTTGTGTGAATGTAACCAAGTAAATTGGTACGTGCTTATGCAAGGAAAAGCAAAAAGTTGCTGCAATTTTTAAGAGGCGGAGACAACGAATTTTTCATACCTTGTATCCATTTTCGTTGTCTTCATGAATTATATCAGTGATTTACCAGTTTGTAATTGCATGTATTTTTCTTTTTTTTTTAATTTTAGAGTGATCGAGAAATTGTGTCGACCCACACCGGAAAGTGAATATTTTTGAAATTGTAATTTTACTAAAAAGGAAGCGAGTGTACGAGTGTAGTTAAGAAAGCGTGAAAAACTAGTTGGAAAAAAAGAAGGCGAAAACCGTTTATTGCTTGTTACGCTTTGCGCACACATTTGTCGTCTCATCGCTTATTCATTGTATTTTCACTGTCTTCATTCATTGTTTTTGTGTGTCGAGTTCGTCGACGTACGAAAGGTAATCAGAGGAAAAAAATCAGTAGTGAAGCCGTGTAACTCACCAAAAGCAATTAAGACAATTCACCTGAACCGCCACAAAAGACCAGCACAACAACACCGCAAAGTTATAGGTAACGGAGTAACAGTGTTGCATCAAGGGTGTACAAAATGACGCAAGTATTGCCCATACGCTTTCAGGAGCATTTACAGGTGAGTTGAGCTTGCATTGCGTGTGATGTGAAATGCATACCCCTTCAGTCCTCCGTAGGATTCTAGATAAGTTATGGGGCAGGTTAAAATGTTACAAGCATTGATAAGATAACTAGCGGTCTAGCAAAGTTGCTCTGCTGCTGGAAATGGCTCTCGTTGACACCCCTAAAATTACTCATTTTGAATGCACACAACGAATTGAAAGTTGGCAGAAAGCTGCTTCCATACGCAGCATTGTCGCCTTATCTTTAATTTTATGTTGGAATTCGTTCGCTTATGAAGGGAGGCAAACACTTGTTGATAATGAAATGGCCGCCCGCATCGAAGTTAATCCAGCGTTTCATTGTGCATTAAGCAGCTGAAACAAATGTGCAAGTAAAAGCGCTTAGCGTTAAGAAATTTTAAACGAAAAACGACTCCCGTACAGCAACAATGACTCATCCATTGCATACGTTTGTGTGTGTATATTGAGCTCTTTCGATTTACTTTTATGTACTTGTTTAGCATATTCATTTAAGCTGCTTTTTATCTTTTTCTTCTATGACTATTTCTAGATTTTTTTAAAATGTCGTCCTTTGCCGTAATACGTTACGAATTTAAACGTTATGTTAAGTTTTGAACAAAAACACACGTACAAAAACTGAGTTTAAAAGTACATAGAATAAGTGGCAAATACCAAAAGTCAAAACGTGTACCAAATGAATAAAAATATGATTGATTTTATGAACATGAAAATATATGTTGAAACCAGGAAAAATCTTAAAATATGTAAGCAAAACCTGTAAAACAGACATTGGGAGATAGTTTAGAACAGGTGTGGGGTTTAGATCGTAACAATTTCCTTATAAGAAAATACAGAGTAAGTTCTTTTTCGCTCAGTGTACACATATGTATGTACATACATACATATATGTACATATTATTCTTTTCTACTTACGCCTCTTCGTCCATGGTAGTTTTCTCTCAAATAGAGAATTACAGTTTCAAACCTCGCTAAAATATGTTTGTTATTTTATGCTTTCTAGCCGGCCCTATGATCTCCGCTTTGCTCTGTTGAACAATAACAATAAGTTGGATTTTTACCATACTTTATTTTTTGTTGTTGCCATTCACTGCCTTCTGAGCTCTTACATATGTCTGTCGGGCATATTCGTAGTATATACATACATACATATGTATGTATATGCCATCACAGCGATTGCCAATCCAATGTGCACGTTGGACCATTGATTGTAGCATTTGTATGTAGAGCAAATGGGTGAGGAACGCAGTGGCTCAGTGAATGTGTTCTCGGTCTTTGATGGAGGTGTCGATCGCGTGCAGACTCGTGCTCTAAAATGACAAAAAGAATGAGAACTGACAACTTTTCAAGTGTATCCCTTGCCATGCGAAAGAGCTTCTCAATCCCATTCGGACAGTGCCTGAGAATAGATATGTAGGTCCCGTTTTCTTGTGCTAACAAGCACACACAAATTAATTCGAGGAAGCTAGGTCCCATCCTCGTTACACGAGCTATTAACCTTAAGGTTCTTTCACTTGTGTTTCACGTCAAAGCTTTGGAACCTCTGTAGTTTCTAATTTCTTCTTCTTGATGTACAAACATATCCACATGTTAATTTGTAATTGACACAAATATGTATGTGTGTATGTACATATGTACACTAAACGTCATAAGTAAGGAACATAAGCTGTTGCTGCCTTCTGTGTTTCTGCTGTTTTTGCTCAAACAAGCGCCTCCGTGATTTTTTCTTTTCGAATATCGGATGGGGAGACATGTTGCAGCAATGATTGTGAAGTTTGAAACGAAGATTCAGCAACAGCTAAGAATAGGGCAACTGGGCAGGTGCAAAAAAATGTCGGCTATCCCGACACCGAGGTGTCAATTGACAATTGTTTTATCATTTGATGATTTATGCTTGAAGCTATATAAATTGGAGTATATTAGAGAATGCAATTTCCTTCAGTCCGTTTAGGAGATAGTATACGGGAAAACACAAAAATTATGCAAAAAACAGTGGAACACTGGGTGCTATGGGTGCGGGTGGAAGGTGGAAAGGAAAGACATACGGTCACAGTGTCATTCTAGACCGACTTCCGGCTAGACTAAAGAAACTGCATGCTGACTACATTCTACCTAAAACGGAATTTAGAAACACACCATCTGTACTATTTCCGAGCCGTAAGACCTGGAGCCACGGAGTGGGAGCTGGATTCTTCATAGAAGAATTCAACCTCAAACAATCATTTCGTTTACCCAACTACGCAAGTGTCTTCCAGGCTGAGATACTAGCAATCCTAGAGGCGTCGATATCCGCACACTCTCTAGAAACCGGTAAAACCAAAATGTCAATTTACTCTGATAGCCAGGCTGTTATACAGGCTCTATCCTCAACCACCATTCGGTCGAAACTGGCGGAGGAAAGTAGGATGGAACTGTCAACCCTGGCTATAAGATTTACAGTAACCCTGGTATGGGTACCGGGTCACAGAAATATACTAGGGAATGAAACTGCTGATGAACTGGCGAAGCAAGGCTCTACGCTCGAAGATTCAAGCGCGGCCGACGTGGGTGCTTCGATAAGGGAGAAGGCAGAATAGCAGAACACTACCTCTCCAAAGCAAAACGAAAATGGAGAGATCTGGTGACATGCAGGACCACCAAAAATATCTAGTGCATGTATGACATCGGAAAAACACGCACCCTTTCTCAGATGAACAAAAAAGAATGTAAATAGGCTTACTGCCGTATGCACAGGGCATTAGGCTGTAGTTAAACATGCAGCAAAACTTGGCATTCCCTTCAATCGGTACTGTCGCAGTTGCTAAAAACCGAATGAAGAGGAAACGATAGACCACTTTTTATACAAATGCCCTGCCCTAGCAAGGGGTAGGCTCAAAACACTAGGAAAGGGTTTTCTAGAGAACATCAATGACATCCAGGGTATGAATATCATGAATGTTCTAAACTTCCTGAATTCCGCCAAATGGCTGTAGGTTGATTGAGGCGTGGTAACAAAACGGCACTCAGTGCTAATTGATAGTCAGGACTTGCCACACAAACCAACCAACCAACCATTATTGATTCAGCATGAAAAAGAAATTATCGCGGAAAAATATATACATATGTCGAGATAAAAATGCCTATTACTGAGCTTTACCTGCTAAAATAGTATTCTGTCACCCACTAGCACTGTTTCGCATGTGGTTGCTATTTGTTTGACAGTTGAACAAATTGAATGAAATTTGTCTAAAATCGAATAATTAAGTTACAAAAAGTGTAAAAACAGTATAACATGTGACGGAATGAGCGATGTGGTGATTGCAGTTTCCAAACTACACGTTTGCCTGATTAGAATAAAACGTACAGATAAAAATCAATTTCAACAAGGAGGCTATATTTGCATATATCCAAGAGACGCCCACGTAAATGTCTACGAAAACATTTTCGTTCCGGTATGGCACGTTCTTTGCAAAGACCTCGCGAAGTTAATAAAAGATAAATTTCGCCTACAAGCAGACGAGTATAAATTATGTTACAATGTAGATTAACTGGAGTATTTTTTAATACAACCTTAAAGCTGATGTACTAAAAACTGATGTATGTACTATTTGATTTTTTATTCTTCTACGAACCAACTATTGATTATCAAGTTTGCATTTATTAATGAAAATTACAAAATTATACAGCAAATAAAACAAATATAATGATGGTAAATAAACGAACCAATATCAAACATTCCATTGTTCTTTGTTGGAAAAAACTTGGAATAAAGACTTTGTTTGAATATAATGCAAGCGAACAAGTTGTGCGCGTTCGAGTTCTGTTGTAATTTGTCACTAGCTTAGCATTAGCTTAAGCTTGAAATACGTGTATGAGTTAAAACTATAGCTTTAAAAATTGGTTTTAAGACTAAATTTGGGTTACATTCATAATTTTAAATACGAATGATTTCCCATGCGCTCACTTTTACTCTTAACTCTGTCTTTCTGTTTGCTAATTTTTATAAGTTGCAC
Organism: Neria commutata; assembly: GCA_963457695.1. Taxonomy (NCBI): domain Eukaryota; kingdom Metazoa; phylum Arthropoda; class Insecta; order Diptera; family Micropezidae; genus Neria; species Neria commutata. Next base: position 16,376,830 of record OY735249.1, on the reverse strand, counting down.
TTCATAATTTGAAGAAAAATACGACGTTTACAAGCAAAAGAAATTTTGTTTTATAGTTTTGCTTAATCTCTATGAATAATTATGCTGTTATTATATAATATATACATACATATACAATATATTGTAAACCTCGTATTTTTCTAAACTATGCTCTTAATTTATAACTTGAAACGGAGGAATAAACAAGTTGCCAATATTTAGAAAATAAAGCACTTCCCACCAACAAAAATAAACATTCATTGTGACGTATACGAAAGTAGCGAGATTTGTACGTCGCAAATTAAGCAGACAGGTCGAACTAGCCTGGTCGGCTGCATATGCCAAATTTGGAACAGCGCAAATTCAAAGATGAAGAATGGTGGACGAAAACAGCAAAGAAGCGGAATTTTGCAAATTATAAAAACAAATTATTTGTATTATTATTTTCTTTTTGAATATTTTACTTTTTTTTCTTTATTTAAAAGTCCCTCTGGTTGATATGCCAAGTTGAATGTACCTTAAATTTCTTATCTTTCGCACTCTGCCAAATACATACATTAACATTTCGATTAATTGCGTATTTAAGAAACACTAACAATCTCAATATTCACATTTTGAAATAATTTCTTTTTAAAGTGAAATTATTTTGGCAACTATTTTGTAGGGTCCACAAGCAATGTTCACTCAGACGGTTAACTTAATATCAATGTGGATGTGTAGAATCCTTCCCTAAAATTTCTGACCACTTGGATAAGCAAACTTAAATCCAGATATCAGCGGAATCTAGGTCAGCTAGCTAGTATAAAACATGTAACTATATTTCGACCGTCTCAACGACGCACAACTATCACAAGAAAGAAGTTGAGAAATATTCTATTATTTGGAGCTATCGCATTTTGACGACCCACTTAATACATAAGGAGGAAAAAGTGGTTCCAATTTGCTTTAGAAAAATTTCCGAAAAAGGCAAAAAAAGTTATAACATTAGGTTAAGAAAAAAATTATGACAGTATAGCAATGTTGATCAGTTTTTGCATAAATTTACTGAAAACAAAAATCACCTTGAACTTGAGATTTGATTTTGTTGTTCTGTTTATTTTAAGATTTTTTTAAATTTTATGTTCATTTCCTAAGTTCTCTTTTGATTCGGCCCTGCGTACGTTAGTGTGTATGAGTGATAGGCATTATAGAAGAGTTGAAAACAAAATTAAACCGTTTTACAGTCGAATTGGAGTTGCAATTTTTCATTCAGTGGAGCGCTTTTGCTTAGTTACTGCTGACATCGTAAGTTGAGAGCGATAGTCGCCCTTTACGCGCATCTCAATTTCTCATTATCGTCTGTAATATATGTAATAAATTCGATAGAATTTTCGAAAATGTTAGTAAGTAGAGAAATCGACAAACACAGTTTTAAATTTGGATATGTATACGTGGTATGAACATTCATGTTTATTTCTTTGAGTTTTAAAGTTCAGCTTGAAAATAAATACATACTCCAAACTCGTTTTCGGGTTCCTTAAGAAGTGGTTATAGGAGTTTTTTGACATAACAAAATAGGGTTTTTATAGAATGGTTATAAAAAAAAGGGAATTTTCTTTGTTTGCTTTGCTACGCAGAGTTTCAATAAAATCTGAAGCGGTTTTAAGAAATTCCACCAATTAACGAGTTCTATCACATTACGATATTTTAAACTCGTTTTTTGAAACCATATTTTCAAAGTCGGTATCATATCTATATCTCGATAACTAATCGAGATAACTACTCCAATATATACTCTGAATATAATTACCATTGCCTGGTATTAGAATGGTAAACACCCTATCGGATTTCCGGGTCGTTGAGAGTTTCATTCCTTGATTATTCATTCAGAATTTCCTACCTTTTGTACCATTGTACAAGAAATAAGTATATATGTAAGTATATGATGTGAACCTTTCTATGCTTTCCACTTTGCAGCTCACAAATGTCGGTATCAACATCAACTCGATATCATTCAGCACGCTTACCATGGAATCCGACAAATTTATTTGTGTGCGTGAGAAGGTCAACGATACCGCTCAAGTGGTTATCATTGACATGAACGATTCGAGCAATCCAACAAGGCGTCCCATTTCAGCTGATTCAGCCATCATGAATCCAGCCAGCAAAGTTATTGCTCTCAAAGGTAGGTATCAAAAATGAATTCGCCGCTTTAATGGTGTTTGACTTACTGTCGCTTTGTTTCACATAGCGCAAAAAACTCTGCAAATTTTCAACATTGAAATGAAGTCGAAAATGAAGGCGCACACCATGACCGAAGATGTTGTCTTCTGGAAATGGATATCACTCAACACTTTGGCACTCGTCACAGAGACTTCAGTGTATCATTGGTCCATGGAGGGCGATTCGACGCCTCAGAAAATGTTCGATAGACATTCCTCATTGAATGGTTGCCAAATCATCAATTATCGTTGCAATCCCAATCAACAATGGCTGCTCTTGGTGGGAATTTCGGCGCTGCCCAATCGTGTTGCTGGTGCTATGCAACTCTACTCAGTCGAACGCAAAGTGTCCCAGGCCATTGAGGGTGGGTAAACTGCTACCGTTGAAAGACAGAGATTGTATTAAATGCTTTTGCTAATTTTGTATAATATTTTCTATAACTTGCTCGCAGGCCATGCTGCTTCCTTTGCCAGTTTTAAGATGGAAGGCAACAAGGAAGCATCTACACTGTTTTGTTTCGCGGTTCGCACTGCCACCGGCGGCAAACTGCACATCATTGAGGTAGGAGCAGCACCGGCAGGCAATCAGCCATTCCCTAAGAAATCCGTGGACGTGTTTTTTCCACCGGAGGCGCAAAGCGATTTTCCCGTCGCCATGCAAGTTTCCTCCAAGTACGATACCATCTATTTGATCACCAAATATGGTTATATCCACTTGTACGACATGGAGACGGCCACCTGCATCTACATGAATCGTATCTCGGCTGATACGATTTTTGTGACTGCGCCGCACGAAGCAAGTGGCGGCATCATCGGTGTGAATCGCAAGGGCCAAGTGCTCTCTGTTACCGTCGACGAAGAGCAAATTATACCATATATCAACACTGTATTACAAAACCCTGATTTGGCTTTACGCATGGCCGTACGAAACAATCTGTCCGGTGCTGAAGACCTCTTTGTGCGTAAATTCAATAAACTCTTTACCGCTGGACAGTATGCTGAAGCGGCCAAGGTGGCCGCCTTGGCTCCGAAGGGCATATTACGTACGCCGCAGACTATTCAACGTTTTCAGCAAGTTCAAACACCAGCGGGGTCCACGACACCGCCATTATTGCAATATTTCGGCATACTGCTCGATCAGGGCAAATTGAATAAGTACGAATCACTGGAGCTGTGCCGTCCGGTGTTGGTGCAAGGCAAGAAGCAGCTGTGCGAGAAATGGCTGAAGGAAGAAAAGTTGGAGTGCAGCGAGGAGCTCGGAGACTTGGTGAAAACTTCGGATCTCACGCTGGCACTGTCTATTTACTTGCGCGCCAATGTGCCCAACAAGGTCATACAATGCTTTGCCGAAACGGGCCAATTCCAGAAGATTGTGCTCTACGCCAAGAAGGTGAACTATACGCCCGATTATGTTTTCTTGCTACGCTCGGTTATGCGCACCAACCCCGAACAAGGCGCCAGCTTCGCCTCTATGTTGGTGGCCGAGGAAGAACCTCTGGCCGACATCAACCAAATCGTTGACATTTTCATGGAACATTCAATGGTGCAGCAGTGCACCGCCTTTTTACTGGACGCTCTCAAACACAACCGTCCCAGCGAGGGTGCGCTGCAAACGCGTCTGCTGGAGATGAACTTGATCTCGGCGCCACAAGTTGCTGACGCCATACTCGGCAATGCCATGTTCACGCATTACGACCGCGCCCACATCGCCCAGCTTTGCGAGAAGGCGGGCCTGCTACAACGCGCGCTGGAACACTACACCGACTTGTACGACATTAAACGCGCCGTGGTGCACACACACCTGCTAAATGCCGACTGGCTGGTTGGCTTCTTTGGCACACTCTCCGTTGAGGATTCACTCGAGTGTCTGAAGGCCATGTTGACAGCTAACATACGCCAGAATCTGCAGATTTGCGTGCAGATTGCGACCAAGTACCACGAGCAGTTGACGACCAAAGCTCTGATAGATCTTTTCGAGAGTTTCAAGTCATACGAGGGCCTGTTTTATTTCCTGGGCTCGATTGTAAATTTCTCACAAGACCCCGAGGTGCACTTTAAGTATATACAAGCCGCTTGTAAAACCAACCAAATCAAGGAAGTGGAGCGCATTTGTCGCGAGTCCAACTGTTACAATGCGGAGCGTGTAAAGAATTTCTTGAAGGAGGCGAAGTTGACCGATCAATTGCCCTTGATTATTGTTTGCGATCGCTTCGATTTCGTGCATGATCTTGTGCTCTATCTGTACCGCAACAATCTGCAGAAGTACATTGAGATCTATGTGCAAAAGGTGAATCCTTCGCGCTTGCCCGTGGTCGTTGGCGGCTTGCTTGATGTCGACTGTTCGGAGGATATCATAAAGAATCTAATACTTGTCGTTAAGGGACAATTCTCTACCGACGAGTTGGTTGAGGAAGTGGAGAAGCGTAACCGCTTGAAATTGCTGCTGCCTTGGCTGGAATCGCGGGTACATGAAGGCTGCGTCGAACCGGCCACGCACAATGCATTGGCTAAAATCTATATCGATTCGAACAACAATCCGGAACGTTTTCTCAAGGAGAATCAGTACTACGATAGTCGTGTGGTTGGGCGGTACTGTGAAAAACGCGATCCGCACTTGGCGTGCGTTGCTTACGAGCGCGGACAATGCGATCGTGAACTGATTGCCGTTTGCAACGAGAATTCGCTGTTCAAAAGCGAAGCACGTTACTTGGTGCGTCGTCGTGATCCCGATCTGTGGGCGGAAGTACTGGCAGAGGCCAATCCCTACAAGCGTCAATTGATCGACCAAGTCGTGCAAACCGCTCTCTCTGAAACCCAAGATCCCGATGACATTTCGGTGACTGTGAAGGCATTCATGACCGCAGATTTGCCGAACGAGCTGATTGAGTTGCTGGAGAAGATCATTTTGGATTCTTCTGTCTTCTCTGATCATCGCAATCTGCAGAATCTGCTGATTCTGACGGCCATTAAAGCGGACCGCACGCGCGTCATGGACTACATCAATCGCCTGGATAACTACGATGCACCCGATATCGCAAACATCGCCATATCGAATCAGCTGTACGAGGAGGCCTTCGCCATATTCAAGAAGTTTGATGTGAACACCTCCGCCATACAAGTGCTTATCGAGCAAGTTAACAACCTGGAACGCGCCTATGAATTTGCTGAGCGGTGCAATGAGCCCGCCGTGTGGTCACAGCTCGCCAAGGCGCAGCTGCAGCAAGGGCTTGTCAAGGAGGCCATCGACTCCTACATCAAAGCTGACGATCCCAGCGCGTACATGGACGTAGTCGATGTTGCCTCCAAGGCCGACTCCTGGGACGATTTGGTGCGCTATCTACAGATGGCGCGCAAGAAGGCGCGAGAGTCTTACATTGAGAGCGAGCTGATCTACGCGTACGCGCGCACCGGCCGCCTGGCCGATTTAGAAGAGTTCATTTCGGGTCCGAACCACGCTGACATACAGAAGATCGGCGATCGCTGCTTCAGCGATGGCATGTACGACGCAGCCAAGCTGCTCTACAACAACGTGAGCAACTTTGCGCGCCTCGCCATCACGCTCGTGTATTTGAAGGAGTTCCAGGGCGCCGTCGACTCGGCGCGCAAGGCTAACTCGACACGCACCTGGAAGGAGGTGTGCTTCGCCTGCGTGGACGCCGAAGAGTTCCGTTTGGCGCAGATGTGCGGCCTGCACATTGTCGTGCATGCGGACGAGCTTGAGGACTTGATCAACTACTATCAGGATCGCGGCTATTTCGAAGAATTGATTGCGCTGCTGGAATCCGCCCTTGGGTTGGAGCGTGCGCACATGGGCATGTTCACGGAGTTGGCTATACTCTATTCGAAATTCAAACCGTCGAAAATGCGCGAGCACTTAGAGCTTTTTTGGTCGCGCGTCAACATTCCAAAGGTGCTGCGCGCCGCCGAATCGGCTCACTTATGGTCCGAATTGGTGTTCCTCTACGACAAATACGAGGAGTATGATAATGCCGTCTTGGCCATGATGGCGCATCCGACAGAAGCGTGGCGCGAGGGTCACTTCAAGGACATCATCACCAAAGTTGCCAACATCGAGCTCTACTACAAGGCTATACAATTCTATTTGGACTACAAGCCGCTGCTGCTTAATGATATGCTATTGGTGCTCGCTCCGCGCATGGACCATACACGCGCCGTAAGCTTCTTCAACAAAACCGGCCACTTGCAATTGGTGAAACCCTATCTGCGCTCTGTGCAATCGCTCAACAATAAGGCCATCAATGAGGCACTCAATGGGCTGCTTATCGAAGAGGAGGACTACCAGGGTTTGCGCAATTCTATAGACGGATTCGACAATTTCGATACGATTGCATTGGCACAGAAATTAGAAAAGCACGAATTGACAGAATTCAGACGTATTGCTGCCTACCTGTACAAAGGTAAGATGTTGCTCCTAGTTTCGAGATTCAAGGGTTTCGGTTTTCGGGGTTCAATTAGCTATTTCGAACCAACATTTTCCTAGTACCAACTGACCGTGTAAAAATAGCATCAATGTCAAGTGTACGTGTATTTTTTAAGACAAAAATTCAATGATAAAATTTATCGTTATTTGGAGCATAATTTTAAGCAGCCACGTTCGACATTTTACCTTCAATGGCAAAAAGAATTGAATTCGTACTCATCGATTTCTAGCGAAAATAAAATGTGGAACGTGGTAGTATGTATACACTGACTATTGGTATTTGTAAATGTTGTAATAATCGATTTTCCGTAGGCAACAATCGATGGAAGCAGAGCGTCGAATTATGCAAGAAAGACAAGCTGTACAAAGATGCAATGGAGTATGCTGCTGAATCGAGCAAACAGGAAATTGCCGAAGAGTTGCTGGGCTGGTTCCTGGAGCGCAACGCGCACGATTGTTTTGCAGCCTGCTTATTCCAAGTAAGCTTATCACATTTTCATTTCATTCAACTTTCGACAATGTTTAATTCTAACTTGTCTGTAATGTCTTGTCTCTTTGCAGTGCTACGATTTACTGCGACCCGATGTTATATTGGAACTGGCATGGAAACACAAGATTATGGACTTTGCGATGCCGTACTTGATACAAGTAGGATTTATGCTATGCAGTGATATGTTTCCAATTATTTTAAATGGTTAATTTTTATAACAGGTCATACGCGAATATACGAGCAAAGTCGACAAACTCGAACAAAACGAAGCGCAGCGCGAAAAGGAGGATGACACTGTCGAGCATAAAAACATTATTAGCATGGAGCCGCAATTGATGATTACCGCCGGACCCGCTATGGGCATTCCACAACAATATGCTCAAAATTATGCGCCTGGCTATGCGCCAAATATGCCATACCCGGGCTACGGAATGTAGGCTAAATTTGCAAAAACAACTATTAATCCAACAAACGACATTACCCAAATTTAGCATGGCTTAAAGTTATGCACACAAAATCAAATATATATACACATGCGCCTATTCATACCAATATATAGAAGCAGAAACAACCAACAACAACAGGAATGACGAGCGTCACATCAATAGTGCATACATGTACCACACTTACAAATGTTAGAAACTTGTTTTGGTTTTTCATTTGCTTAATGAAATACATTTGTTTTGAATATTCCGCTACATTTAAAATTAATACAAAAAGGCAAGAATAAAACGATCGATCTACGAGTATTTATGTTATCTACGACAAATATAAATGAATTTAAGTTTTATAATTTTGTTGAAGTTCGTGGGACCCATTTTTATTACATCAGTTATTAAGTAATGCAGTAAAGCAGCGATCTGTTATGCGGGGTCACAAGCACACTCGCAGACCCAAGTGGTTGTTATGGTGGACAGAATTGGAAATTTGAAAGATAAATGCGTTTTGTAGAAGAATTGTATGCTCTGATATTTTTATTTCCGGTTCTGTGTCTATTTCCATTTGCGTTTTTTCAATTGCATGCCTCTGCATACTTCGTCTGTGCGTTTTGACACATCAACACTTTTTGGTTAGTTGAAATTTTAATTTGACGCTTTTGCTGTTTCAAATATAAAAAAGACGGATTTCATCGCTGAAAATAACATTTATCAATCTTGTATTGCAGTTACAAATAATCACTGTGAAGGCGCAAAACTAGCACATGGATGAATGCACAGATGGACACATCCAAGCTGTTGCAACGAGAAGTCGGCTGTTGCTTTTAGAGTAGGGTGGGGTGGACCATGCGAAGCTCCTGCTGCGTTGCCGTGAAATAGTAACAACAAATCAGCAACATCGAAAACGCTTTTGGCTAAATGTATTTGCATTGAATTTCATAATGTTTGTATGCAGCCGAAAACTGCTTAAGCAGTCAAAAAGAGAGCGTAGTAAATAGCAACTAAAAGAAACAGGCAGTAGTATCTGCAATATACAAAGCACGTGTTACCAAAACAATAGAAAGAAAAAGTATATCTATCTTTAACTACGCTCACGCTCTGCTCTTGTGTAATTACAAAGCGACCGTAGTATAAATTAAATGTAACTTTAAAAGCAGCCAACAAGTAGACCCCCCAAATGTTAAATTGGAATTCAAATATTAACTAAAATTCGATGAAATTTTTCATTAAATGTGAACAAAACAAACGAATTGTAATGTAAACGAAAGTACGTATTTATCTTACCCCCTCCCCTCTGCCCATTCACATATATGAATCTATATGGAAACTTGGAAACTGTAGCTGTAATTGAAATCCTTTCAGTAGAAATTCCTTGCGTCGTATTATTCGAGCTATTTTGTTGAATTAAACAGCAAAAAGCCAAAATGCAGACGTAAAATAAAATCGCAAATCATACAAGTTCTATACTTACATCCAATATAAAAGGGATATTTTTAAATAGAAAATTATCAGAAACTAACAAATATAAGATATGTATGAATCGGTAATAAAGCAAAGGAAAAACTTAGGCTGGTTGCAAACGCGTAAATTTGTGCACGCCCATTTTTGCTCCTTTTGTCTATCCTAAAAATTTTAAGTTTTATTTTAAGCAAAAACTTGCTTTATATCATTTCAAGATTTATATAGAAACGATCAAATTACATGTAGGTTAACCAAATTGACGAAAATTCAATTTTATTCCTGAAATGGTCAAGTAAAATTCAGAAAGAGTTATTTGATTTAATGAAATCAAAATGGCCGATCTGAAATCAATTTGTCCGTTTCTAAAATCAAATAAAATGTTCTGAATTCACGGTGTCCATCTGAAATAAATTCGTCTAATCTGAAGTAAATTTGACAATTTCTGAAATCAATTTGTCTAATCTGAATTCAATTAGATCATTTCTGAAATCAATCTGAAAATGGTGTAGATATTTGATAAGTTTTTTGAATGGGTGGAATTAACAATAAAAAGTAAATAAAATTATTCATTTAACATCTCTACACATACACAAACAACTTTTGTAATTCGTTCAACATTTTCGCGCCGTTTAAATATTGCATGAAACAAGAAAAGCAAGTACATAAAATATATTTACATTCATGTATCTAATACTTTTTAGATTTATGCTATTTTTTTATTATTGTAATTAAAACAAAAATTTATACACATACATGCATATAATTTGCTTAATCGCTTTTAATATTATATATACATACATAATTGAGTAAAGAAGAAAACTATAATTAAAGTATATATACATATAAATAAAACAAATGAAGCATTTTTATATTATAAGCTTTATATTAACTTCACTTCAGGTTTGTAGTGGAATCAAGTAATCAATTTTTCACCCACTTCCCGAGTACTTAGAGATCTGAAACTTTGCATACATGCGTAAACACGATGACAATACATGAATCAATCATAAAAATATTAAAATTTTTACTTTAAACAAAGTTATTAGCGAAACTGCAATAGTCAATCAGAGCACAGACAGAAGAAGAAGCACATAGAGACAGACGGGCAAGGAGGAGCGCTGCTTTTCAACCGAAAACCATGAAAAGGGCAGACGGGCAAGGAAAAGTACTCCTATTAAATTAAATAGAATTAATTTCAGCAACAACCAATCAGAGCACAACAGGGAAGAAGAAGCACTGCTGTATATAAGGAGCAGCTGTAGCAAAAGCGGACAGAACTGTACGACACAGAAGAGAATATCCATATTCAAAATATCTTTCATTACTATAATCTATTTGCAAAAAAATTATTTAAATAAAATATTGTGGTAACTGGTTGACAAATATTGAACACATGAGCGCCCCAAGCTTTTATTAATAGTAAGATACAGGTGACTTGGAAACAATTTATTTTCTACTTTTTAGTACATTAAATAAATTAAAGCTTATTTTTAAAAAGTTTTTTTTATATTATTTTATTATTGGGTAGATTTTAATGTGATTGGGTCCAACGCACATCCCAAGTTTCTAGGGGAGAGCTCACTGCACACGTGAGCTCACTGCCATACGAGAGTAAAAAGGATTGCTCTAGCAAACCCTAATCGGAAAGTAATCAGAAGCTTGACCATGCACTTCCAAATCCCATTCCTGCCTTAATGGTACAATCATATAGTGAAAAAAATATTTGTACTTACAATAGAAAATCGCGATGGTTTCTTCTGACACAACTTTATAAGGGTAAGGCGTCAATCTGATGCAGTGAAATATTGCATTGTGGATTTTTATACATATTATAGAAATGGTCAGGCTGTGCTGTTGTCAAGACATCACTCCACTGTCGGAAATGCAAAGTAAACAACGTATATGTACCTTCAAATTGACAAAAACGAATTTCAGAGAAAATCAACTTGCAGCTTTAAAATATTTTTAAAACTTATCGATTTTTGTGCGCACTTATTTTTGCTTATTTTTATTTTTGAGCATTTTGCAAAAAGCAGCGCCGAAGATGCCACGCTTCAAGCCCACTACAAAAATTGATATTATCGGTAATTTGGACCTGAGCCCAGAAAAAGCCGTTGGCGATTACATTGAGTCCAAGCAGCAGGATGCCTATTTCGTGTATGTATGCGGATGTGTTCCTACATTGCCACAATTACCGCACCCACTCACACTGCTCCTTCACTGATCATCCCGCAGCAAAACGCCCAACTGGGACTCAGCCGGCGAATCCATTGAGCTGCTCTACATTCGCAATGAACGCGAGCATGTGGCCATGTTGCGACTGCAGGATGAAATGCTCGAGCACTCCAAGCAACAGGCCGCCAGCAATGCGAATCGCATACGCAAGCTCTACAAAATACAGGCGAATCTACGCAAACGCTTCATCGAAGTGAACAGCTTCATAAAGGACTGCGAGGATAAGAAGCGCGTGGCAGAGAAAAAAGTAGCCGAGGAGACGGCCATGCATGAGCAGCTGCGCCACAATATTGAGAAGTTCAAGGGGGCCATAGCCGAGTTGACCAAGTTTCGAGACGTGCTCAAGGAAACTGTGGAAGAATTCGAGCCGTACGAGACTGTGATACAGGAAGTGGTGGAGAAGTCAGATATTTTCGTGTCTGTCAAGGATTGCATGGACCGCTGTGACGCGTTAAGTAAGTGCACACTATACAAAATAATATGGTCATTATTCTATAGTATTTACACCAGAGCATTAATATTTTCTTCAACTCGCAGAAAAAGGGAGCTAGAACACTATACCGAAATAGGTCGATTTCGGTAAATCATTCATTGTAGTAAATATATGGAGACTAATGAATATATGTATTAATGAAATAAAAATATGTTACCTAAATTCCATTTGACCGTTTCTGAAGTCGAATAGACCAATCCGACATAAAATTCTCTGTTCCTGAAATCAATTTGACTAATCTGTATAAAATTTTTCCGTTTCTTAAATCAATCATTACCGTTCATCGGAATTTCGTTCCATACAGCAAAATTAGTCTCTATCCCTAATGTGTATAAATTCATGCGAATTATTTCAATTGCTTCTATTTGCTCTCTTATCGAGTGGGATATTCTATGGGGAAAAAGGTTATTATTTTACTTTTCGAATCTTGCCTGGAATTCCCTAAAAAGACTGAGTGACATATTGATATATTTGTAATCAATATGATCGGATCCAAGGCACATTATCATTAATGATCATTTGAACTTACTCTGCCTATGTAAGAAAATAATTATACTTTTTGTTGTTGTTGTACACTTAGTCTGTTTAGTTTCATCTGATTTTTGTGCCTAAAGAAATTCTAACAATTTCAAAATATATAGAGAACACTATAAGCTAACGTTCTTTTGCATCTAGTGATGGCTCAAGTGGAAATTTCACGTTTGGAACAACAAAAAATTCAAGAAATCGAAGAAATGCGCAAGCGTATGGTAAAAGTGACCAACGAGGCGGCGCTCACCGTGTTGGGCCTGAAGAATGATTTGGCCGAATTGGAGCGTTCTTACAACCAGGCACGCAGCGAGTGCCTCAAGTGGGAGAAGATACTGGCTAATGCCAAAAACTATGTAGCGCACAATGACCTCAATAAGGACCGCTCTCTCGACGGGATTCATCACATGTATCGTATGCTTTGCAAGCGGCGGAGTAAGTTTCTGTGTTATATCCTTAGAAATAATTATCAACGAGTGCTTTATTTTAAACTCAAACCTGAATGCCGATAGATTTGGAGCCTTCGTATCAACGTCACGAAGTCGAAAAACAATTGGATTTTATAAAGGACGAAATCGAGCTGCTGCACAGCGTCGTGAAGGAGTGCGAGAAAGAGAAGCGCAGCACGAAGAACGAATTCAGTTCGTATAAGGCGAATGTGGCATGTTAGAAGAGCTACACCTGCCGTTCGATATTATACTGAAATTTAACACTTTTCACATGAAGTATATTAAAAAATATATATTTTATTTAAACCAAACGTAAATATGTTTCTATTAATATTAGGTATGATCTTATGTATTTCGCGCCTGGTAGCTTATCAACTTTTTCTTTTTTTAAATTATCAAAGCTTATGTAATGCTCAGGATCTGTAAAGCCTCTGGCAAATATATCTGTGGTCACAAACCATAACCGCCTAAGTCGAGTTAGGACGAAATCGAGTTATTAATGCCATCGTGTTCAGCATTTCTTAATCTATATGCTACCAAATTTGCATGTTTGTATCTTTCTTGGAACGGCAATTATCTAGCCGAATAGCTTTTACATGTACTGCCATGGAAATTTGAAACTTTGAACTGCTCTCCTGAAAAACTTGAAAAACAGAGTTAGGCGGTTATAACTTGCGCCCACAGATATAAGAGTTATAATACTGACAACTTATTGAAAAAAAAACCATCGCTCGAGTTTGTTGCTACCGCCTCTCCTTAAGCCACTGATGGGCAATCATTCCCGACAAGGAGCAAGTGCCAATGCAATGTGCTCTCAATGGACTCTTGCAATGTAGCAACAATGATTTAAAATTGCAATAAAGCCACAGAAAATATGAATACAGATCGCTCGATTTCAAGAACATCAGCTGCGAAAAATTTACTGCGAAAACGTCTAACTAACGTCAATGTGACCTTCGGAAATTTACAAATTTTTCAGTTATGGTGTTTTATTAGTTTTCAGCAAAATGTGCTTGCTACTCTTACAAACTTCTCTACAATAGGCACTTGTAGAGAGCGTAATCGCATGCTTGTCATCCTTCAACAGCAGCCTTGCATTAAAAAAAAAAGACAGTGTCCATTGGAGCTACATCGCACAGCAAAAGCAGCGTCAATTGATAAATGACTCTTACTTCTAAATTGAATGAACGCATTTTAACACGAGAGTTAACTAACAATTCATTGGGATTTGTTTACACTTCAGATAAGTTCCAAGGCCTCACTTAACTTCAAAAATATATTATCAAAAACTTCAAAGTAAATTAAGATATGTGGAATAAAGTATGCAGAGCACACTAACAGTGTGAGTAGGCCTCATATTAAATGTAATCGAATGAATTCACATTTTACATCGCTTTAGCAATCCATTCAAGTGTCCTTAGCGCCTCTCCGGTTCGCCGAGACTGTAAGATGTGACAGATAGCATTGAAATTTTTACTATTGCTTCAAACGACTTAATAAGCACACATTAAAATGTAGGTACCTGTGTATTTTAATAAAATTCTTTGGAACTAAGTTCATGTCTTGTGGCGTTAAAAACGTGTACTGACGTTGTGGATGCTCGTCGCCTTCACGTATGAGCATACGCGTCAAATATTCACGGTTTACTTCGTCCTGCCAAAATAAAGTATGAAACAATTAATATAAAAAATATAATATCCATGTCTCTTTCACGTGTGCAAAATATTCACCGTAAATACATCGTATTCGTCAAGACAGTAAAATGGATGATCCACGCACGACCATAGCGATATTAAAAGAGCCACCGTCGAAAAGGAGCGCTCCCCACCCGACAGCGCCTTTGTACTGGACTTTGTATTACTGCCGGTATTACCGCGCGGTTCCACTTTAATGAGTAGCCTCTTTTGCTCATGATTGACGTCAACGGAACCGGAGATTTGGCGCATCTTTAAGCAAGTCTGTGCATACAAAATGAAACGAATAATAGTAATGGCATTCCAAAACAGTGTTTGTTTTATCAAGAGGTAGCCACCAAAAGAATTTAATTTTAAAAACAATCACTTATAGGCTCCTATTTTGAACGTGCCTTAGTTGTCTGTAGTGATTTGTTCAGTTTTAGTATTGTACTTCTATGATTAAAAACTTTCAATCCTATTGACTTGAATCATTAAATTATTTTTTGAATAGAGATCCAGTCTCCTAGTCACCGGGAAATTATGACAAATTGTAGCCATAAGCTTAATACTCTTTTGTTAGAAGCCAAAGGACCTGACAATCGTTTCTCCTTTCTTCTATGCAAATTATAATTATTAATAAATTTTTCAATAACCCTTTTTCTTTAACTAAATAAAGAGCGCCGCCGTGGCTAGTGGGCAAGTGTATACGTTGCACACACTAGTTATATAATTTTAACAATAATTTCGAAATGTTCCTATTATTTCGAACATCACTGTATATAAACAAATAAAATGTTCAAAAATACTATTCAATTTACTCACATCGAATGTGAATTGTAGCGACATGGCCATATGCTGCTTCAATGTTTTCACAAATGCGAAACGTTTTCGGAGTGATATATCCAACTGTGAGCAGAAAGAAACATTATTGCGTGTGTTTACATTTAAGGAAAATTGTCATGGTAAACCTTTTTAATAATCTCCTTTGTTTTGTTATAAGTAGCATAAGTTGTCGCCAAGTCCTGTTCTTTGGCCTTAATTTGTTCCTCCAACTTTTGTGGATCATCGTTAATATGTGCACGTGTTTTTATTTTTGCCTGTATTCTTTCAATTACGGGTATAATTTCATCCAGCGTGCTTTCGGAATCTATGCGTTGCCCTTTTTTTAACGCTTCCTTAGTAGATGTATTAACTAGTTGCATTTTCTGGATTTTTGTTTGCTAATAAAAAAATACACTGTTGAATAAATATATACAAATTGCATTTTGAATTTCTTAGAGTATCCCAAAATTTTAGATAGACTGTAAAGAAATGGTATTTCGTAAGGAGTGGTAATTTTTTAATTATCTTCCTGTTAGGGGAAGTATAATATAATATACCTTCCATTAAAATTTAATGTTTGTAGAATAAACTATATTTTAAATGACTGACCCGCTTCGTTGTCCGTACGTGATCACATAAAAACACATTATATTTTTCTTAAAAAAATTAACAAGTACAATTATACGAGCTGTTATTTTTGAAAGTGGAATAAGTCCACTTTCTGTTATTGCGAGATATTTCATTGTTTACATTTCACTCTCAGTGTCAATACTGGTAAGAGCTAAAACTTCCATCTCCCAAATACTAGAATCTCAATTTCTTTTTACTATAATTTGTTTCCCCATAAAAAGATCATAATAAGTTTTATCTAAAACTACATTATCTATATATCTGTGGTCAAAAGCAATAATGACTTAAGTCGACTTAAGACGAAATTGAGTTGACGTTACCACTGTATTCCTGACGTTGATGCGCATATTTTGTTCAAACCCCGGTATCTGTACCCATCTCAGAAAAAAAGTTATTTAAAAAAAACACATGCACTTATGTTGATGTGCACACTTGTTTTTCAAATTTCGAATTGCATTTTCTCGAAACAGTTGTTTTCGACTTAAGTCGTTATTGCATATGACCACAGATATAACAGAGAAATCGTTATTAAAATAAAAGTTTTGATCTTACTTCAATTTGTTGAAGGCTGCTGTTGACCTCGTCTAATTTCTCTTGGATCCGACGAAAGCGATCACTCAATCCGAGCTTTTTCGTACGTGCTTCATCGCATTGCCTCTGTAACGAAGAGGCAATCATAATTAACGAGATATAATATATTTGTATTCTTATTCAAAGATTAAACAGTTTACTTTGATAGTCTCAATTTCCCGCTGTATATTTTCCATTAAGGATTTTTGTTCATTCATATCACCTTCACATCGTTCTTTTTCAGTGATGGCGTCTGTAAGCTGATCTTGCTTATCGATAAGCTTCTTTGCAATGTCACTGAGTTTGTTTTCATTTTCAGAGAGTTCCCTTTTCTGTGACGAAGTTACATTTTTTATTATATTTTTCCAGTGATGATTAGTAAGGTTACACTCACCAATATATCAATCTCATTATAATCCGGATATTCAAAATTTTCCAATTCGGAAATTTGATCTTGGATTTCCATGCGCTTTGCTTCATGACGAACCAGCAGAGCTCGCCCCTCCTTTATGTGCTCTATGTTGGCATGCAGCTGTGGCTTCATCTCTGCAAATTTCTTTTCCAACGAATTTATGCGTTGCAGCAGCTCATGCTTTTCCAGTTCCAATTGACTGTAAAATATTGAAAGTGAAAAAAAATATATGAGCCCAACGCCATAATGTACAAGAACTTAACACTCACTTTATGCGTTCCTCCGTGCTGCTTTGTATGATGCGTGCGGGCCTTACTTGAATTGAGTACACTCGATAATTTGGATCCGGATAAAACTCTATGCTGTTTTTTAGCTCAATCACCCTTTGCAAGTTGTGTGGAACATTCTCGCGATTCGCTGTTATATGCTCAGCGGTTTCTTTCGACTCGGTCAACAGCACAGTTTCAATATGCACCTGATCAATCAGACAATTCATAACCACGGGGTCCTTGCATTTTATCACATCCATCAGAAGACATGTGCCCCGAGGTGGTATCACGCAGCCCTTATGCACATCATATACCTGCGGTATTTAGAACAAAGAACATGAAGGTTGTTAATGCAGTGAAAAAAAACACATTTAAATATGTACATATATGTCGCAGGGAAATGGTAAAATCAGGGATTTGATCAACTCCCAGGAGATGCTAAAATAACAACTCAGTTATGCCATTTCCCTAAAGAAAGTCAGTGATTTGATCAAATCCCTAAACTGTTTTAGTGAAATGATGAAATTATATGTGGCGGGGTGGTTTTTACTCTTTTTCTTCGCCCACCAACTAAGTCTACTGTTTCTTTTGCTCGTTGCTGCCACAGCTCATTCGCTAGCACGTATGTACGATATGAGAGTCTGCTTTTGTTGATCATGCCGGTCAAATTCGTGCAGCTGGCTTGGCTGACAAAAATCCTAGTGTTTCAAGACATTTTTGAACAAGCGGCATGATAAAGAAAACCCTTTATGGACGCACGAAAGGATAGAAGAAGCTATCACAGTCATTGAACAATTTAAATTAGTACCACTACTCAAACTGCAACGGACATATCCCTTAGGGATTTTGTCAAATCCCTGATTTTACCATTTCCCTGCGACATATATATTATTTGACTTGCTTGTTTCACAAATTTTGTCGTTATGATAGTGGGCTTTATTTGCGGGAATCTTTGCTTGAGCAGGGTTTCAAAAGTGAGACGATCTTTGGTGCTGCTCACAATGTACGCATGTAAACGGCCACCGATTTGTTTCTCCACAATATCACGATACTTTGGATGAGAGACTTCTATATAGCGTCCAATGGGGCCACGAGGTAATTCCGTAAATTTTCCAGCTCTAAAAAATTTATCTAATTCTGCCAACAAATAACTGACATGATCACCAAAAATAGATAACTTATCTTTGGAAGTTGCTTTGATGCTTGCGATTGCCGAGTCGAGTCGATCTGAAAGATTAACTCAATCTTACTACTGCTACTATTTATTGAAATGTACAAAAAAGCACAAGAGAAATATTTGTCATTGTTGCATATTCGAAGGTGCAACTTCAATTTACCTTTATTACTTTTGAGTTCGAATTTCTTTTGTTGTAAATAATGTAAGTTTTTATCGATTTGCGATTTATCTTCATGGAGTATTTGCAAATCGTTTTTGGCGGTATCGATCAGTACAGTGTTTTCTTCTTTTAAAGAAAGAAGCTCACTGAGCTTGCATTGATTGTGCCGACGGATTTCGGCTACATCACCAATGCTTCTAAAATCCAAATAGAAACAACACAAAATATATAAACTCACATACATATTTTGTTCCAATTCAATTCTGAATACAAACTGCTTAGATCGTTCTTCAATGTGCGTATGCAGATCTTTGATTTCCGCTTCCAGCATCGCTATGCGTTTCCCGTGGCTATCAATGTTGCTCTTGATATCCAGACAGCGTTGATGCATTTGCCTCACTTTATTGTTTTTATCTTGATATAAACTATTTTCTTTGGAATATGATAACTGTTTCATATTTATTTCAGATTCGTATTCACTGCAATTAAAAAAGGATTTCATTCAACTGATTCTTAATATTTGTGCGCATTGGCAGAACACTGATCAATTACTGTTTTACCTTATAGCTTCTTTTAGTGTACATTCGTCTTGATCTTTTTGCATTAGTACACGGAATAGCGCATCTCTCTTCTCTTCAATTTGTCCAATCTTTTGCTGGAAATCATGCAATTCACGTTCGTGTTTAGTGACCAGCACCCAGAGACGTTCGAGCTCTTTCTGACGCAAATCAGTCTGCAATCAGGCACGTTGAAAGGAACATTTTTAAAAGAGTTTAAAGGTTTCACCAACAACTGTGGACGAGATACCTTTAGCTTTCCTAAAGACTGTAGTTCGGTTAGTCTGTTCTTTAATTCTTTGCATTCTTGTTCGCCTTTTTGAAGTTTCTAAAAATAGTTGTATAATGTTAAATCTTATGCAGTTAGCAGCCATAGTAATCAATTGTGGTTTCGTTGTATTTTGACCAACAACCCCTTTCTGTAAGTAGAAATCGTCCGCATATGCGTGGGCGTAAGTTTCTTTAGTTTTGAGTTACAGAAAGAGGCTGTATATTCATACATACATTGCTAAAAGATCTGATATTTTCAGATTGCTCCATATACAATAACCGGCAATCGTTTAATTTTTCCGTTATGATATCGATCTGCGTGGCTTTTAAGAATAATCTGTAGTTCTTCTCAGGATCTGACCTTCGAGTTTAAACAAAATGGTAAAATTTTTTGCGTTTTGTTACAATCACCTCAAAAGACTCACTCCTTTAGGAATTCGCGTGCATTATCTTGGTTCAACACAAACACTGGATTGTCAACCTGAACGTTGTGGTACATGAGGAAGCGGTGCAGATCTTCGGCCTTCCTTGAAAGCACGTGACCCCGCGCATTCTTCATGGTATATGTAGCGCTCGTCTGATTGATTGTACGAATTACAGTGATGTGGTTGCCGTAGGTTTCAGCTTCAAAAGCTTCCGGTCCTTCATTTGAGATGACTATCTCAATCTTCGCTGAATTCTCGCCAGATTTAATTAGTTCTACAATATCAAAAACGATCGAAAGGGTATTTTAACCAGGAAATGGGCATTTTACATACTCTTAAGATTAGTGGAGCGATTTGTGGTTCTTGCATTGCCACCCAATCCCAGAACCAAGGCCGCCATTACAGCACTTTTACCACTGCCGTTGCTGCCCACCAGAAAGTTAACGCGCGAGTGAAAATCGATGGTCAGATGTGAGTGGCACATGAAATTCGTCAAAGTCATGCGTATCACTTTGCCGCAGCGTTGTGTACTTGTTGCCGCTATCGAAACATTCAATTGGCTATTGGCCTGTTTCAAGAAAAAACCATTCGTCAAAACAAGAGCATACGCGTTTTATATATGTATTTACTGTTTACGCACCAAAATTGTCCTTTGTGAATACGAGGGAGCTTCCCCATCCTTATATTGCGTAGCATTACAACGCTTTTTGGAATCTGGCGCATCGTTTTCACACTGGGAAGAGGACGAAGCGCGTTCGCGCATAGCTCTCTTCCTACTTAAACTTAAACCGCTCATTGTCCTCGCTGGTGATGAATTTGAAAACTAGATTTCTTTTAAAAATATATCTTTTCTTTCTTTTGTAAATATTTATATACTGCGAAATTATTTCACTTATCGCGTCCCTCTGCAGAATCCTGTGGCGCGATTTTCTTTTATGCGAAACTTATCTAGCAATGAACCGAGTACCCGAGAAAATTCCTAATACATTTGAGTTAGGGATGGGTAACGCAGCGCTGCGTTGAGTTATTGCGCTAGCGCACTGAAATGCGCTATTGCGCTGATACACTATTTGGCAACACTGTGGCGCAGTAGCGCAGTGGCGCAGTAGCGCAATAACTCTGCGCAAATTTAGTTGATACAGTGTTGCGAGCGCCCAACGATGGGTAGCGCAGCGCTGCGTTATTGTGCTAAGACTCCCTCTGTTGTCGAGAAGCAACAACAAACACGCCGGTCTGAATTCAGCGCAGTGTTGGCAGAGACTAAATATAGACTCTGGTGTTGCATTGACGAATTGGTAACTCAAAGCGCAAATGAACCAATTTTATTTTGCAATATTATGTATGTTAATTATGTTCTACAAACATATTTAGGTCTTCTTTACATTCCCAAACAAATAATATAACAAACCGGGCGATAATTTGTATATATGTATTTATAAATAATCTCTTTATTAAACAATTCAATTGTAAAAACACTTATGCACAACACTACAAACACGTACTGATACACTTGCCCTGGCTTCAGTGTATCAGCGCACAAAAATTTGCGCTATTACCCATGTCATGGCGCTGTATCATTTTGGGTATCATGGCGCAATTGAGTTAACGCACTGCGCTGCCTTCAATGTATCAACGCACAATTTGCGCTATTACCCATGCCATGGCGCTGTATCATTTTGGGTATCATGGCGCAATTGAGTTAACGCATTGCGCTGATACACTTCACTGCGCTAGCTTCAGTGTATCAGCGCACCAAAAATTGCGCCGTTACCCATGCCTAATTTGAGTGGTGCCTACGCCCAGTTATTTTTGGCAAGTAAGTCCTAATTTACACACGGTAAAATTGGGATCGACTTTTCTCGTCGATTATTTTTCGTCCAAGGGAGGAGAAACGTGTGCTTGGGAACCGTACCTGGTACTTAAAATAAGTAAATGGAAAAAATCAAATTTTTATGAAAATGAAGCAGAGTTTGAGAAGATAATTACGTATTATCCGGCAAGAAAAAAATTACTATAAAATCACCATGTATAACTTGGGAATATGGATTTTGCGCGGGAGGTACAGTGGCGAGTACGTTGCATAAACGGTCCCGACGTAATACTTAATGGTTGTGCCGGGAGGGCGAATCCATCTGGACGTGAGATGAAAAAGACCATAAACGCAAATAGTTGCGTTGCAAGTGAGTAGTTTGATTGCACATTATGCGTGCGTTAAAAAGAGTAATAAGACTTGCAAAATTTAGAGGTAAAGCTTAAATTACTTAAATTATTTTTTTATTTTGCTTGAACGAACGCGATTAAAGA
Organism: Neria commutata; assembly: GCA_963457695.1. Classification (NCBI taxonomy): domain Eukaryota; kingdom Metazoa; phylum Arthropoda; class Insecta; order Diptera; family Micropezidae; genus Neria; species Neria commutata. The sequence continues at coordinate 16,354,844 of OY735249.1, read as the reverse complement.
TGGAAATGTTGGTAATGCATTTATTGATAGATAATCGAAGTGAGAGCCTTTTTACCGACGGCAAACGAGACTTTTGAAAAAGAATGGGCGTTCTCAGCTCTCGTCGATAGCATTCGACTCAATTAGTTTTTTTTAAAGCGCTACGTACACTTTATTTTGTGCGTTTCTATTTTTATGAACTCTGACATTAATTTTCCAAGTTTCAGGAAAATTATTTAATTTATCTCATATTTTGTTCATAGCATTCATTTTCATAGTGATGCAAAATGAAATGCTATAGCATTAAAATTTTAAAGCCATTTTTATTCATTTAATTTTATACATCCTTAAGTTTTTCTAGTTAACGTATATTTCAAAGTAAGAACCAACTGCAGGCTGCAGCTCAATGAAATTCTTACTGTCCGTGATCATGTTAACAGCACGGACAATTTCTCAAAGTGCCAAAATACACTAGGCTTGACCAACAAGTGTTTACACAGGTTGGATGGTTTGACAAGCGAGCAGAAATATCAAAATATTTTGAAAACCATCCCACATGTGTGACAAGCGATTGTTTCTTGCGTATACACGATCCAACATCGCGGCTTGTCCTACATGTTGGACGACATGATTTTATCAAAATTTTAGCTTAAGAAATGTAGAAAGGAAAGGGGGTATGGTCATTTTTTCGCCATTTTGTCCTATATCTTCGAAACCACTTCACCGAAAATTAAAAAAAAAAAATGTTTGGAATCCATGGACGTAGCTCTTTCTAATGATACCCCACTCGATATAAACAACAAAAATTTTTTCCTGAGGGGGTCATCTTAGATAAAAAAAAAATTCAAATACCTAGTAAGCCTAATTTTATCAAAATTTTCGGTTAAGAAATGGTGTGTGCAAATGGGATCATGTGGGGACAGGTCCGTTTTTTTTACTATATCTTTCTAACCCGTTTACATAATAATTTAAAAAAAATATTTAGAATACATGGATGATACCCCACTTTCTAATGATACCCCACTCGATATAAATATATTTTTTTTTGAGGGGGTCATCTTAAAAAAAAAAAAAAACCTGCACCCTTACATAATTTGATTTTTATATATATAGATTAGATAAATAAATGTTGATAGATTTATAATAAATTTTCTACGTTTCCATTTTGTGTTCTGTTACCAACATCAGTAGAATAAATGGTGCGCTGGTTGTAGAAATTTCCTGCAGCTGTGCCAAACTGTTGCATAAACGAACGCGACGCGCAAAGCAGTGTTGCACCATTTTGCATTTACGAATGTACCCGCATGAGGTACGTTCGTAAATGCAGTAAATTCGTGCAGTGACAGTAGCAGTGCAGCCAACTTACTACTGTTGCCGTTTGCAAAACACGAAATGGAAACGTAGAAAATTTATTATAAATGGATCAAAATTTGTTTGTCATCTTGTACAAAGATGGAATACATCATCTGGATAGGTTTTTATTGTTTTAAAGTAATTATTTACTTTCGGGATCGATCTTTTTTTCTTTTTCAGCTTTTTTAGCACGACACATCTCTCTTTCACTCGTTTTACCCTTTCTTTATTGAAATTCATTAAAAGACTCTCACTTCGAGTTTCGCAATTATCAATTAATGCCTTAACCAAAATTTTCATCCTGAATTGCGTTCGTTAATGCAACAAAAGTTTCTGCAACCAACCTGCAAACGAAATCAGCTGATCGGGCAGTGACAACTGAAGTTGGCTGCACTGCTACTGTCACTGCATTTACGAACGTACCTATAATGACTGCGAAAACTGCAGAAATTTGTCACTGCGGTGCCAAGCCGTTGCATTAACGAACGCGTTGCACGCAGTAGTATTGCGCCATTTTGCTTTTACGAACGCGTTGCTTTGCAGTGCAACCGCTGGGTTGCATTTACGAACGTACCTATGCTTATTCCAATCTGCAGATGAAATAGCGGTTTTTCCTAAAATTCACAATTTTTTTTTTTAATTACGAAGCCGATCGTTCCTGCCGTTATAAAACAAAAAACTTATTGATGACCACTGCATTGTGCAGACACATGTAAATTGTTTATACGGAAAAATATCTCATTTTTAATACAAATATTCTTACAATGATTGAATCATATAAAAATTTGTCTAAATAAATAAAGCTAAAAAACACAACTTATTTCAATTGTTATTCGCAATAAGATAGACAATATTTTGTATAATTTTGCGGCCATTCTCATGGTTCAACAAATTCAGACATGGGTCACGTATCTTCTCTTCCAACAACTTTAGCAATTCAATGCGCAAACATTGAATCATCTCGGCAGTTTCGTGGTTGTGCGCCTTGAGTATGATCCAGCCTTCCTCCAGCAGGAATAGGAAGTCGCCGTCGTGCAGCTCAATTTTTAGGTCGCTGCCGGCAAACAGCACTAAGGGTATAAGAGGCAGCATTGAACACTCCCGTATAAAGATACGGGACGTTTTCACCTTCTCTTGATAAACGAGGAAAGGCGATTGAAAATTGGCCACATCGTGATTCACAGAGGAGGGGTGAATGGCAACAAAACCATCCATGCGTGTCTTAAAGCGCAAATCCTTGCCGCTAGCCAGTTTGGGCATGGCGCCGCCAGCCGTTTGTACATAGCTACGTTCCGGTGTAAGTATTTTGACGATATTCGGATAGAGTGCTGCGCAAAGCAATGAAATCAGTAGACGATTATTGTCACCATTAATATTAAGTTCGTGTCCTGGTGAAAAAGAAAGAAAAAGTTGCATCATAATGTTCTTTCAAGTTGAGGATTGGCAGAAGTTACCAGTTATTTCTAGCAAATTATCGTCGGCGTTTTTGCGCTTACGTGGCACATTAATGGGCACAAAACCAATTGAAACCAGTAGCTCCAGAAATTGGTATTTGATTTCGGATATAGTTTGTAGCGACTTCAAAGAGAGAAAGTTCTCGTCGGCGTAGTTGCGACTGGCAAAGAAACTCCGTTTGGATACATCCAGCCATTTCTATAAAAATCGAAATAATTTATTATATGGTTGTATACACTTATGTATATTTTAGCTGCTCTAGACAGTTCATAGTTTCATTTCGGAGAAGGCACAATTAAGTATATTGCATCGAATCGTAATCGAAGTGCACTTACCTTATATGCCAGTAAACATGTAAGATGATCACTGTTGCATATTGCAAACGAGCGCTTGCATTTCTCAGCCTCGGCGCGTTTGTTGAACGGACTGACAAAGGGTGACTTGTGGCTTAGACATGCCGCTATTGTCAACACGCTGTCCAAACATTGGAATATAGCGCCAAAAAGCATCAATTTTCCGATTCGCACGTCGACTGAAAATATGAAAATATGCTAATAACATACCTCCTCATGGTAATAACATATCTCCTCATGGTAATAACATACCTGGCAGAGCGGCCAAGTGATGCCCGAGCGGCGTAAGTGTCTGTTTCTCATCCAATGCGCCAACGTCTTGCAGACGAGTGACGGCCGATATAATGTTCTCCTCCGTAGGCGGTTCGAGGGTTTGGCCCAGTACTTCTACTACATTTTGTCCCACGAAATTCGGCAGAGTTTTGATACGCAACAGAAGCTGTTCCAGCGGCACACGATGTATTTCTGGCACTGGCTGACTCAGTATGTTGTGATGGTAGCGATGGCCCGTGTAGAGGTGTATGCAAACGCCGGGCATTACGCGGCCAGCTCGGCCTTTGCGCTGCATGGCATTGGCACGCGACACCCACACGAGGTCCAACGATTCCATATTGCGATTCGCATCGAAGCGCTTCTCTTTCATGAGGCCGTAGTCAATGACAAACACACAATCATCAATGGTAACAGACGTTTCCGCAATGTTTGTGCTAAGCACTATTTTCCGTTTGCCTTTGGGCGCCGGCCGGAACACGGCAGCTTGCTCTTCACTGGAGAGTGTTGAGTGCAGGGGTACGAGCACAAAGTTGCCATATCTGTAAGAGAGTTATAATTTAAAATTCAAATTATTTTCGAGTAACTAAAACGAACAAATTTGTGATTTTTGTGTATGACATAAGTTATATGTTTTCTATAATATATAATTTGAGGGAGCGTATCAACGCCTCATGCGCGGCTTTTATGCAACAGATCTGGTTTTTTTTTGTCGTCCGACTTTTTGCATTAAGCTTGTTAACAATTAAGAAGTGCAATTACAGGAATTTACAACTCTTCCATCAATGTATAATATAGGTTTGGAGGCCGAAGCCTCATTTATACGAATCGAATTTTTACGACTGGTTAGTTTAGTTTGTTTGCATACCGTGGTCCGAACATTCTGCTATCACAGAGTACTTCATGCACCGTCTGTATTTCCTGCAGACCTGGTAAAAACACCAATATGGATCCTTCTTTCGGCCAACTGTGTTCACCTTCTACGATATACTTTAAAATTGACTCAATGAGCTCAGGGTTGACTTTCATAGGTTCCATGAGGTAGATGCTTTTGCAAGTCTTCTTTGAATAGCCTGCAAGAACACCACAAAAATTTAACTGTTATAGTTTATTTAAGAATATTGCAATTAAAGACGCAAAGTGTGCTTTGTTTATTGCAATTTGAAAAAAAACCCTTGCATTGCATCGGTGTGTGACAAAACTAAACATGTCGATGGAATCCTCTTTTCGGCTTACCTTTGTATCTAGCATAAATGCCGGGTAAGTTAAGATTTTCGTCTTTGATGTTCTTTGGCGGTACGGCAACTTCGGCAACTTCCGACTTGATATCCGCATACTCCAGTTCACGCATTAGCTCCTCTTCTTCTTTTCTCTTTATTTTACGGCAGTACTGGGAATCACATTCCATTACGAAATCACATACTTCTAAAATATCTTCTAAAAATAGCTGCTCCACCGGAAACGTTCGCCCAGGTATATCTAAGACGGGCACGCCGCCAAAGTAGTCGGAGAAGAGTGAGGCGTTGAGTGTGGCTGACATGAGTACCACCTTGAGATCGGAGCGCTTCTTCAGCATTCCCTTGAGTATCATGAGCAAAAAGTCGGACTCCTCGCTGCGTTCGTGCACCTCATCGACCACAATGTGGCTGACCGACCTTAGGAGTGGATCCGAGGCTAGACGACGTAATAGTATACCCGTAGTGCAAAAGGTAAGCCGCGTAACGGCAGATATCTTATTCTCCAAGCGAATCTGATAACCTACGATCTGGCCAATGCGCTCAGTGCGCTCATCAGCAACGCGTTCCGCTACGCCAATCGCAGAGATGCGACGTGGTTGCGTGCAAATCACTTCGACGTGTGGCATTTTAGCATTCTTATCCAGTTTGGACGCTTGGAAAAGCCAATTGTCCAATATGAATTGAGGCACTTGTGTGGATTTACCACATCCGGTTTCACCGGATATGACAACAACCTGAGAGCGTTTCAGAAATGAGAAAGGTGCATATATTTTGCTAATCTTATTAGTATACCTGTGACTGTTCCATCAATGCTAATATTTCCACCATTTTTGCGAAAGCAGGCAGTTTCTGTCGTCCACTCATCATTTTGCGATAACGTTCATCTCGCTGTCGCTCTAAGAAACGACGCATTAGAGTACGGTCATCACGATCTTCCTGAGCTGGGTTGCGTTGGAAGCCATCACCATGTGCGGTCTGTCCCCGCTCATAGTGTGTCGGCAGAGTTGCCGTGCTGGAAACACCATTTTCAAAGGCATTATCCTCGGCGTCCACATGGAAGAGAGACTTTTGTGGGTTGGGGAAGAGCTCGTTATCGTTGTGTATCGATTGCGACATATTCTCGTCCATCTGCAGTAGTTCACTGACGCTATAAACGCATGGCATGCCATCTTCGCAGATACTTCTCGCCTCGCGATAAAGGCGCCGCGCTATAAGCAGCAATATTTCGCGCGGTATGTCGTGGTAAGTGGTTTTGAGGTATATGAAGGGCGCCTCGTAGGGATACTTGGTACCGGTTGGAAAACGCACTTCAAGGTAGAACCATTTCTCGTTTTCGATTCCGTCCGCGGCAACTATGTAATACAATTCAATAATAATACACTTTAATTAAATCATCAAACTCTTCCTGAGAAGCTTACTCTTTGCTTTTTTCTCCTCCTCGATGTCCGCACGCACATGCGCGAACCGACAATTAGCACCGAATTTGCAGACACCATCACGATCGAAGTTTCGACACCGAGCAAGCTCCTTCTTTTTAGGAGGTGGCTTCTTTGCCGCTACTGCTATTTCTCGTGCTTTCCGTACCTCAGATGGGCTATGAATCAACAGGTGGCCGATTTTAAATTTCAAACTCCAAACGGTGTGTCGGGCTTTCTCCTCGAAAGCCTTATCATAGATCGATTCGAGGGCAGCTTTTTCATCGGAGCGCATGTCAAATAATTCTTGCTCGCTTATATCGGATGGCAGCAGCTCACTGATATTCTCAGGCCTGTCCGGCAGGCGCATATACTTGCGATAGAGCAACAAGAGTGCGCCATCCGTGTCGCCACCGCAATGATCATAAGCCTCCACACAATGTGGAAGTGCAAAGCCGTAATTCTCTAACTTCAGTAGCGCATAGCGCCGTAATCGATCTTCAGGCTCGTCCGCGGTACCACCACCGCCACCTCCTATAGGCAGCGCGTAGTTAGTGACGCTCTGCACCATCAAAGTACCGCGATCCTCCCAGTAGGTTTTCTTCATGCGATTACCTCGGTCCTTGTACTTGGAAGGGTCGTCCAGCTGGAAATCCGCGCCATGTATGGCTCGCAACGTTTCCATTGTAGTTTTTTGTGATTCTTCAGAGAGCCGCAAGACTTGCAGCTCGGCCTTAAGTGGCACTTTTGATGGTGGCGGTTCGATGGGTGCATTTCTACAGAATTCTCCCGATATGGTTAGTTTTTGTTACATGCACACAATTTACAACACTCACGTTGTTCTAAGGTTATTGTTTAGCGGGCGTAGAAAGCAGTCCTCAATCATTCTTTGCGACGAATCGTCCATTTCCCTGCGTTGCCTTGATTTTCTTTCGATGTCTCTCCTCAAATCCACGCGATTATTTCACAACTGTGTCGAATTGTTGTGAAATGAAGAAAAATGAAATTTGTTGTTGTAATTTTACTAACGTGCATTTTCTAATTGTCAGCTGCTTTTGACGCTCCCGCTACACAGCGACTTTCAACTTGCTACATTCGATTTGTTTACATTGCCTTCCAGTAGTCGCAACATTTTTTCCTGTAGTCGCTACCACAGATGACTACCAGATATCCAACTCGCACACTAGCGCTAAAAAATCACCACTACATTCACAAAAATAAGAGAGTTTTTCCATATTTGGTTACGGGTAGCCAGGTATTCGGGTTTTTTGATATAAGTATTCCATCAGTACTCTTCCAAACTTGTATAATTGTAACAATTTGATTCTTATTTCAGTTTGAATATATGTGCTGATATTTCGTGTGTACACCAAATATTTTATTTTGTTGCTTTTGTCGCGTGGGAACCGAGTACTCGAAAGCGTCAGTAGCCGATAGCCGTGTCGTGCAATTTATTTGTATCCCCATAAAACGCCGATCACCTGTAAAGTAGGTGCAGTCAGCTGTAAAGTAAGCGCTATCCGCTGTGTCGAATTCCCAACCCACTGCGAACAAATTTTTGAGGTTTGACAGTTGTTGGTCCGAAATGTAAACAAAGGAATTTTTGTGAATGCAACTCTGTAAGGAATTACAAAAACAAAATACATTGCGAATCACACGTACGCTATCAATGTGAGGGAGGTTTAAAAAAAATGGAAATTTTTGTTCCCTGGACGGACAGTTGGACGTCTGGATATAGTCTGTGGTCGCTACAGTACACTAGGCTTGTGTCGTTCGCGAACTAAAGATCTAAAAGATCTGGTTCTCATATCTGAACTAGCTCTATCGGTCGTTCAGTTGGATGACCTAGATGAACTAAAGCTAAATTTACTTGAATTATAAAAGGCGCCGAGTTTTTCAAGTGACAGGTGCAAGGCACATTGACAAGGTATGTCACCAGAGAAATTGACAAGTATCTAAATGAAGAGTATCTAGATTGGAAGAAAGATCCTCTAGTGTGGTGGCATGAGAGACGTGAGGTATATCCCCGTTTGTATCAGTACATGTTAAAGAGATTTCGCGTAGTGGCTACCACAGATTACTACCAGATATCCAACTGTCCGTCCAGGGAACAAAAATTTCCATTTTTTTTGAAACCTTCCTCTCACTGATAGCGTACGTCAGTGGTGGGCAAGCCCTATACTCTCGGTGCTCCTTTGTTTTTGTAAAAACTCTTGGCATAGGCCGAGATTTCTTCACACAGACACAGCTCGTCGCGCTAAGCAGTACGAAAAACACAAACAACAATGTTATTTTCGTTTCGTCTGCAGCTCGCACGCATATGCTTTGGTGGTACACTTTTGCGACAGTTATCTTCAACAAAGACGTTGTTGTTGTCTTGCGCACGATTTCGAGCAAAAAAGTGTGCAGCTGTGGAATGGGAAGCACTTGAAAACATTTTTGCTCATATTAAGTTTGAAATATTAAATTCTTCCAACTTCGGAAAATGAAGATCATATCTCTTCAGAAGAGTAGTGGGAAATTGATTTTTTGACTGGGAAAATGATTTGGATCTTTTATTGAAAGGATCATGGGAGATTTATTTGACTTTTGAGTTATTAAGTTGGTTTGTTTTTCATTACATATAACTGAGCAGAATATGAAATTCCTTTTTTTACAGTGTACATATTTAGCAAATTTTTTTTCCTTTTTTATCATAACAAAGTTTGTATGTATTGGTGTTTACTCTTCCATAAGGAACTTTTGCCATCACTGGCGTACGTGTTATTCGCAATGTATTTTGTTTTTGTAGTTCCTTACAGAGTTGCATTCACAAAAATTCCTTTGTTTACATTTCGGACCAACAACTGTCAAACCTAAAAAATTTGTTCGCAGTGGGTTGGGAATTTGATACAGCGGATAGCTCTTATCTTGCATTTGACGCTCCTATCTTACAATTGATAGGGCATACAAATAAATTGCACGACACGGCTATCGACTACAGATGTTTTCGAGTACCTGGTTCCCACGCGACAAAAGCAACAAAATAAAATATTTAATGTACACAAAAAATATCAGCACATATATTCAAACTGAAATAACAATCAAATTGTTTCAATAATATAAGTTTGGTCGAATACTGATGGAATACCGATATCAGAAAAACCGAATACCTGGCTACCCGTAACCAGATATGGAAAAAGTCTATCGTGTATTTTGTGATTGTGTTGGTGATTTTTTAGTGCTAGTGTGAGAGTTGGATATCTGGTAGTCATCTGTGCTGTATACCTTATTCTAAGTTACAGTTGTAGGAGTATTGTAATGGCATAATTTCTCATTACAGAACATCGGATTTAAAATATATTTTTTGCAATAAGTATTTTAAAGGGGTACCTAGTGAAAAACATTTTTTACCTTGGTCAAGATTTTGTGGTTGACCTTGAAATCGTATGCCCACTTTGCTATAATTCAAAAGCATTTTTTTTATATATGTTTCACTAATTTGGAACCAAATTAGTGATTTAGTGATTAGTGTGCCCTCCATAACATTAGTACACTCTGCGCATCTGTTACCAGATTGCCGTTTTCGTCTCGACAGGAAGCTGCTCCGGTCTTAAATCCTTCGGGTAGACGTTTAACTTTTTGAATTTCGGGCGGCATTCCTGTCTCTGCACTTCTCGATCTCCTCACACTCGCGCTTTTCTTGTTTCGCGTCTGAAAAGGCACCTCTCTGCCCTTGTAATCTCTTGGTAATGCTTTCACACAGCTCGCGTTGAAGCCGACCAACGGGTTCTTCATTCTTCACTACGATAGCCTGGCGAAACTCCTCGTCGTACCATTAATTCCGCGGAAGTAGGCGTCTGCCGGTGTCATCGGAGTGCGACAAGGATTGGCTGAGTAGATTAGAGAGCGGAGTACGCTTCGGCTGTATGGCTGTATGTTGTGATTGAAGCTTTGCGAAGTCCAGCTCTCGCTGTGTACCAGAGCGCACGTCCTTCGCTCTGCATAACCGCATGCGAACTTTGGCTGTTCAAGTAGGTTTCAGTAGTAGGTTCAAGTAGTTCTGACAAGTAGGTAGTAAGAATCGATGTTTGCTTTCGGAACGTACGAATACACTAGAAGCATGCCTTCCGTCGATCACAACATAATAGAACTGGTGACGTGTTCGTTGATCGGGGCGCAGCCAAATGGCCTTATGGATATCGTAGTGTTGTAATCCCGAGGACAATCTTAACCTCGAGTGGAGGGAAGCTGTCGTAGGCGTCCTCAAGTCTCGCATAGAATACATCCTTGGTCGCTTCGTGCTTCTCTTCTGTCCGGACGTGCACGTGTAGCCTCCAACTGACCACGAATCCAGATCCGAGTTCGTGCTTCTCGGCATGGCAGTTGTAGCAGGTTACTCCTTTTGAGCATACCTGCCCTGTCCATCGAATATCCTGGATGGCAATGATGTCAGCCCTATATTTTAAGATGGCTTCCGCCAGATGGAAGAGGCATTTACCCTGTCGAGGGACCAGACATTTCAGGTGCATATCCGTAAATCGTGGCTCATAGTACGTTTGCGGCGGTCGTCAATAGTTTTGGGCCGTTGTATCCAAAGCTTTTCGTGTTTTTATAATTATAAGCTTTATATTAACTTCACTTTCTGTCAGTAAGTCGTCAAATCTAGTAATAAATTTTTCACCCACTTCCCGACTACTTAGAGATCTGAAACTTTGCATACATGCCTAATCTAGAGCCCAATACACGAATCAATAAATTTTATGGGCGTAGGATAAGGGGCGTGGCACTTTTTTATAAACTCCAGATTTGTGTATAACTTTAGAACTACACATCACACATCAATGAAACTCGGTAGGAACTTACTACATATCCATATCCTTCTACTGAGAAAATAAGGGGACACTGGATAAGGGGGCGTGGCACCCCCCATACAAACAAAATTTTTGATCTCGATTAGCTTTGGAGCTAAAGGTCGTGCAGCATTGAAATTTCGTATGCAGTCGCCTCTTGGATGTGTCGTCCCACTGGTAAAATTTTATGGGCGTAGGATAAGGGGGCGTGGCACTTTTTTATCAACTCCAGATTCGTGTATAACTTTAGAACTACACATCACACATTAATGAAATTTGGTAGGAACTTACTACATATCCATATCCTTCTACTGAGAAAATAAGGGGGCACTGGATAAGGGGGCGTGGCACCCCCCATACAAATTTCGTATGCAGTCGCCTCTTGGATGTGTCGTCCCACTGGTAAAATTTTATGGGCGTAGGATAAGGGGGTGTGGCACCCCCATACAAACAAAATTGTGGTGCAGCATTGAAATTTCGTATGTAGTCGCCTCTTGGATGTGTCGTCCCACCGGTAAAATTTTATGGGCGTAGGATAAGGGGGCGTGGCACTTTTTTATCAACTCCAGATTCGTGTATAACTTTAGAACTACACATCACACATTAATGAAATTTGGTAGGAACTTACTACATATCCATATCCTTCTACTGGGAAAATAAGACGGGCAGTGGACAAGTGGGCGTGGCACCGCCCATACAAACAAAATCGTTTATATAGAATAGCTTTGGAACTAAAGGTCGTGCAGCATTGAAGTTCCGTACACAGGCCCCTCTTGGATGCTTCGTCCCACTGGTAAAATTTTATGGGCGTAGGACAAGGGGCGTGGCACTTTTCAAGCAACTACACACTTGGGCTTCAGTTTATAATTATAGGTACACCACACATCAATGAAAAACGATAGGAACTTACTCGCCGCGCCTTGCAAGCAAAACAACAACAACTCATCGCGCCACAAATATGCCACGAATATTAGGATCGATCACAGCCGTATTATTTGTTAAATTGAGGATATGACATATGACGATAGGAAACACTGTGAATACACTAAATATTGTGTACTGCTCTGCAAGTTTTAAATTCTTTTTGCGAAAAATTTCAGAGCTCTAAAATTTAATTTATGGAAGACTAAAAAGTAGAAAATAAAATTATATAAAAAAAAACTTTTTAAAAATAAGCTTTAATTTATTTAATGTACTAAAAAGTAGAATATAAATTGTTTCCAAGTCACCTGTATCTTACTATTAATAAAAGCTTGTGCGCTCAATATCCATATTCAAAATATCTTTCATTACTAGAATCTATTTGCAAAAAATTATTTAAATAAAATATTGTGGTCACTGGTTGACAAATATTGAACACATGAGCGCCCAAGCTTTTGTTAATAGTAAGATACAGGTGACTTGGAAACAATTTATTTTCTACTTTTTAGTACATTAAATAAATTAAAGCTTATTTTTAAAAAGGTTTTTTTTATATTATTTTTTTTCTCCTCTGTTATATGAAACCGATTTCTTTCCCCTTCACTACTGACCGAGACCAGTCGTGGGATGGCCGTCAACAGATTAGCATATTTCCAGATTTAAAGAATCAAAACTTATGGGAGTGGGTTTGTTTAAAATTTATTACTAAAATTTGTTCATAATGCTCTAAATTATATAAAATAATACATGGTTTATATTCAATAAAAATTGCTATACATAAGCTATTCAAACTTTTGTCATTGTCTCAACTTTTAACTAAGTTTGCAAAAAATATATGTATATTTGGCAATAAAAAGGAAAACTTACCGTAATGCTATAAATTGAAACTTTAGATTAAATAATCAGAAAAATATGATGGTCAACAATTATAGTATAATAACTCATTAGCTGGAAGTAATGCACAATTTTCTAACTAAATCATAAATCATAAATCGTTGCTACATTATTTATATGGAATTGAATTTACTAAGTTTACCAATACTGCAGCGCTCAACACTAACACAAGGGCTAATTCATTTGGTTATGTGCTAACTGTCATTATAATACAACAAATAAACTAAGAAATTAGATATGTAGATACGTATATAAAAAAATGTGTCCGATGATGGCCACTTTTTATGGTCGTCTCCGTTCAACGATTGGTAGACATTGAGTTTAACCCATGCCAATGTATGTGTGAGCGTGGAGTGTGTAGGCGATCTCCTACTTGCCATCTGGCTTCTTGGTGCGTTCCAGCGCGAAACCATCCGCGGAGCTGCTGCTCTTTCGTTGCGCCTGCGAAATCTGCACAATGCGCGACAGCGGGGAATGAGTGCTGCTGGTGGTGTTGGTAGTGGGCCGCGGGGGCACACTGGGCGACGCCGGCAGTAGGCGCGTCGTGCTGCTGGCTGATGTAGCGCCCACGCTGCCGGTGGGACTGATCGGCCCAGCGTCGGCGGTCGGCTGCGCTTGTATGTTGAGTTCTCGCGCTAGCGGCGAGGGACGCAAGGATAGACGTCTCTGCAGTGCTGTTTGCGTCGAGTAGGCGGGCGCAATCGGCGTGGGTGTGACCGCTGCGGCTGTGGTCGGCATACTGCCAATATTTGAGTCGGCAGGCGGCGCCTTTCCTGGCGGTATGCCTAGCGAGGTGGGGCGTATGCTGAAGCGACGCTTGAATTTGGTAACGACTGAACTGGAAGACGCCGGCGCAGTGGGCGTCGGTGCATGTTCGCTGTAGCTGGGCGGAGGGTCCAGAATTTGCACCGAAGACTTGCGGCGACGCGTCAACACATTTGCGGTGCTGGCGCCACTGCTCAACGGCGCCTGATTGGCATGCCCTGTTGCGAAGGGGGTAGAGTTGCCTACGATGGTGGCGCGGCGTGCGTACAGCCGATTTGCCGCAATAGCGGTCAACGCTTCAGTGTTGTCGCCACCGAGCAGCGATACCAGTGGCGGAAGCTGTGGAAGCGGATCTAAGCCGGCGCTGCCCACTTTGCGCTTCTTCTTGCTACTGCTGTTGCCTTTGTCGCTGAAGAGATCGACGAAGCCGACATGCGGGTTGCTGGGCACTCCCGCAGCTGCCTCCCCCAACACCGACTGTGTGTGCACCAGCTCCAGAGCGCGTATAAGATCGGCCACCGTGGTATTTTCCAGCACATCGAGATCTTCCTCCGAGGTGGCTGAGAACATGCTTGAGCGACGAGCTGCGCCCGCATTGGACGGGAAGAGACTTCCTCTGCGCTGCGATATTGGCGCTGCTGGTATGTTTGCTGCGGAGGCTGCACTGCCGCGGCGCTCCGTGTTGAAGAGGCTTCCGCGCCGTTGTGAAAGCGCAGCAGCAGCTGCGGCGCTGCTCGGTGGAAACATGCTGACGCGTCTCGCCGCCAAGGCCGGATTTTGTGTGAAAATGGATTCGCGTCGTTTTTTGGTTGCGAGAGCCGCGTTTGCAGCAGCATTGCGCTGGTAGGAGTTGGCCACAGCTGCGGCGCTGGAGCTGATCGTTTGTTGCGGATCGAAGATGCTGGCCCGCCTCATATTGGTGCTGCCATTTGCAATTGCTGCCGTTGACAGCCTGGACGAAAGGCTGCTGTCGGAGGTGTGCGCCTTCGTGCCGCCGGTAGTCGGTACTGGCATAATAGGGGACTTGCCGCTCTGGAAGTAAGTGGGACTAGCATTGGCTGTCACTGTGCTGTAGTAGTCCAGCGGCGCTGCTCGTTGCTGCTGTGTCTCTGGCACGCTCATAACAGAGATCTTGCGATTGGCGCTCTTACCGCTGACCATGGCGTCTTGCGACGACTGCTTCCCGAAAGGGAAAAGTTTGCGGAAGCCATCCGGCATGGAGAATTTCTTGGTGCGTGGCTGCTTGCTTGTTGGCGGCTCCTCATCCTCCATGTTGACCACATAGGCGTGTGGGTCCGGCTGTCGGAAGCTCGAGCGATACAGATTCTCCGACAGACGCTGTTTGTGGCGATTATTGATGGCCTCCTGTATCTGGTCATTATCGCCGCTCCAAGTCCACTCGTTCGGCTGCATGGGAGGACGTCTCACCTCCCACATGGGATTGATGTTGAAGTCTGAGCGGGCGCGTCCACGCGGTCGCGGCGGCGCGGTGCTGCTCGTAAACGACCATTCGCTGGCAAGTATCTGCGAGTCCGAGAAACCATGGTAACCGCCGTACATGTCGGCCGAAGCTATGCTAGCGTACTCGTCTGGTGGTGGTGCTTTTACAGTTGCCAAAGCAGTGACCACCTTCGCCAGTAGTTCGGTTGTTTGTCGGAAAGTTTCTGCGGTTTCGAACGATCTCTGCTTGTCGATCTTGTCGAGCACTGTGTCAGAGAGAGCGTGCACCATGGGTGTGCCTTCAGCAGCACGCGCCTCCATGGCGTCGTAGCACTCAGAATAGGCACGTTTCCGGTGGTACAATGACTCTGGCCATGAATCAACACGATACATACTGAGTTCCGGGCAAGATATAGAGCGGCATTGGAATAATTCATAGTTGGGCTCGTTGTAGACGGGCTACGGAGGAGGAAGATCAAACAAGAAGAAATCGTGTATTATAAGTGAATTTTCATTGTCGTACAAGTAATACAGTACAAATAATCGAATACTTATGGAAATATATATATACGTTCAGGGAATTCCCTTGGCATAAGAACAATCCTGAACCTATGCAACAGTTTTTTGAAGTTTATACGATTGAGTTGTACTTGTTTTGACGGATTATGGGCCCGTTAGTCATAGAGACCAACCAACTATGGCCTGTTTGGACATGACTTAGCCGTAGCTGACCTTAGCTTGGGCCGACCTGCCCCTGCCATACGGAAACACAGTGAATTAGGTTACATAAGACAAAACTTAGCTTAGGAAACTTAGAGTTGTTTGCTTCAGGATTCAAAGTTGCGGGTTTGCGGAAACAAAGTTAAGTCATGACTTAAACTTCTCAATCTGTTCGGACATGGCTATTTGTAGGTCCCGTTAATTTGCGCGAAATAAAACAAGCCCAAACAAGTCAATGCGCGAAAGCTAGGACTAAGCCCATACAGACTGTTTCGCCAATAATAAATCTATTTATTGACCGGAACAATAGCTAGTATACTTATAATACCTATAAAAATAATAATAAAAGAAAATGAATTTGAGAATATGTACTGTCGTGTTCCTTACAATGAAGTAGGATCGGTTTGGTGAAAGAAGAGATAAGAGCTTGGTCTTCTTGTGCAGTGTGAAATTTTTTGTGTGGACCGAATTTCTAAAGGGATGGTTGGCCTACTAAGTCCATAGTTTTATCTGATTTAATATATATATATTGTCGAACTGGTATTTACGTAAATAAAAAATGAGTAAATACGTAATACGTAAAACTAAACGGAAAATATTATCTATTCCTTTTATACCTTTGACATATATAACTTTGACCGTTACTTACAGTATGTTTTCGCCGTTTTTCGATTCTCCTGGCAAAAAAGCTACACGCAAGCGTATTAAAAAAGAATATATAAAACCCATTAAATTGGCATAGAAACTATATATCTAATCTATTCCCGTTTAGTTACTTCATTGCATTTTTATAAAGTGCTATTAATTTTCAATTTATATATGTTTAGTTCACTTAGAAATAAATTTTTTATTTGGAATCATGAAGATGCCGAAAGAGATGGCGTTGAAAATCGATAACATTCGTAAACCAAAACGCTTCGTATTCAAATTTCCAATATTAAGGTAGATCAAACAACATACTATGTATGTAAGTATAGATTAGTATACGGTGCACTTATACATATTCCAAATTATGCATACACATTTCGACGGTTCTGTTCACGATGAGCTGATTATGAAAATTTAATTTTCGAGCAGAAGGGTTCGAGTGTTGTGAGTGAAATTTTATACATATATACATACATACAAAGAAACATACATACATGTCTATAATTATTTGAATAAGTGTATATTTATGGTACATCCGTAGCATGAAAACAGTTACATAAGTTTGTAAACAAAATATTAAATTTAAGGTATAATCGTAGGTGTAAAATATATATCGCCGCTTGATTCAATACTTGTCGTATGTCGACTTTTTCACTTTTTGGGAAATGCAGTTTTAAGTTTAAAGTACTCCCATTTTTTTTTGGCACGGTAGACTTTTCTGAAAATCGAGTATTTTGTAGAGCGAAAGCTTGTTATTAATACTGTTTATTCCAAAAGATCGACTTTTCGATATTTAGTAAGATATAGCCAAATGAATTCAGTATTATATTGTCGCATCTACCATTCTGAACAAATTAGTTTGCCTACCATACATATTTCCAGTATGTATACTAGGAAAATTTGTTTCAAAAATTTTTTTTTATTAAAAAACTGCAAATATAATACACAATGCAATGTTTCTGCCAAATATAGGTTTAGTAACTTTTTAATTAGTTTGTCAAATCCGGAGACAGAAATTGTTATAGTACAAAGTTGAAGCGCTATATCTTATTAAATCTTTTAAATTAAGTATTTTTATAATCGCGTAAGAAAGCATCAGTCGGGTTTCACCGAATAAATAATACCCTACCCGAGCTGGGAAAGAAATGAAATGGTGGGTGTATTAAATTTACTGTGTACATAGTGGGCGGACCACGCCCATTTCTTACAAACTACAGAATATTCCTAATAGGATTACATATTACAAATATTGATACTCTGGTCGACTTACGACAGTAACTATAGGTATATATAAATTACCGCCTCCATGGTGGGCGGAACACGCCCATTTTTGGAGAATCAAACGGCATTCTTACCAGCAATGAAGTAACTAAATATGAACGCTCTTGTGTATATGTATTATGGAAGTTATGAGGATTTTCGGTTTACTGCCTATATAGTAGGCGGACCACACTCAGTTTTTCATAGGGCATGTAGAGCTGACATCTGTGCTTGAGTACCAAATTTAATTCGTTTAAATTCATAAAAAGTCAATCGAGAACCATTTTACCGAAAAAACATTTTTTTTTTGCTTCTTTTGCGAATAAATTTTGTCGTATGTTAACTTTTCTCGCATATACGACAGATATTTACGCAAAAATTGAAAATTAGCCTACATACGACAAAATATGGTCTGGATATCTCGAAAACGGTAGGAGATATAAGAAATCTGAGAACGCCAATCGATTTAGCTGGGTTTGGAACCCCCCATGCCATCCTTAACTCAAAATGTGAAAAATCGACATACAACAAGTATTGAATCAAGCGGCGATATGTATGTACATATATGGAATAGGAAGCTTACTCAACAATCTTCTGAAAAAGATTTGTTTTCGATTTTAGGATTTTAGTTCAATATGCATTTTTTTAGGAAAACTTATTAGACTGTTCGCATACTAATAAACTGATCAAGCTGCAACAATAAATTGAAGAATATATGTATATAGCACTACATACTTAAATTCAACGTGTGATATTACCCCATACATATTACATAATTACAGTAAAACCCGCTTAAGTGCCTCACCTAAAAATGCCAGCATTTTGAGGTACTTAAGCGGGTTGTGCACTTATGCGAACCCGCATTAGTGCCTCAGGTTGGGTACTTAAACAACCCCGCTTTAGTACCTCTTTTTGGGTAGTTAAACGAACCTTCTAGTGCCTTTAATACCTTTAAAAATATTAAAAAAAAGTTATTTAATCACATAAGAAAAACTTTATTAAACAAAAAATGTTATACATATTGTTAATTTAAAGCGTATTTCATATTACTTTAAAAATTCATTTAAAAAGGAACACTTTTGTGTACATATTTACTATATGTATGTACATATGCACATATTTTATGAGATCACTAAAATTCAAGTGGATATGAAAAATATAGTTAGATAGTGAAAAAATCAGTCATTTTCTTTTGGCGCATGGTTTTAAACTTTATTTTATAAAGCTTCTCTTCTATTATTTCGAGTTCATCAAAGTCAAGATTGTTGCCTTCCATATATTTTTTCACTGTTTCTTGTTGCAAAGTCTCTGGCTTTTTGGAGGATTTGAGCATCGGTTAATATAGTATTAAGGGCTCTCGTCTGGTCAAACCATTCAGCAAGAGCATTTTCAACTTCCTTGTGCGGACTCGGACGTAAACGTTTACGTTGCAAACAAGTCACATTGGCGGCCTCCTCCAGTTGTTGCCGGTTTCTCCAAATTCTATTTATGGTGGATATATTGCACCGAAAGTGCTGCGCAATTTCATTTTTTAATTTTTCTTTCCGCTCAATCAAGTGAAGAATTTGTATTTTGTGCTTAATTGTCAAAGCAGTAAGATTTCGCCCTTTGCCAGGCATTTTTGCAAATGTTTATTTTTTTAGTTCGAATATTTCTTTTGGCAGATATGTGCGTAGATTCCGATTAATTAGTAATGGTGCAAATAAATAATCGATTATAAAGAGATATCGTTTAAAAAAAGCACTATATTTAGAAAGGTACTTAAACGGGGGAAAACGTATGTAAAATTTTATTTAATGCACAAAAAATTTAGGTACTTAGGCGGGTTGCGTAACTAAGCGGGGAGCCACTTAAGAGGGTAAATTTCTTCGCATTTTTGCAAAAAATCCATAGTGTCAGCAATTGTTGGGTACTAAAGCGGGTTAGGTTCTTAAGCGGGGAGGTACTTAAGCGGGTTTCACTGTATATCAAATAAGATGAATTTGCTATATAAATAAAAGAATAAAATATATTTCAATTGATAAAAATATATGTATAATTTATACAAAAAATATGGGCGGGACTGAAAGTCGGTTACATCTATTAAATTTGCCTAGACCCATTAAATGCTTATAATGTAGATAGCTATGTATATATGTATGTACATAGTTGAAATTGTGGAAAGTTAAGAGGGATATATAAAATTAAAAAATTTGTTCAGTGTACACTGTACACATTAAATTTTACTGGGAATGTCACATATAGATAGTATAGATCAAATCAGTCAGAGTTTCAGCTCAATCCCTCTGGTAGTTTTTTAGGACTTGTGTTTACCGGAAGATCGGAAATCGATTCAGAGCATACGAGCCTCATTTCAGACTAAGAATATACAACACATACATATGTATATGTAATACGTATCTCATACAAACAATTTTGTGAATATCCTTACGAATTATTACGATCTCTTTCTCCAAGAGAGAGCAACAGGTATAGACTAGACCTGCTCTCCATTATACGGTACATACATAATATGTATGTTGTATATTCTTTGGTTTTAGATAGAAAGAAAAGTCAAATCACGTTAGTATGTACAGTTATGCATACCCAACACTGAGAATATACATATATGTATATGAATATGTAGTTATATGTTTATGTAAGGGTATTTATATTCGCAGCATAAAATAACGTATTTTCCAATAATTTTGTTTACCTTAAATCTCATTATATACATTTCATTCAAAACTTTACGCAAATTGCCCACATCTTTGGTAACACCATTCCAAATGCGATTTTGGGTTGCTTTTATATTTGTAGAGAGTTGCTGCTCCAAACGTGCCAATCGTTTACTTTGTAAACCTCTGAAAGCATATGGCAAGTAATTTTATATTCATGTTAGTAATATTATATGAGCTCTATGTAAGTAGATGAGCGGGTATGTATGAAGGTGACAATGTTCATTTAGATCAATTAGGTCAAGATAGTGTTAAACTTAGTATTTTACAGTAAATGCAAGATTTGCCAATTTCGTACAATTATTTCAATTCTTTTTTTCCATAATAGTTATGCGTACATATTTATAAATTTATTGTACTTTACATGCAATTTCAAACTAATAATAAGAACTGAGAATATTAATATTAGTAAGTCTGTAGATTATTGTATGCCTACAAGAAATATCCATAGTTGAATGCAAGTCAGGCAATGAGTGAATTCTAATTCCATTTTGTTACACAGACATGCTATTAACGACCCATTATGAACATATCTATGTACGCATTTATAGCGGGAGCAAATCAAGGCAAAGTATATTATACATACCGTGTGATATAAGTCATTATCATGACCAGATAACCCAAAGAAAATATCATCCAGATTATGACGTATATTTCGTACGCAACGAACCAACCTTGAAACTCTGAGGGCTATTGTAGAGAAAGTAGTTGCTTGAGTTCATTGGAATTCTTTTATAAATTCTATGCATCTTAATGGACACACAGACAGAATACAAGATTTTCAAACTTATATCTTTAACAAGCATTATCTGATATTCAGGAGTGCTACCTGACAAAGAAATCATTTTCACTGGCTCATTTGTACAGTAAAAAAGTATACAGCAAAAGCTGTAATAGGTTAATAATATTTGCTTTCATATTGTAGGACTTCCGAATTTGAGTTCTGTCTATGTGCCCCGGATTTTATGATGCCACCACAGTTGGCAGTACCAACCTGTTGCGGTTGAAATGTGGGCACTAAGTCGCCAAATCCGATTGTAGTCATTGTCACGTATGAATAGTATATGGCGGTGGGAAATGACCAACCCTCAAAGATGGTGAAGATCCATGATGGCAGCAGAAGAAAGAAGGCTATTCCCGGAATCAGTGCTACAATAACTGTAGTGGCTAGGCCCAGTTGTAATGGCACGTAGTGTAGGTTATGTGACATTTTGTACTTTTTATAGCGTCTATAAATGGCTACGAACTGCAAAGAAGCGAATGTAAAATTTCAGTCAGTGAGAGTGAACATACAATTGGAGCTGCCGGAATTACTCACCGTCTTGCCAAAATATTCACCCAATCCCGCATAGAGTATACCATTTACTGGTAGACCGACTATTGAATACACAATCATTATCATGCGGCCCAGTGTTGTGCTCGGCGAGAGATTGCCATAGCCCACTGTGGAGCAGACAGTGAAGACGAAGAAGAAGGAATGGTAAAATGTCCATTTGTAGGGTATTTCGAAAACTTCGTTTGTGGGGGAGGTCACTGGTTTTCCGCAGTATTCTCCGAGTTTGTAAAGGGCTTCATCTTGTGTGGTGGTATTTTGATCGACCATTAATTCCATGAGATAGTCTTAAAAGGTAAAAAACGGATGTGGTAATATTAGGTGCGACTCTGATAACTTTTAGATAAATGCATATGATGTTTTCAAAAATTTCTCAAAGAAATGTATTTTCTTTATTTTATTAATTACTAGCTTGTGCCTTTTCCACCCATTAGCAAAGTTGCTGCTATTCCGGATAATGGTGTTGTTAGAGCTACTTTTCCCTCGATTCTAGTTTTCGCAAGTATTAAATTAATAAGAGAGTTTTTTATTGGCATAATTTTCTAATTGTGGCATAGGCAAATTACATTTCTCCACAGAATTCCCGTCGATTGAGTATACAATAACAATGCTAAAGGTATGAATGAAATATAATATTACTACGATGCATTCTAGAGAGTAATAAATGTACGAAAAATAAAGAGGTGAAGAAAATCACGACGAACTCCGAGAGCTTTCCCTTGTTCAAGTGACGTATTTTAGTTTTGTTGCAGAAAAATTTTAAACAAAAAGAGACAAAACAAAACTTTCTGAGTTAAAGTTGTAGTATATATTTCTAGCATTTTAAACTAAAAGCACGTGGAAACCTGTCTAAAATGGGAAACTGCAAAATGAAGTGGAAGCGCTAGGTTGGCCATCTCAAAGTCCAGATGCAAATCC
The DNA here is from genome assembly GCA_963457695.1 of Neria commutata. NCBI lineage: Eukaryota > Metazoa > Arthropoda > Insecta > Diptera > Micropezidae > Neria > Neria commutata. Next base: position 16,332,333 of record OY735249.1, on the reverse strand, counting down.
AATCGAAATTTTGTGGTCATTAATGAAGCAAAAGCTAAACGAAATAAAAATAGCAACAACAAAGCAGCTCAGTTGGGCCTTAAAACGGATTTGGAGAGCGTTTCCGTTCGAATATTCTAAAGAATTGAGCCAAAGTTTTACCAGAACACATCGAGCCATTACTGACAAAAACGGAAACTGAACAAAGTATTGTTAATTATACGAAAAGATTTTCAGAAAATATATATGTCGCAGGGAAATGGTAAAATCAGGGATTTTTGATCAAATCCCTTAGGGATTTGGTCAAATCCCGGGAGATGCTAAAATAACAACTCAGTTATGCCATTTCCCTAAAGAAAGTCAGTGATTTGATCAAAACCCTAAACTGTTTTAGTGAAATGATGAAATTATATGTGGCGAGGTGGCTTTTACTCTTTTTCTTCGCCCACCAACTAAGTCTACTGTTTCTTTTGCTCGTTGCTGCCACAGCTCATTCGCTAGCGCGCATGTACGATATGAAAGTCTGCTTTTGTTGGTCATGCCGCTCAAATTCATGCAGCTGGCTGACAAAAATCCTAATGTTTAAAAGAAAAGATGATATAATATTGTTTTGATATTTTATTTTGTAAATCATGTATTGTTCAATGCAGAGTATTTTATTTGATTCAATTTCTGCTAGATATTTTGAAGTTGAAGCGGCGTTGGTGTCCTATAAAGAAACTACTGGTAAGTTTTCTGGAGTTAAATTAATGTCATGGTCGTGCTGATTAATACGTAAATACTTATGGCCTTGCTCAACCCAATCACCACCTCCAAGACAGTCAAAGAGTGTAAAGCCAAGCTTAACAGCGTAGGCTTTCACAACTCACTTGCCCTCTTTTGGGTACCGGGGCACTTCGGCGTGTCCGGAAATGAAGTGTCCGATAAACTTACAAGATCAGATTCTGAATACCAGGCCAAGGCCTGCCTTCTTCCATGGTCAAAGCGTCCATAAAAGACTGGGTTGTTTCTCAACCCGGTCAAAGATGGGCCGGGCTAGGTGGATGCAGACAGACGAAGCTCCTGCTTCAAACCGTCGACAAAAGAATGTCTTCTGTTCTTAGGTCTCTAAACCGTAAGGACTGTAGACTTCTTGTGGGCGTCCTGACCGGGAAATACCTCCTGTGCAAAATACCTGAGTGCGATGGGTCTGGCCGACGACAGCGTCTGTGAGAGCTGTCTGGAAGACGAGGATACCGCCACCCACTTCTTATGCGAGTGTCCCGCCTTTTCCAGGTCGCGATTGCAGCTGCTGGAGTCAGACGTGGTGAGAACCGATCAACTAAGGTCCTTTCCACCATCGAAAATCCTCCGCTTTATTAAAAGCTCAGGAAGATTTAAGTGAAAGGAATTCGCTTACCAGTACAATGGACAAATACTTGTCCATTGCATAGCTTTAAAAACTCTAGAACAATTGAAGTAAATACATGGATATTAGGTATTTTTATTTCAAACTATACGACATTTTAGATATCTCTTCCTCCATGGCCAGTCGACTGATGGGTTTCCTGAAGTATGTAGTAAATATAAATTGTCCGTTGCCACGATTTTTACAACTGGATCGGAGTCATACTTTCTCTTCAAAATCCCAATCAATTTTTTAGTACCTACTTTCATAACATCGTAGTTTCTTCCATAATAGTACTGTTTATATGTCCGTTGCAGTTTGAGTAGTGGTGCCAATTTAAATTTTTAAATTACTGTGATAGCCTCTTCTATCCTTTCGTGCGTCCATAAAGGGTTTTCTTTATCATGCCGCTTGTTCAAAAATGTCTTGAAACACTAGAACACACAGCTGCACGAATTTGAGCGGCACCACCAACAAAAGCAGACTTTCAAATCGTACATACGTGCTAGCGAATGAGCTGTGGCAGCAACGAGCAAAAGAAACAGTAGACTTAGTTGGTGGGCGAAGAAAAAGAGTAAAAACCACCTCGCCACATATAATTTCATCATTTCACTAAAACAGTTTAGGGTTTTGATCAAATCACTGACTTTCTTTAGGGAAATGGCATAACTGAGTTGTTATTTTAGCATCTCCCGGGAGTTGATCAAATCCCTTAGGGATTTGGTCAAATCCCTGATTTTACCATTTCCCTGCGACATATACATCATATTAGTAACACTTTATTTTGAAACGTTCTGTATATGTTTAGAAGATGAAAATTAAGGTTTCGCGGTGACTCAAGGTCTGATGGGCCAACAACAAAGAGAGTTTGTTTCTTTGAACGGTGCCACCTCTCTTAAAGAATTGACCGCTCTGTGAGGTTATTCTTGGCTGTACAATTTATAGGCAGGCAATGTTGCCATATTCACAGTTTTAACTGTAAATTACAGTTTTTTAGACAAGCTCACAGTTTTTAAATTTACCTCCTAGTACAAATTACAGTTTTTTTTAATTTCAGATTTGAAAGAATAAATTAAAATGTCTTTAAAACAAAATGAAAATGTGATTTAAATCGTAGTACTTTCGTATTTAAGCTTGTTATTTTATTTAAAATAATTTGTTTAGTGTAATTTTTGTTTAATAAAATTAAAAAAACTGTATTTTCACAAAAATCTTTTCGGTTTTGAAGGTTACAGTTTTTTGGTTGAAAACACAGTTTTTCTTTAAGGAATTTACAGTTTTTTGGAAAAAAAATCTGGCAACATTGTAGGCAGGTCTCCTTCGCGTATGGTCATAAATATTGCACCATCAAGCAAGTGCGAAAAAGCACAAGTATCAGACGAACATTTTGTCTTCGGCCGTTACTTTCGCCCAACTTACCCATTAATATTTAGGATTGCTTAATTCATTGTTTTAATTTGATTAACTTAATCAGCCCAATTCTGAATAGAATTTTTTACCCTTTTCCCAATTTTCCTATTCTGAATAAATACTACCTATTCCGAATAATGTTCGAAAAGTGAATAAAACTCCCAATGGAAAAGTAGGTATCACAAATGTGAAAAAATGGGAGAAGGAGATGAAATTTTTTGGGAGTTAGGAGGGAGCAGCTAGGAAAAATGTAAGTCTTTTTGTAATGTGCGGCAATATGTGAGGGAGAAGCGGCTCAAAATTTCAATGTCAGCATTGGAGCAATCCAAGAGGCCATTACACTAGTGGGGTATAGGATTGCATCGGTTCTTGGATAGTGTGGCTACTTAAATGCAGACACATCCAGGCTGAGATTGGTCTAACAAACTAATCTATGGCTGATCGTTATGAACAAACTGTTGCTAACGATGGAGGCCAGTGTAGAATGGGCCAGCTGACGATGTGGTGATATTTATATCAGGCTTATTCCGAGGCATAATGTGACAATTTTCTAATTATTTGTATTTTTTCGTGGAATAAATTTGAAATACTTTCAAAGTCATGAATGCAGTTGATTGAATTGAGGTCCGGAGTTCAAAATTACCCCGCATCACCCACTTGGAAAATAGTTAATAAAAAAATGTAAATTTTTAATGTATTTGCTTGCATCAGAAAATTTATATATTTTAGGAAAAATTTACATCAATATGCAGTAAGTGTTTTGGTTTATGCCTGTTTATTTGACAATGATTAACTTCCTTGGCAAACAAGAGCTATACATATTTATTAAATAAATTGAATTATTAAATAATTTTGATTTCATTTAATCAAACATTTAATCAAAGCGGTTATAGTTTCTCAAAGCTTTTTTCTTATTATTTATTTGATGGTGATGATGCGAACTTGAAAAATGTTTGCTCGTAATTCAAATGTTTGCCTTATAAATCATGCAACTTACAGTTGAAAGGCAGCCGCACGATTATCAATTCTTAAGCTGCACACACTAAGTAATTAAATAATCAAATTAATTAAAGTCAATTTTACAATTCACACACAATGTACAATTCCTGACAAAGCCATCTGAAGAACGGGTCAGTTGTAAAATTGTGCCAAAGTGATGGAAATTCGCTGCAATTGAATTTAAACGTTTGCCATACAAATTTTCTGCATAGCAATTTGTTAAGAAACAGCATATTGCAACGTTGCTGAGCAACGGCTTGAATACGGAAAGCTGATGGTGGGTGTAAATTGTAAAGAAAATTTAAAAATAGTTTGCATGTCTCTTTGAGAGTGCAACAAATACAACAAAGCGGAAGTTGTTTACAGAAAATTGTTTGTGCCTTGTGAATAATTGAAAATGACAACGGATGGCCTCAATTTTCTACGAAATTGTTGTTATAATTCTTTGGTTATTGCAATGTTTATTTGATTGAAACTTTGTTAGTTCTGTAAGTGGACCATTCTCATTCTCTGACTTGAAATTGGGGATATAATATTAAGTGCTGTGATGTTCAAGCGATTTTGTCCGCGGTATTCCAGGCGACTAATTAGTATAATTCCACATATAAGCTACAATTGGTAAATCTTTGACATTCAAATGACACACATGAAATATTAATATTATTTGGCAAATACAAAATTTTCGCAATCTATTATAAAATAAAGTTCCATAAGACTACCGGTGGGATATGATATTGAGTTGTTGAAATGTGAGCAGTAAGTTTGAGAAAAATCTCAAAAAAAATGCTTTTTGATTGACCGATTTAAGTTAATACTGGCCAGTTTGAAAACATTTGTGGATGTATTCTAGTTTCAGTTTTTATAGACCTATTGTAGAAGCGATATTAAATTATAACGTATGCGTGCTAGGTATAGACAAATGATAGTACACAGGGGCGCACCGGCGCACCGGTGAAGTGTCTCACCTACAATTTAGTCCATTCATTCAATATTTAATTTAATTTGGAGTTGGGTTCTGGTCTTTTCAGTATTACGGCCTCACAGGCCTAACAGGAAAGTTGTGTATGCAAGGTCATGAAATCTAGTCCGTACTAGCCCATCATAGTGACATATTATTATTTTAGTTGCATCCGTTTCACCAAAATGGGCGTGGGTTATCGCTCTAGTTGAGGTACTTTGTGTATGGTATCACTGTTAATGGACATAGACAGTATAAAATAACGAAACCAAAAATTTCAGGTAATTTCAATGTAATCCAAAACTCAGTTGCACGTCCCTGATCATTATCACCATCACACTCCACCATAATTACCAACACTATTATCATCAATTCTCACCGAAATTTAAATTAAAGCGATCTCATATTATTGTATAAATTGCTCTGGCATCAAAGCTCCGAGTGCATCGAAAGAGTCGAGAAGAACCAAACAGTTCCATTTCCAAGTCGAAGCAACGCCACGTACATACACACCCCATTGGCCTGGCGGTCGGGCTACATTCACCAATGACGTCATGCTGTATTATAATTTAGTAATATATCGCATAATCGCCATTTAAAGTAAGACAATTGTTGCCACACAATTGTCGCTAACTTGCGCACTTCCCAGTAGATACGATGCATAAGTAGATACAATACTCGGTTTATCTGGTGCGGTAAATTTTTTAAACTTTGCCATTGATACATACTCGTACGTGCATTTGAACCAGCTGTGATCGCAACGCCAATTGGCAATGTTGTGATAAAGTTCAGTGATTTAAATAGGTGTGTTTGTTTACCAAACAAATTAATTGTATTCTTTCTGAATAGCTGGGCAGGCGTAGAGCAGTGGTCCGGTAATCGGATACGATGAGCGCCGTTAGGCTTCTGTCGTTGTTCACTTGTGTCATTTTTCAAGTTCGAGGTCAGGAAATTGCTTAAATCCTACAATAATGCATTGCGCTGCCTACTTTAGAATTTCGACATATTACACTAAAGGGGAATAGCATTCATTGAAACTAAATTTAGCCATCAGTTGAATGGATAAATACCTGTCGAGCTTCTGCTAATTTATCCATAATGAAAACTATAAATATCGATAGTTTTAAAACGGAAGCATATTCTTTAATAGATTCAAGAGAATCACAAACAAACCACAGCTAAATGCATTTTAAACTTTGCTTAAAGATTGCATATACGAAATTCCAATAATTCAAAACTCGTTCTTTTAAATATAATTTCGAATTTCAAAAATTCCATAACGAGACATCCTCCCGATTTTGTTTTAACCCAAGGTAAGGTAGAAAGAGTTTCGGATTCGGATTAAGAAGAGAATTTTTGGAAAAATTAGAGATAATTCAAAAGAATGATCTAGTAGCACTAACATCTGAGTTGATGGGTTGTATTAAGTTAATGATAGTGAGTGAAAATTAATCGTTCTAAGTGTGAACATCGAAGAAGCTGAAACAGTCTATCGGGTGACCCGTCAGTCTAACTAGAGCTAAAGCTAAGGCTTGAAAACCACATTCAGTTGAGGTTGTGTTCCAATACACCGCGCAGCTCAACTTACAGCTTAATTTAAAGAAGTAGTTTAAAATGAAATTCTTTGATGAAAATGGCGTGAGCGGAAAAATTTTAGAGTTTGCGTATTATTTTTTGATTTTTTTGTTTTTACCAAAGAGCATGAGGTCCGAGCGATTTCAATTCAATTGGAGATAGTTTTTGTACAAAATTCCTTCGAGACTAGGGACGGTGCTTTAAATGATCTCTGCTTCCTTAAACCATGTTTTAGGCAATCAAACAACTGTTAGTTTGAATGAAAATTTTTTAATAAAAGGAATTTCAAAGTTTAATTTGTCGCTCTATACTACTGAATTTTTATATAATAATTCTTTTCTATAGTTTAGTAGCTGTTACCCGCGGGTTCCACTCCACGTTTTTATAAAAATACGCGATGAGAATGATGTTCTGACTTGCTGTTGCTGTATTTAATTGTATTTAATTTAATAGTAGTGTTTTTTCTTGCCCGTCTGTCCTTTTCTTTGTTTTGGTTGTTTTCTGTCGGAACCCAGAACCTTAGTTAATATAGTGTCAATTAATTGTGATGCCCATATATTTGTAGGGGAAGGCATAAATGTACAGAACTATCTTTCCCCTAAATCTATTGTATATAAAACCCAAATTATGTAAAAATATATACATATGTACATATGCATGTATGACTAAATACTAACAAAATACAGAATTTTTGTGTTGTATGACTTGTAGTTTTAAAGGTGATGCCAAATCAATGATTTAAGTAATATAAGAGGTGCCACGCCTCTTGTCCAATGTCCGTCCTATTTTCTCAGTCCAAGGATAAGTAAGTTCCTACAGAGTTTCATTGATGTATGATGTATAGTTCTAAAGTTACACCCAAATGTAGAGTTAATTGAAAAGAGCCACGCCCCTTGTCCTATGCCCATAAAATTTTACCATTGGGACGATGCATCCAAGATGTGCCTGCATACGGAATTTTATTGATACGCGACTTGTAGTTTTAAAGATATGCCATATCAAAGAGTTAAGTTATATGAACAGAATACAGAATTTGATTGTTGTATGCCTGTAGTTTTAAAATATTTTATAGCCTATGACCATTCTTGGAACATCTATAGTCTATGTGCCAAATTTGGTTATGATCGATCAAGCGGTTTAGGACGCAACTCCGAACATACACATACGTATATACAAATATAATTTGAATTTTATATATATAGATTCAATTTAATCTTTATTAAATTATCAATAATGATGTTACTATTTAAGGTAAGCTCTTTATGCTATATGCATTGATAAAAAAAAATAGAAGATTTTTCGAAATTCAACCGTAATTCTTATTTCGTCAACAATTTGCAATCCCTAGCCATGCTCCGTTCGAAAGCTTTAAACTGATTGGAACGTGATTTCACTAAAAAGGTAAACAAAATAATCTCAAAATCTAAATACAATATGTATAACACAAAACTACAGGATTTAGTATATTATTCACCAAAAAGAACAAACTTGATAATCGGAAAATCAAGTTATTTTAATCATAGCAGCAGCAGAACTGAATAGTAAGATAGCTAGTTTTCATGTTAAAATTTTCAACGGTCTGGATAATCTAATTCCCGTATCAGTGGCCACAAGGCATAATGGTGTAACTCGAGTAGAAAACTCGAAAAAACTTGAGTATTTAGTGCCATCGTGTTCAGCATGTCTTCATCTATTTGGTATCAATTTTTCCTTTTTTATATCTTTTTTAGGACGGCAATTATCCACCAAAACCCTGATCGTTTTTGCAGTGAGATTTTGAAACTTTAAACTGCTCTGCTGAAAAACTTGAAAAACAGACTTATGCGTTTATGACTTGTGACCACAGTTATACCGTTAATTTTTAAAACAATTGTTTTTGAAGTGCATTTGGAATGTTCTGTAGTACATATGCAATTTTCTAAAGTTAAATTCTGAGGAACATTTCGAATGATGGCCCGTACATCTGGAAGATCTCAAGTTTGCCCTGCAAAAGATTTGGATTCTTAGGAAGTACATTTGGAAATTCGGAAATTCTGAAGGTTCCTAGTTCGTTATGTTGTTTTTAAACTAAAATGTTTGTAACGGTAAAAGACATAGAGATACATATGTATATGTGACTCAAATCAAATCGTAATGAAGTACTCTTCACAACAATCTATGTAGGTACATCCTCCTATAACACAGTTTGCTACAAAACAAACAACACAAACAAACATGTTCGTTTTATAAAATTATAATTTCCAGCAGCAGTGTTGGCAATATCATCGGCTCCTATATTTCCAAATAGGAAAAACGCCGTTCATTCTAAGCCACGAATAATTTTACATCACAACTTTCTAATCTGCATTTAATTAGAGCATTTATAGTTTGTTTCCAGAGGAAATTAACACCTTCACGTATTTTATATACATGTCAATAGATTAAAGCTGATACCAGTGAGGCATGTGTCTTCCTATTAACGCGTTTCGGCAGACTCAAATTCATGGACGTAGCCAGGATTCCAGTTAAGTGCAGAGGGAAAAATTAACTTCTTTAGGAAATATTTGAAAACATTTTGGAAAAAGAGTACAAAATAGTACCTACTTGTTTTTGAAAATGGTTATTAGAACCATCAAAACTGAAATGACAACATTTAGTGGGAAATGTTAAATATATAATTCAATTTCTTATACATATTAAAATAGAAAAACAGTTTTGAAAAGAATTCAACTCTCAAAATTATAATTTTTGAAACTTTTAAAAATCGTAAAAAACACAAGATTGGAATATAAAAAATTCGAGCTTTTGATCCAAGCACGAAAATTGAAGAACCGAGCCTTAGCCTAGCTTTCTCGCATTGACTTGTGTGTGCTCGTAACATTTTCGAACAAGATAACAGGACCTACTCATTTATTCTACAGCCATGTCCAAACGGAATTAAGAAGCTTTATTTAAATCGTAAATCATACAGTTGCCAACCAGATCGCGAGAAACGGCGGCGCGTGCAAAGAAAAGAAGTTTCCTTTTATTATGGTCCAGTTAGTCCAGACTACGCACTTAACAAGCTAAACGTTATTTTCGTAAGAGGGAGCAGTAGTTTTGGCATCGTATGTTAAAATGTTCGTTTCACTCAGTCACAATTTCAATATTTGAGCAGGTAAATATAATTCACAAAATTTTATAATAATTTGTACATTTTCATAATCTGAAATTTGATTTTGATTTCAAGTCTGCAATTAATTACAGTGATAATATTTTAAGCAATCGCCGAAGCCCGACATGAACTTCGGCACAATTTTTTAAACTTTCAGTCATACAAGAAAAATGTTTCCATGTTACTATTTTTACTCAATATTCGTATATAAAATAGTACGAAAATGTTTTTGCTGCGAAACATTAAGCTTTTTCTTAAAATTCAGCAAGTCACACGAAACTTCGCAAATACAAGACACAGCTATTTTACAAATGTTGAATAAGCAATCATCATTGCCGGTGCTTTAACGTATCCATACAATACCCCAATACCGAATAACGGAAGCTGGCAGCCCTCAAAACAGGAATGTCGCTTCTGGAGGTGTCTAAATGCAGGCTTTCGGATAAAGAGTTGAAATCAATTATGTACAGTTTTGGTTTTTTAAAGATTTTTGGTAAATTTAGTCGGAATTGGAAATATTATTTTGTGTCGATAGTTAATAAGTTTAAGAGTTTTGCTAAGGAGAAATCCCTTTTTGCAGTCAGCAATACCATGCCCCACTTGTTATAATATTTAGCTTTAGAAATCTTCATAAAATAAGTTAAAAACAAAATTCCTTTGATGATTCGAATTATGATTTAAATCTAGTGAGTCCACAATAAAATGAATGTTATTCAAGTGCTTATCATATAACTCTATAAATAAAACTATTTGGTGGTATATAAGATACAATGGAACAAGATATTTGTACACATAGTTGTTCAATATGGGCATCGTTTTCTGGTAAATTGACCACCTTAGTCGAGAGATCAAATCTTGTCGCTATTAACACGCCGCACAGTGTAACGACTTAGTACAATTCACGGCCAAAACTAGAAGGAGTTACCGGATTACTATGAAATTTTAGACTTAAATGTTTTAGAGACGTCTGATTTCAAAAATCGTATCAGATTTTTGGTTAACCTAGTGGGCGTGGCACCTCCCATAAAATCCGATTATAAAAAATGAAATATCTTGAAAACTAATGAAGCTATAGAGCTCATATTTTAAGTAAATGTAGTAGTTACCAATATTAACTAACCATAAATTGGGCGTGGTAGGAAAAAGGGGCTGGTACCTGAATAATTGATTTCCGCTGTCTCTCTATTCGGTTTAATCGCCGACCGCTAGACTTGAAAAAGGTCGGCGAATTTCAGCACAGGTGCCACTAGAAAACAGGTTGTCAAAGACGGAGTAGCAGTTATTAGCAGCTGGAGTTCACTGATTTATTTTATACTTACTATTATTGAACTTATTTAAAAAATCTAAGAGGCGCTTTGCGGTGCTTTTTTAAAAGTCAATCCAAACTTTTCAATCGCTTTTTCGATTTGCTTTGATTTGGGTATTCTGCATTTTTCAAAAAAATGTTACTTTTAAACTGTCAAAACAAAAAACTAATAACAGAGTTGCCACATAGAAATACATAAGTTTAATTGAAAAAAACTGCATGAGATTTGCTTAACAAATAAAAAAGTTACAGAATTTCTAAATATATTAAAAATATGGCTAATTTTTTGTTAAGAAATACTCTTCTGGGAAAATCATTTTTCAAAGGTAGTACTGAAATTTTTGGTATTTTTTCGAAATTTGTTTAAGTTCTCATAGTTTAAAGTATTAACTACTCATGTGCATTAATAAATATTTTTAATTACAACATACATTTTTTTCCATTTTGGCCACCTCGTTACACTGTGCGCCGCCTACTCGCTCGTGCCCAGATGCTATAGGACAGCGATCAAAACGAAAACCACATGTTTCAAATTTCTGTGGAAAATATTTTTGCCTTGAGTATGCTTTGTACCCAGCAATAAATTTTTCGCCAATCACCAATAACATGGCGCACAATTTGATTGGTTTTAACACTGAGCATTTTCTTTATTTTGTCTATGGAAAGAATCGTAGTGCATCTTGTTTGTAGGTCATTGAGGAAAATCGACAACAATTCACGCTTTGATACCTACCATTGATTTCGATGCGTTCCTTTAATTCGACGGCACGTTGTTGCTTCTCCAAGCCATGTTCGATGTGATAGTATATGCTGGCGCCGAACATCAGATACGATATGTAGAAAATAAGCAATAGAATCCAACGCTTCGGTGACATTGTTCTATTGGCGGGACTGCAGTATGTCGTTGGACTATTATCGCAGTTGTGCTTTGGCAGGCGCAAAGCTGCTAATATGGCCGGAAAAATGTACGTAGCAAACATTTTGTTTCAATATTTTTTTAAAGTAAGTACATATAGGGAATTGTAAAAATCGAAAGGCATGCGTAGAAAGAGAGCGTTTAAGTCGTTTTAAATTGAAATGATTGAACGGTGCGAGTAAATATTGTCACGTTTGTTCTGCCGTTTATTATTTCGTATACTAAGGGAACTGCTGTGAATTTGCCAATCGCCATAAAACACCGATTTGGTTTTGTTTGTGGCGCAATCATATCGCAGATTGGCGTATCTGGCAATGGAAACAGCTACTGCGCTGAAGAAGTTGTTCGCGAAAAACAATAATCATAAATAATGCGAAATGACGTTTTGTTTAGGTGTGGAAAGACTAAGGAATCTCGAAAGCAGACGCAAACTTTTTGTAATGGCCTCAATTCAAAGTTAATCAGTACTTCACATTTGGTTTGTTTCCAGTCACCTGTCGCACCTAATCTTTACTGTTTGTGTTTCAATCGACGTAGGAAAGTTGTCACCTCTCCTCTTAACAGAAATGCTCTTGTTGATAGCGGTCTGGTGATGCAGTTTTAAACCGATTCATCACACCTTACTGCTATGGAAATCGGATATATTAACATTGGACTAAAACTGTAACGCCTTAAAGAAGGCGTCCTAAGTATAGACTTACATAAGTAGGTATAGATATATTAAGAGGTCCTTAACGGAACCATAAACATTTATAGAAATTAAATATCTCTTTCGATGTTGCAGAGTGCACCATGTAGCAGTCCACCGATTTAAATAAAATTTTCTTAACATACTTTAAGTTTTAGGCAGGATAAGATAAAACAATTCTCACATCAGACACGCCTGCAATCTGCTCGTAAGCAAACATACATCAGAATTTTAGTGATTAAATCGATTTCAATCGACTAATTGTGAATCTAAAGGAATACAAACAGAGCTTGCATTGAAAAAAAATTGGCGAGTTTTTAGAAGAGGTACAATATCGAAACCCAACAGACTCAGAACATTGAAAAAATAAAGATAATTCGCACCATCTCTTGCGAAAAATTTGCAAGTCTCCGAGAGTATTCTTTGCAACGAAAAGAATGGTTTTCAATCCCGTTCGGATACGTCTTGGTGTAGGGTATTATTCTGTGGGGCCAGCTGGGCTGATACTCCATTACTTTTTTATAGGAAGTCTTTGCTTTATCATTACTCTTAGTGCATAATTATAGGGTTCTGTCTTTTGATTTAGGTAAAAGATTGAAAATTAAATTTTACGTGTATCGGCGATATAAAAGCTTAAAAATTTTTCTCTAGTTCATAGGAATACTTTTCTAGGAAAATTTAACTCTCTTAAGAAGCCTTAAAACGGTACGGGAAAATTTAAAAAAATAATAGGAGGCTTAAGCCTAGCTTTCTCGCATTAACTGGTCGGCGCCATCACGCACTTACAACTAAGTTAAAGCGGCTCCTTGGTTTTAGTAAAATTGCGCTGTTGGAAATAGAATCACCATAATAATTAACTGAACTATAAAACTTCTTACTATTAATTATAATAAAGTTGAATCTGAAAGCAAAGTGTTAACAAAGGCCCCATTTCAAAAATTTGCAGGAGAAGGAAAAGTATAATAAAAACCGTAACACTAGATATATAAAATTGCTTTAAATCAGTGCAGAGGTGCACTTGTGTACTATATACTTTCTTGAAGCTTAATTTAAAATAGCTACAATTCGTTTAATTTCATTTCATTTGCAGTGCCTTGGTAATGATTTCGCATTCGATTCGTTTTACTGAGATCTAGAGAGTCAATAAATGCCAGCTAGCAACTGCTCGCTCGACTGTCTAGCGTTTGAAATACCTTAAATCACATATTACTAGAATTGCATTATATAGTGTGAAAAATCAGAAGCACCGCGACAAGATAAAGAACATTCCCATGTTAGACAAACTGAACATTTATTTACAAACTGAATAACACTTAAGATAACCCGAGATAACCTATCGCATCACCAACTCAAGTGCCGGCCACTTAAAGTACAATAAAATTGTAATGTTTACATTTCGCAAATAGCTAAGTACATATTATGATAAAAAGTGCTCAGCTCATAAATTGTTCCAGTTCAATATTACAAAAAAGAATTCGACTCACTTATTTTGAAGAGTACTAACTCTAAAGATTGTATTTTTCTCTTTACTCTAAACCGCGTGAACAAAACTAATGCCAATGTAGACTTGGCAACATCAATTTAAAAGGCTACGCAGTCTCCCCTCACAAATTATGGAACACGAATTCCAAGAGGGTGCTGGAATTCATAACTTTTTACTCTTTAGAGGCACTCACGTAAAAGAAAATGCATGTCAGTACTTTGGGAAAATTTAGCGCCATTTCTGTATGAAGCGATCTTCACTGTAAGAGAATTATTTACACAATTCGTGTGCAGAATACTAAATGTAGATTTACGCATATACATAATTGAGGATGACAAGAGATCATCACATCGACTAAAAGAAAGAGTCGGCATATGAATCATATTTCAATAACTAGGATTCACAAATGGGTAATCAGTACCGTTGGAATTGCAGTGAGTACAACTGAGTAGTGTTCCAAGAAAAAAATGGGTATATTCTCAAGTATAACTAGTCGCTGCAGATCTCTGGTTCATAGAAACTACTGGCCAGCGGAACTGACCTAAATATTGGCGAACGCAAAAATAAATTGCCAGACGGGGCTGATTAGTAATTTGCTTGGTAAGTAAAGCAGACGTAAACCAATGTAAAAGCGAAAAAAAGCGGAGGTGTAGCAAGAAAAAAACCCAAAATGCCGAGATAGTAAGATCAAAATTGGAAACTTTATGCCAATCGAAAAATGTTAAGTCTGAAGAAATCTTGTTCTTGCTCACAATTAATGAGTTTAAAATTTTGTGTCTCGATGAAAAATTTGAATGTTCTCGTTTATGCTCCTACCCCTATTTTTCAGCTTTCGCAAAGTCGGCCTCTTTGTACAGTTGCTTTCCTGGGGACGCCCCTTCACCTAATCTAGCCGCTCGCCCTAAAAAGTTATGCAACATGTAACACAATCGGCTGACGTCATATAGCCTTGCCAATATTTTCTATCCTAACCTCGCCTAACCTAAACTAATCTAATCTCTTTCTGTTTCTTTCTCATCGAACAAAATAATATTTTTAACATTCTTTGATTCGACGTAAGTTACTTAATAATAATAAGATTAGGTGAAAATAGAGGAACCGGTTAAGACCGATTTACTGGCAACTTTTACTGATTGATTGATAAACGCCTTAGACAAGTTCTGGTTATTTTCCATTCTATTTATTTACTTTTTTGCTATTTAAATATCGTATATGCCATCCGCTGACAATTTTGGTACCAGGTAAATTCGTATAAATTGTATATTACAAGTTTTATATATAATGAAGAACAATTTTTTGAATTTTCCATTCAATAATTTCATGTCAAATATTTCCGAAACAAAGTTTATGACGGAGAATGACGTCGTGAATGCTTAAGAATTTCCAGCTGAAGTTGCGGTTCTTTGTGAAATTAATTATATCATTTGGGCAGGTAAATCAAACGTTTGGGCGTGTTATCAATTAATTTTGACTGTTTTATTTGTTTGCGTATTTTGAAGAGAATTTAGGCTTGCCAGCGTTTATGAGTATGCATGGGCAGGGACAGTTTTAATAAAATCAGCTGTCTATGTTTTTATGAATCCAGCAATAGCATACAATTTTGGCATTTTATTGAAATATTGATAACTTTTTTACTATCCACAAGTCTAAATAAGGTTTTGCATTTCCATTGAAATGGAAAATTTTACATATCTAATGATGTCAGCAAGAGACGGCTTGAATTTAAAAGAAAGAAAATCAGTACTTGGCAAAGCGACTGACTGGCTGTCGGTGCGACGTGATTATCAATTGTTTTACTTTGTTGATCTACAGTGTGGCGTTATATCAATGCTTTGTTTTACTTTAAAAGCGTTCCTAATCATGTAACGCGATTCGTTGTTATGTTGTTTACAAAATCGAGTCGAGTTTAAATATTGAATTACAGTGCATGGAATCTTGGCAAAGTGTCACATTTTAGAGTTTCGCTGATAAAATTGCTCGCTGCTAAGTTTTTGCTTATTGCGAACTTGATCTTGAGCGATTCGAAGGATTTTGTATAGAGCACGTTTTTGATTTTGCATTTTGTTTGAAACTATTGTATATGAGCGAAAGTTTTACAAAATTTTTAAATTAATAATAATAATAATTGATGTGGGCTTAGCTAGCTTTCTCGCGTTCATTTGTGTGTGCTTGTCATATTTTTCACAAATTAACGGGACCTACATACATTACCCGAATACAATTTCTTTCTTTGGCGAGTCGTATTATTTACCCGCCTTCAGATTTTGGCACTTTCCTACCATATAGAATAGAGAATAGAGAGTAACAGGCTCCCACAAAGATTAAGGCCCACTCTCCATTATACTGTAACCGTATTGCGGTTCCTGTATACAATTATGTACAAAACCACCTTTTTCTTGTACTCACTGCTACTTTACCTACAATACTTTCCCGCCGTGCCCTGGACGACGACAGTAAAATTTTGAAATTTTAGGCTCAGATGCGCATTTTATGGCTTGTATATTCTTTGGTATGCTTATGATAAGAGGGGGGTAGCACGTTCAATACCTAGCCGACTCACAGCATGTAAAAAATATTTTTTTTTAAATTCTTTTTAAGTATAAATTGTGGGGAAAAGGTCCACAAGTTGCCAGGGTATCCAAAAAATTATGATTAAAACGAATTTTTACATAAATATAACATGTTCTCAGTTCTTTTAGGATGAATTGTCTTAAACGTTTTTTTACTCCGTTTAAACTTTAAAGTGTGTTGAAAGTGAATTGTAGAGGAAAAATTTCCTATTTCGCTTATCAATTTCAAGTGAATGTGAAATTCAGAAAGTTGATAAGTTGAGAAGCCACTTACTTCATTTACCGAATATTTGTAATCTCAATTTTAACGAAATACATGACAGCTTTATGCTTCCTTGCTCAAAATCGCGTTATACTTTAGCCTATATGTAGGCGTGCTTTATGAAAGACAAAATTCAACTATAAATTTCAATGTCAGAATATAAGGTATATTCAGCTTTTATAAATGTTTCTTACAGATAGTACTATATGCCTACGTTTCACTTAATACCTTGCTAAGCATCTAAAGCTGTAGCTTAGTGTTCAATCTTATCAAAATAATAGATTCTGATTCTGTCGAGAGTTGCAATTCAATATTTTGCATCAATAAAATGTTTTTTCTCTATGAAAATAAACAAATTAAATGGCAATCAATTCTGACTGTACCGCCAGAATAGGGCTCTTAATCAAAGATTTGATACGGTTCGCATGTCGAATTGTCGATTAATACATCAAATTTTTATGTAAGTATTTTAAATATGAATAACTCTTCACCCTGGCTTATCAGGAATGCACCCGACCGATCGCTGCATTTTATTTTCCAACAAATGGCATAGTCCGCACGTCCAGCGTTTTCCTAAAATGTAGCAATGCGTACTTTTGAAGTAACGTCAAGCTACGACCTTTATCACTGTAGTCTAGCGAACTGGCATTGAATTAACGAAACGCACACAATTTAAATTAGCTTACGTTAATTTCTTGCGTTAAAGTCCAAAGGTATAAATACAATTCTGTTGCAAATTGAATTTTGCTTTAAATAAGTTTTATGAGCATTAAAATCGCCTTTACATTTTATACGATAAAGTGTAAAACGAATTTTCCACGTTTTTTGTTTCTTTGCTTTATTAAACCTATGAATCATATAAACCAAGTTAATTAGATATTTATTTGTAAATCAATGAAATGTGCTATGCTTTAACCAAAAAACGTGTTTCATTTTCATTTAAAACTTATAGTTAGCATTACCATAAAGTGCTATTAAAATTTCGTTATATTTTTGATACGAAGCAAATTAAATTTTGATTGTTACTAATTAGTAAGATTTGGGGATGTTCATGTTTCGGAGAGCTCGGAGATCGCACATGACGCACAAAAATATTGATTCAACTAATTTGCAGATAAGCTGTGACAACAGCCCCGCAGACGGCTTGAAAGTATAATAATTCGAACTGAAGACGGAGCCACGAAAATTTTGTCATTTTGCGCCAAGCAAATTCTTTGAATGTAACTGTCATATCATAATATGACATATGCATATTATGCAGAAGGCATGATTTCTTTAAGTTCGTTGGTTATTTGTCATGATCTGTTTGCAATAAATTATATACATATGTACATACTACATATTGCCAAAAGTACACAAAAGCCAGAGCTAGAACGTTACGACTACAGGGGCAATGAAATATGAAATTCATTTCATTTCCACGGAGTAGTAATTAATGGTAAATATTGTTCTAATTCCCTAGAAAAGGAATTAAAAATGTTTGGAAATCTGGAATTTCATTACAAGGCTTCGTCACACAAAATTCAAATGATAAATTTTTGTATGCCAGCAGCTTCCAGAAAAGAACAAACGAGCTAGTATAACATGCCCCGAAATCGTAACGAAGATGAAGAACCAGTGAAGCATATTCTGTGTCACTGTGATAGGCTTGTGAGGATCGTAGGTCTCTTAGGCTGCGGTGACTAGGAGACTAGATTCCTACCCCAAATTCAATCTACAAATAAAATTTCATTAATTGACTTTACAATAAGAAATGAATAGAATGGGAAATTGTTATGACAGTTGAAATCCCTTTTTCCAAGTATTAATTTCTATGCGTCCAAGCAGCATTATACATATGCATATACAGCTAGCATTTTTATTAATACGTATAGGAAATATTATTCTATGGTATCGATCGAAGGCTGAAAACTTGTATCATTACCGATTCCAGAAGCAGTTACAGAACGCTGAAAATCTTTAAGCAGATGAAAAGGTCTTATACGTCATCTCCACAGGCACCAAATCTGAGATTTCGAGCAAGGGACTTCGAAATCGTGCGGCAGTGTTTACACTGATTAACATCGTAAATAAATTTCGTTGACAAATGCTTACGAAAATTCATAAATCAAATAATAAAGGTTTTATCATGCATTTTAAACTGTGTGATTATTTAATAACAATTGAAGCATACAAGAAAAGTAAACAAAAACATGAAACACAAACGAACGAAACTGTCAAAAGTTGTTAACATTTGCTGATTTCTGTGTAAATTCGATGCGCCAGATTGTATATATTAGTAATATTTAAACAGGCTGAGATTTCAGCAGGATTTCGCGTAAGATTGAAAATTATAATGCCTAATCTATGAGGTTTCGTAACAAGGTAAATGGGGCATTATGTTAACTTCCCTATAAAACGTTCACATAAAAAACTTTACTAACATGCATGGAAAAATAGTTGACGAAAAATCTGAAGTGTGTCATAAAATGTACAATGCCAGCAAAATCGTAACCAACGTGTTTTTATACAGTAGCAAGGTTAACGCGCTTAGCCTTATCGCCGAGCAAAATATGCAGCCTTATCGGGGGTACGACTGTTTATTATCAAAACGCTGTGTAGGAAGCCAATAACATCGATCGCGGATCACTCTCGATCACGGCACGTACTCATCGCTTATAAATTGCGGTCTACGGCCCATTTCGTTGATTTTACACGATTTATTTACATAATATTGAATTGATCGGTGACAATTAGCTACTGATTAATTACTGTCTATATCTGCGCTTATCTGTCCGCAATGTTTCGCCAATGTTTCGGTGCTGAAGTGACACTTCATTTTCGATAAGATTGCCCCAATTTCGCACTATGCATTACACAAACGATTAAGGCCATAATTTGATTGATTTATGTTCCTTTATACGTGGAACAAGTTAATTTTTAATTAATTACTTTTCTGATATTTATGCATGCACAAGGAATGAGCTCATACCGAAAACTTCGCTTCGTCAATATAAATTATCACTGAAATTTACATTGATAATATGAAATATCGTCCAAGTTGAGTTGCTATTTATTTGCAATTGTGGCTGTCATTTCAGCGGTTTTCGTGCTCTTCATTCATTTTAATATTAATTTCATAATTATGGCGTAACAGTTATGCTTATTTTGAGTTATGGATCCTCTTTTAATGCCAGCGACTAGTATAGCGCCATATCAGTAGATAGCGGCTATACGCATGTATTTTATGGCAAACATTTTCATTCTTGTGGCAGCTCTGAGTCAGTGCTTCGTAGAAAGGAAATGGACATGAAACGTGTGACAACAGTTTTAGGAATTATAAGTTGACGACATCTGGCTGAAGTTGTCACTACAGACTATTAGTAAGCAAAATATTCTTTGTGCTGTGCGGGTAAAGTACTACATAGTAATATTCTTGTTTAGAAGCGCCTTTGGTATGGTATGCCATTCCATCAGCAACTGGTTCAAATTGGCTCTGCACATTTGGAAGTGCGGCAATGTGGGCATATTTTTGATAGGTTTCGCAGCTTTGTGCTTTTAGTTGTTATTGCCTTAGGGAATTCACCTAAGCAGAAAAATATTTTTTGCAAACAATTTTACATCGAATGTAATCAGACAGCGTTTAGGTTTGGCGAGCTCGCCTCCGGAAAGCAGTTACTTTGTTTAGAAAATTATTATTATTAGGTTCTAAGCAAGAAGTCGAAAAACACCCGATTAACTTGTCATTTTCACGCAAATTCGCTGACAACTCGCTTAGCTAAGACAGGATAATTATAGCCGCTTATGAGTTTGTCATATAAAAACAAAATAGACTGTATGTAAAGACACGAGGGTTTTTTTTTATCGAAACTATACATTTTGGATTTGCCTCAGAATTTTCAATTTCGTTCTATTCTCAAAACTCGAATTATACTTTATATTTCAAAATAGCAAGTCAAAAGCAATATTGCCAACCACAAAGTTCTTTAGCGACAAGTTAAACAAGAAAACGTTTTTCGACTACTCGCTGAACGAAAAACGCACCTATTATGGGGCCCACGATGCAACGATAGCTTAATCTTTGTACCTGCCTTAAACTTCTGGTGTGAGGATTATGATAAATTTAAGCACTCGTTTGGGTGTCGCGTTCCAAATCCTAGGAGGGAAGGCAGCATGCAGCATTTATAATTAAAAAAAATTCTTAAGTGAATTAACTTTCTAACAATGTGGATGGAAACTCTATAATATCGAATTAAATGTCCTAGTCGGGGATTAAAAGCTAAATATTTAAATTTGGTGAAAATGTTCGACTCTACTGGGTTCTTGATTCTCATTCATCTTCGAATAATATCTACATATATAGATGTATAACGAATGATGAAATGTTAAGGGTCGTACACTTTTTTCTCCAATACACACGGAGAGTTTTTTCTTTGAGAGCGGAGTTCATTCGCAAGGGAGGAAAAACGAAAGGGGACGAGAAAGATTTCTTTTGTGCTTTCGCTTTGACTAATTTTTGGCATTTGCACGAAACATCAATGACAAAGAAACATTGGCAAAGAAATCTTTCAGTGTGTTACCGCGTACGGAAAGAGCAGAAGGGAAGAAGGAAAACATTCCACATTAACATTTCTGTGTGTGTTAAAAACCAGAGTTGCTTCTAAAAAGAAGCACATCAAATATGAATTTGTTTATTTTTATTTTTCGTTGATGCAGTTATTGTGAAAAAAGTCGATAGCTTAGAGAATTGCATTTGCGTCGGTTTCACGCTACTTTTTATCATCAATATGCGCGATCGCACATATTGGTATAAAATCCAAGTCACGTCAGAAATCAAAGCTTCATGTTGGACAATAATAAGAAGAAATCGGCAAGTCTGCTAATGAATGGTGTTAAATGTAAGTGCTGCTTCCTAATTTGTTCCTTTGACGATCAATTTCAATTCCTGTTTGCCAAATATACAATTTTATGCGGTATCGAATTTCATAACTGTTCGAAAGCTTGCGGAAATACGCAATGAAATGTTTGTTAAATCGAAAAATTGTTTTATAGTTGTTATTGTATGTGTTAAAGAATTAAGTATCTTACGGGCTGTATTTAGCTCTTAAGAAAAGCTAAAACTTCATATAAAAAAATCTGAAATTTCGTCTTGCCAAAATTCCTCGAGTGTGTATCGAGGAAATTCCCTGCTCATTTAACTATTAATGTCAGTGAAAAAGTGTATGGGGGTAAATTTTTTTTTCCAAGAAGCTCGACGATCTCTCCTAGATCTTTTTTCTTGTTTGGTGGGCCCAAAAAGTACGATAACGGGCCTATTGCTTCTAAAAACTGACAGGTAGACAACAACGCAACAGCAAAATTATTTCACATTAATATATCAGTGAATTTGTTTCCGTTGTACTTAATGATTTACAGTCTGAAATTGTATTCAGTGAGCTGTTAATATTTCTCGTCTAGCACGACTTCTTGAGGACTTTCACTTGCCTATGTGGTTTTGGTTTTGGTTTTGGTTTTGGTTTTGGTTTGATATAAATGTGGCTAACGACTTAAACGTTCTCTCTTTAATTTTGTACAATTTAATGATAGCAGAACATACATGCGGAAATTTATGAAAATTATTTGCAGCTTTGTTACTCGTTACGCGTACTCTACGTAGCCGGTAACCGACTCTTTTCTGAACGCCAAAAACTCGCTTTTACTTAATTCGCGGCATTTTGTGTCGAATGCGGGAATATCAAATCACTTCCAATCAGCAAAAAAACAAACGCCTATTCAAAGAATGGCACCACTTCCGTTTTGCTGGAGTGTATTCTTCCTCTTTTTTTTTTTAATTGCACAATAACACTTTAAATCAAATAAAAAGTAAATAAAGCGTTGCTTTTCGCGAAAATGCTATGTTCTACGTAGCCACAGCACGCGTTTACGCGCTTCCGAGTGTCGTCCGTTTCTAGCGTTTTGTGCTCTGATGCGCCGTTTTTCTTTTTGAATTCTGCGCGCCTAACCGTGTACGACCACCGTAACGTCCATCATATGACTGCCGGGTATCGAGCGAATTCTACTAACATTAAATAATTTCCTTTGCGAATTTTTCCAAGTGTCTGAAGTGATCTCTTTTTCGAACAAGCTCAAATTTACGCTTTTTGTTACAGATACAGTACAACTACAACAACAAATCACTCAATCACAGCCACAAGCAGTGGCGTGTGCGTGCATGTCTCGTCTGGGGTGTGAACACCGCCACCAGCAGCGGCTTCTACAGCGAATGCGCACACAGGCACACGCACACCCACTCCAAGCTACCAACACAAGCGCAAACCGCCGAGATTCTGACGATCGACAATGCTCAAGCCCTGGTCGTTACGGTTGCGTATATTCTGTGAGCGTTTAGTGTTTCAGAGCATGCTCGTAAAACCTTCCCTGCCAACGACGTGCACATATACAATCAAACATATCGACTTACACATACATACATATGTACGTGTGCAGTGCACACATAGGCAAGTTGAAATTCGCGGGGCACAGATAATAATTTGTTTTAGTTTAGTTTAATAGCAGCGCTTCTTCACTTCTTTCATTACGTTGATTTTTGAGTGTGTTATGTTTTGCGCTGCTGAAAGTAGTCGGTTACTTTTGATATGATGCACATTTGCTGCAGTCGAACTTTGCTATAGCGAATTACAAGTTTCGTTATAAGAAGATCAAAGCATAGAGAGAACATCGTTCGCTATAGATAACTTTGACAGCAGATTGGCTAAGATTTGCTAATAGGGAAGAACGCCTGTAAAATCATAACAAAAATATTGGTATTTGCATTATTCGTTTTTATAACGAAGTTTTATTATTATATTCTTTATTACAATTCAAATAATTACAAATATGAAAAGGATGGCGCTCCCCTTTCAGCTTCGACTCTAAGAAAATGTAAATGCAATCCCTTAACATTTATAACTTCTCAAGAAACAGCAAAAGAAAATGTCAAATGTTTTTATTTTTAACATAATATCAGCGTAACAAATGTTTTAGATCCGCCACGTTTTCTGTTCTGACACCAAATTTAATAAAATTTTGTACACTTTTTTCCCAAATGGTTCATACAGAAATTTTTGAGATTTCTACCAACATTATGATATGATAATGATAATTGGTTCAAAATCAGGCATATGGTCTGTCAGAAAGATACATTTAAACCATGTGTAGGCACGTTGTGATACAACAGAAGAGGATTTGGCGTACTTCATGCGAAGCTTAAGAAAGTCGAATTCAAGCCTTTTGGGGAATTGGATGAACCTCAAATCAAGATCATCCCTTTGCGTCTTGAAAGCGCCGGGTAGTGACATAGTAGGTGAACAATCGCCTGTTTTCTATTTAAGGAAGGCCACAGCTGTGTACCTAGTAATGTTTTAAGTACTTTGCTCCTGCCATCTTTTGCGGCTCCAGAGAATCGATATAATCTTGAGTCAAAAATTTGGGCATTCGATATAATTGGTTGGACCCCTTCTTAGTGAAATCCTGCGTACATTCACGTATCGGCTTTATCACGAACTCATTTTTCCTGTAATTAAGATACCGATTGCTATGCAATACATACATATTCAGATTCCACTAACGATTTCGGTTCCGGTTATAATTTAGTTTTACGTTTCAAATTAGTTACGATTTTGGTTAGTGTACTTTGTAAATAATTATATTTTTAAAAAGTCACAAGTTAGAAGATTTCTAAATTTCGATTTTAATTTCCAGTCGGTTGTCCGAAGCAGATTGTTGTGTCAAACCAACGTTCAGTGTATGTTCCCTATACATAAAGGAAAGGAATTTAAGTAAAAAGTAGAGGGAAAAGTGGAATAGTGACGCTGGAAATTCACTTTAAATCCGCGCTTATTGAAATGACAAGGGGAAACCTACTCAAAGACAAGAATGCGATAATAGTTAATTTTATAATTTTTATATTTTCTACTTCTTTTGCGTGATTTCGCGCAGCTCTGCATGTAATCCATGTGTATTATTTAATCGGTTTGAAAGTTAAAGTTAGATATGATTTTTATAATTAATCATAAAATACAAAGTTTTTGCTATAAATATTTCATTCATAGATTCATATCTAATTTATTTCAATTTCAATCAAAACCGAATTTTATGAAGAACATTCAACTTTTATAGCACTAAAAACGATCACCAAAGTCAACACACACAATCCGTAAAGATTATGACAATAATGATTTGCTGACGCTGATGAAAACTATATAGTACCTACATACGTACATATGTAGTATGTATGTGAGCACAACAAAAAGTACGAAGCTGAGATTTTTGCGAATTATCACTTGGCAAACGGATCAGACCAGAGCGTGCACAAATACAGATTTGGCGCTGTTTAGTATGCATGCATGGATGTATGCGTGTGTGTATGTGTGAAAAGTCGAGTGAAAATGAAATGGAATGGAAGCGTAAAGGTGCTAAGTGTGCATCTAGGAGCGCAGTGGCGAGAGGTGGGTGGTCTCTGTTTGCATTCGTCATGAAATATTGAGTAAATGAGCTAACTGACAATGGATCGCTACTTTTGAAAGTGACTGCCTCAGTTATCATCAAATTTCCAAGTGTAATTTATACAAGTTATCAATGTGTTTTTAAAACGAAATTGTCACTGCGAACTGTTTGATAAGTATAATTAATTACGATTGATAATCACTCCCCGAATCTGCAGTGTCTGTTCCAGAAATTTAAAAACACACACACACGACAAAGACATTACTACCAGATTTTGATTTATGGGCTTCGATAAATAAATAAATAAATATGTATGTATGCATGTTTGCACTTAAATGTGAAAAATCAAAATAAGCGCCAACTAAACAAAATTATAAAATTAGTGAAATTCAAATATCTTCAGTGGACGCTCTTAAAATGCAATAAAGTGTTTTAATAAATTGTGATTGATGAGTTCGTCGGCAACATTGCTTTAAAGTCGCATTCCTAAATTAAGTAAACTTATCTAAGCAAATATATTGAGCAGGAAACAGAAGCACACATTGAAAGAACGCGTATAGACAATTTTAATATCGTAATGCGTGAATCAAGTTTTTCACAAGGTCCAAAAGCTTCAGCCATTGCACCCAAGTTTACATATTACCAAGGTAATAAGTTGTAATACTTGCTACTTTTATTTTAAATTTGTATGTATGTATGTATATATATTTTTCCTAGTTATATTTAAGAGCACAAAAAAAGTTACAATATTAACTGTTGCAATGTTTTGTTTTCATTTATGACTAACATTTTATGGAGAATACAAAATTAAATGTACATTTTGGAATAAATTGAAGCTAATGTCGGAAATATGAAAAGTTTCCGGATTATGTTACAAAAGTTTGACAATCTGTGGCAGTCAATAACTAATAAGCGATAGTTTTATACATTTTCTACATATTTACTTACTTATTTAAGTTGGTCAGGACAACAACCCGAAGTATGGCCTCTCTCCAGCCGCCCCTGCTATGCGCACGCCTTCTCCAGTTGGGAATTCCAAGCTTTGCCAGTGCCTCCTCCACTTGGTCTTACCATCGTAGGCA
The DNA here is from genome assembly GCA_963457695.1 of Neria commutata. Classification (NCBI taxonomy): domain Eukaryota; kingdom Metazoa; phylum Arthropoda; class Insecta; order Diptera; family Micropezidae; genus Neria; species Neria commutata. Next base: position 16,306,122 of record OY735249.1, on the reverse strand, counting down.
TGGCCTCCTACGCCATCTCTGTCCTCCAACTAACACCTTCTTTGCTGGAGCTCCTTCTTCCATACGCACGACATGACCCAGCCAGTGAAGCCGCTCGGTGGTGATGCGACTGACTATGTCAATATCGGCGTAGAGCTCGCACAGTTCGTGGCTCGTTCGGATGCGGTAGTCGTCGCCAACGCGGATCGGGCCGAAGATCTTGCGAAGCACTTTTCTCTTCAACACTCCAAGTGAAGCTACATCAGTTTGCGAGATCACCCATGCTTCAGCGCCATAAAGCAATACGGGGTTGATGAGCGTCTTATAGAGTGTCAGTTTTGTCGATCAAGAGAGGACTCTACTTCTCAATTGCTTACCGAGTCCATAGTAGCACCTATTGGCAAGAGTTATTCTCCGCTTTATCTCCAAGCTAGCATCATTATTGGTGGTAAAGGCGGTGCCAAGATATGTAAACTCCTTGGAAGCCATAGCTGCTAAATGGAAGTCACGGCGCCAAGTCTCCCTGCTTGTAGAAAGCATAGAGTACTTCGTCTTGCCCTCGTTGACTGCCAGACCCACTTTGGCTAATTCTCTTCTCATTTTCAACATGCATAGTTTCGTAAATATTGTACGTGTTTTTCTCTAGTGTAAGCAAACATTTAATTTTTCTATGTTTATTTATTATTAAGTTGAGTCTAGGATAACAAGTTTATTACAGACTATGAGAATTAATAAAAATAAAATTTTTAATTAAAAATTAAAAGCATTAAATAGTGTTTGTAAATACACTTTTAATTAGAGAAGAGACAACCTACTGAGCTTGAGATAAAATTAAATATATGAAGTGCGCTAACAATAGTAGCATTAGTGGCATAGTTGGCCCTAAAACGTCCAATGGCAAAATAACATGTTTCTGCCGCCTTCTGACAAGCAAACTAGGGAAAACAATAGCACCATAAATAACATCAAAGACGAAAACAAGAGGTAGTATTGTTATCCTACTTTCAGTGATCTTAGGGTAATAACAGAACAACTTGCATTATATCTAGGAATTGGATCTACACACCATAAAGAATGAAATGCAAATCGTACAAAGCTTTCAAGGAGACAGCATTTATATTAACTAAGAGTAGGAAATTTCGTGTTCTTTATTCTTTTTATTAGTATTTTGGCCAGGGTGCCACTAAAAATAACTCGCGCATCAAAAAGAGTGGTCGTCAATGAACGGCAAGTTTCAAAGACGACCTGCGAAGTTGATCATGCTGTTAAAGAAAGCTATAAAACCAATTAACACATGCTTTGCATTCAAAAAACCTGAGATTCCTTCAATATTGAATATTGAGTGGTACTTTTCGTGAACTATTTAGCCTAACAATCAAATAGGTGCGGTGCCGGCGTTTCGCGATTTATTGCAAATTAAACGTGCAGACAACATTTGCATTAGCTGAAATGCACAAAACAAAATAAATCAAAGAACTGTGGAGATAATAAAAGCGATATAATTGGCTGCTTAATTTGAGTTGAATATATTTGAACTAAGTTCGAAAAATTTAAATAGGCTCTGAAACATCTACTATAATATATAAAAATGAACATTTGTATCTACGAATGCGCATTCAATCTGAACTAATGCACCGATAGGCCTTAAAATATATTTGAATCTTTTAAAGATGGAAATGTTTACTATTCTCCTAAAAATACAAGCTGAAAAGCCCGTCCCACGACGGTTGCGGTTTCTAGTATGTTACGGCGCATAGCCATAGTCAAAAATCAAAAAATTATGCTTTAAGTGGCTTAAAGTATCCTTTGTGCTAAAGTGTAGTTTACGATAGTCATAGTCGACTTAAAATATATTTCATCACAAAAAGCACATTTTAAATATAAGAACAACTGAAGTTATCATCTGAAGAGTTTGTTAACAAACAAAAAGTTTTTGTTAATTTGCAGAGTAGCAAACCAAAGTTTTTTTTTAAAAAAGATATATATTTCTAGTAGTACCTCATTTTGATGGTTGATCTAGTTATCTGTGTGACCGGAATAAAGACGTGAAAAATCAGCGCAATGGTATATTTTGTACTTTTCAAAGAAGTGCGGCACATCAAAGACACAAAGATCAGCTCATACATGAACATCTCTTCCGGAATACGGCCCTGGTATCTTCTTTATGTGTTTGGTAGAGTTTACACTGATCTTTAAAACAGCCACGGGTCGATGACATCGTTGGTAAACATTTTGGGAAGCGCCTCCACCGCATAGTTATCATAGAGAAAAATTAATTGTATATTATGAAACTTTATTTAATTGGAAAGTGTTAATTGTGTGTATTATTAGTTTGAGAGATTCATTCGATACTTCCTAAAGATTTGCACACCTTACGAAAAGAGGTGCAAGACTAATTACCACTGTGAAGGTTTTTTGACATCAGTAGACAACTGGAAAATAGTGGATTCCCTAATATGCGCGGTTGCTCTGGGGGCAGAAGAAAGTGATGCAGCGAAAGTAGATGCAGCGGAAAATGTTAAAAAAATCATATATAAAATACTAGCTGTTACCCGCGGGTTTCACCCCACGCTTCTATTAAAAACACGCAGTGTGAATGATGCTCTGATTGGATGTTGCTGTATTGAATTGTATTTAATTTAATAGCAGTGTTTGCCAGTCTGCCTTTTTCTTGTTGTCTGTTGTTTTCTGTTGAACAGCAGGACTTCTTCTTGCTGATGCTTGTGATGTTATTACCGACTATCATTGATGTATGCTGTATAGTTCTAAAGTAATACCCAAATGTGAAGTTGATTGAAAAGTGCCACGCCGCTGTCCTACGCCCATAAAATTGTATCAGTGGGACGACTCATCCAAGAGGTGCTTGCATACGGAATTTCAATACTGAGCGACTTTTAGTTCCAAAGCTATTCAATTCGATATCCATGATTTCATTTGTATGAGCGGTGCCACGCCCCTTGTCCAATACCCGTCCCATTTTCCCAGTTCAATGATACGGGTATGTAATATGTTTCTACCGAGTTTCATTGATGTATGAAGTATATTTCTAAAGTTATTTCCGTATAGTTGAAGTGCCACGCCCTTGACTTACGCCCATATAATTTTACCACTGGGACGAATCATCCAAGAGGTGCCTGCATACGGAATTTCAATGGTGCGCGACTTGTACTTTCAAAGATATGCCATATCATAGAATTAAGTTATATGAGGGGTGCCATGCCCCCTTGTCCCATGCCCCTACATTTTTTCCAGCAGGAAGACACATCTAAACACTAACATAGTACAAAGTATTAATGTTTTACAACTTGTAGTTTTGAAGATATGCCAAATCAATTATTTAAATTGTATGGGAGGTGCCACGCCCTCTTGACGTATAAAAATTTTTTATAGCCTATGACCATCCTTGGAACATCTAGAGTGTATGTGCCAAATTTGGTTATGATCGATCAAGCGGTTTAGGACGCAACTCCGAACATACATATGTATGTACATACATAATTTGATTTTTATATATATAGAAGATTATTCACTTGCCTCTTAATGTTTATTTGTGATTTTTAAAATTTTGTTTTAATTTAAAATATCTGCTCCGGCAGGTAAAATGCAGTGATACCACCCTACGAATTTCCAGATTACGTTTAAGCCATTCGAGATCAAAGATAGCATTTGTGCAACTTCGACGAAAATCGCATTTATACAGTTATGCATACGATGCATTTTTGAAAATATATTCTATGGTAGGTATAACTAAAATTGCAATTCCTTCCGCTAAATATATGCTTATTCAAAATGTTGAGACATTTCACTTAAACTGGCTCATGTAGAAGAGCACTACTACATATTAAGTGGGTCACTGCACACTGAACGTGCGATAATTGCAAATACTGCTGTAAATAAATAATTGAATTGTATTTTTAGCGATTACAGTTGTCTGAATATTGCATTTAACATGAAAAACAAAAAAATTAAGACGAAAGCAACAACAGTTTATATTATCGATGACACTAAGTATTAAATTGAATGGAACTGTAAGTAAAGTTTAAGGGCGTCCGTTTAAGGCAACAACAAACACACGAACAAAAACACTCAACAGATGGGTGTGAAAATAAGCAAAACAAATGTACACAAGCAATTGTGGGCCAATAAATTAAGCCAATTATCTGCTTATCTGCGAGATAAGCGCATAATAATTTTAAATGTAACTATTTTTATTGAAGGCATAAATAATTAAGTAAGTTATAGACACAAAAGACACTAATTAAAAAATTGCTCCGTTGCATTTCGATAAAAAGTAAATTTTTATTTTTACTCAAGGTTAGGGAATTATTATTTAGAATTTATATCAAAATTTAAGCTACATTCGAGCACTCCATTTGAGTTGATGAAAAAAAGTCCAGAAATGCACTCAGGCTACTCTGTTCGTTGGCAGTGAGTAAATGTTGTTTTAGCAAGTCGGCCTGGTTTAAACTACACGATAGAGAAATATAAATTTTAAAAATGTGCAAACTGCATAAACATTGTGAATGCTTACATATCCGGCAGCACATTTGCGGAGCTAACATTCAAATTGTCCACAAAGAGATGCAAATGCCTCAAAGCCTCCAAGCGATTTGCGCTCACATTGATTTGCTGAACATTGAGCGTCTTTTCTATGATCTGCAGAACCACCAGCACAATATGCACCTTGAAAACTTCACGGGATTGCAGCGGCAGTTGCGTATCGATGAGATTGCGGTGTGCTTTGATCGCGCGCTGCAAGTGTTAAATTGATACATGTTACACGTGCAAATGCTCAAATGTCTATCGTAGTAGCTTACCAATACAGTTGCATCCGCTAGACGTGGCTGCTGCCTGTGCAGATTGTAGACAATAACGCTCGCAATGTGCTTGTAAACTTGTGCGTGGCACTGGGCGATAGTTTGCAGTAATGCGGCTAATTCGTCGTTGAACTTGTGCGAGGGCTGCAAATATATGGTAGAAGGGAAAAATACTAGAATGTTTACTTTTTTGTCTAATCGAAATACGCTGCATAGTGTAATGAGTGAAAACGAATAATGTAAGAACTTCGGGAAAAAACAGCAAAGGACTACTGAGTTTCTTGGAGTCAAGCAACATACTACATGGCAAGTTTCAATAAATGGGTACAGAATTAACTTGTGTGTGCTACTTATATTTCGCACTAATTAACGGGACCTACAAATAGCCGTGTCCGAACGAACTGACCAGCTTTTTATGGCAAAGAATAGTCTCGGAGAATTGCCAATTTATCTCAAGAAGTTGTGCGGCGCAAAGAGACAATTTAAAAAATCAATATTCTTGTATTAGATGGTATGAGACCGGTCTTGAACCCAGGCCTTCCGCATCAGCAAACAAGCACTTGTCCACTGAGCAACAGCGGTCCCTATAATAATAATAGACTAGCCGCGGTGGCTCAGTGGGCTAAGTGCTGGGTCGCTGACGCGGAGGACCTGGGTTGATCTCCCGGTCCGGCTCAGTAACATCAATTCTCCGAGAATAATCTTTGCCGTGAAAAGATTCTCAAACCCGTTCGGATTCGGTAAAGCAGGTCCCGTTAATTTGTGAAAAATATGACAAGCACACACAAGTTAATGCGAGAAAGCTTGACCTAAGCCCACACGGGCTGTTAATTATCAATCAATTAATTAATTATTATTATATTTTTATAATTATTCACCATCAAATTGTATAGGTGACAGTTGACCGATAGCGCTCACTTTCCGCAAATTTTTATACCTTAACAAAAAAAAAAACGATACTAAAAAAATTTGAATGAAATTTTGTTTACTATTTTTGTCCATTGCATGAATGGACTTGTTACACTGTGCGGCGATGCGCAAGTAATTGGAAGTAACTAACTCCAGATCCCTTTTTTATTTCGCATGACTGATATAAAGCTATTGCTGTTCCCTTTTATCAGCGCACAACGTTCCGGGGAAAGCCTTAATTCTGTGTGGCTGTTCATTTCTGTTTGTTTATGCATTCTCGTAAGCATTTAAATGCGCCTTCGCCGGTCGGGGTATTTAAATGTTCACATGATATGCGTTAAAAGCGGCATTTAACTAGCTTAAAGTTAATAGCTAAGTCAGTAAGTTAGTAGCAGGCCACGTACGTCTACTAATTCTTCAGGCTTAAATATATATTGCAGTCTGAATATTGAAACTTCGTTTGTTTTCTTTTTCAAAACAAACAAAAAAATAAAAACTAAAAAAAACGAAAACTACATTGCTTTTGATCAGCTATTTATGAAATATCGAAATAAAAAAAGATAAAATATTTTAAGAAATTTGTTTAAAATAACCTTAAAAGTCAGCAAATGAATGTATGAGATTTCGTCTATGACAGACGGTCAAGAAGACAGGACAGAACCCTTGGTACATCTGAATTTAAAGAGTACTCCATTAGAGCCGTTATATACTAATGGGACATTAAATATGATAAGGAATGCAATACTTTTGAAGATTTTGGGGGAACACTCGAGCGATACCTCTAAAAATCAATTTCTTTAACGTAGTGTAATTATTCAAAAAAAATTTTGATTTGATTTTTAATTTAAAATTTAAAGCTATTTTGCATTATAAAAGATTTATGAACTCCTTTCTGTAAAATTTAAACAGTGCATACTTTTGTGGGGCACTGTATTTATATATGTGCATATCGAACGAATAATTTAATTTGAAATATTTCTATTAAAGTAACTATTTTTTTCATTACTGTCACTTCATTTTTGAGTGCCCCACATTTCTACGCTCACAAGCAGTAATCGCTAAGTCATTTTAAGAAAGAATTGGGTTATAGTGACACCAAATTTCTGTCACTCCATTGCATATTTTGGTAAAATCAATGAGTCTGCACTATTTAAAAAAATATCTAAGAAAACAAAATCGCTTCTTTTGGGGTTAGCACGCATTGTACTTGCAATAATCACTACTATCCGTATATTATATAAACAAATAAACCTTTCTAAATAAATATTACTTTGACAATTGCTATGCATAGTTAAATTGTTCATATAATAATAATAATATAATAGCCTCCTATTAACTACAAACTTAGTTTGAATAAGCGATATAACTTTTTTAGGAAATGAATTAAAGTGATATGTGGAACAAGGCAGTATGTATTTCATTCCGATGGTAATTATATTTCTGTTGCATTGTACTTACCAAGCCATAGTAAACGCACAGTTTCCAAGATACATTCGATGGTATATTAACGTTTTTTGTTGCATGCAGTAGGGTGAATTGCCGCAGCATGAATCGCTGATATTCCAGAGTACGTTTTGGATGCACTTGCATGTCCTCATCACCGACAGTCGTATCAAATCTACAAGCCTTGAAGTTAATGATTAACAGAGTGTTCACAAGTAGATTGTAATGCTGCGGTTCCAGCTTTAAAAAACAAATCACGGACGTGCTGTGGAAAGTGCAATATACAGTCACAAGACAGCAAAAGATCTGAAAGTGGTTACGACGGAAGCAAAGTTAAAATCACCTCAGAAAATAATAAGAGTGTATATAGTTGTTACTCAGTACCGTAAAGTTATCATTACTATTGTAATAATTCAAGTAATCGCTTATCGTAATGTAATGAAATTGCTTAATTAAATAGATAATCTATATCTATATATATAAAATTCAAATTATGTATGTATGTATGTATGTTCGGAGTTGCGTCCTAAACCGCTTGATCGATCATAACCAAATTTGGCACATACACTCTAGATGTTCCAAGGATGGTCATAGGCTATAAAAAATGTTGATACATCAAGAGGGCGAGGCACCTCCCATACAACATAAATAATTGATTTGGCATATCTTTAAAGCTACAATGTGTACAACATTAAAACTTTGTATTATGTTAGTGTTTTGTCAGGTCTTCCTGCTGGAAAAGTTTAGGGGCGTGGGACAAGGGGGTTTGGCACCCCTCATATAACTAAACTCTATGATATGGCATATCTTTTAAACCACAAACCGCGCAGCATTGCAATTCCGTATGCAAACACCTCTTGGATGAGTCGTCCCACTGGTACAATTTTATGGGCGTAGGACAAGGGGCGTTGCACCCCTCATACAACTTAAATCTTTTATTTTGTATATCTTTAAAGCTACAAGCCGTTCAACATTGAAATTCTGTTTCGTTAGAATTTAGTCGTGCCCTTTTGCTAATTTGCTAAAAAAAATTTAGGGGCATGGGACAATGGGGCGTGGAACCACTCATACAACTTAAATCATTGATTTGGTATGTCTTTAGAACTACAAGTCATACAACATTAAAATTGTTATTCTGTTAGTATTTAGTATTCATACATACATGTAAACATTTTTATATAATTTTGAGTTTTATATATATAGATTTAGGGGCATGGGACAAGGTGGCGTGGCACACCTTAAATGTATGTACCGTAAAAAAGTGGTGGTCCATGAGGAGTGACTTTAGTTTTCGCCTTCCACCAAAGGAGTAATATACATACACAGATAGTTCTGTAAGGACCTACATTCATGACTCCCCCTACAAATATATAGACATCACAAGCATCAGCAAGAAGAAGTCCTGCTGTTCAACAGAAAACAACAGACAACAAGAAAAAGGCAGACTGGCAAACACTGCTATTAAATTAAATACAATTAAATACAGCAACATCCAATCAGAGCATAATTCTCATTGCGTATTTTTATAAAAACGCGGGGTGGAACCCGCGGGTAACAGCTAGTTATAAATACATTTGATGTAGACAGCAGGCAACTGTGAATTTGTCAGCGCAGCGTCGTCCAGTCCGTGATGTGTTGGTTAGCATGTTCGCTTACCAAGTCATAGGTTCATGGTTCAACTTCTGCGTTTCACAGATTTTACCATTAATGCTTCTACTTCGAGTAATTAGTCGTTTAGAAATTAGAAAAAAAAACCGAAATAGCTATATGACCCGCCCATGTGAGCAATAATTCTAGCTATTTGTTGTTGTACACTTAAAATCGCTTTGTTTCAGAATAGAAATAGACAACTATTCGCCGCTTGATTCAATACTTGTTGTATGTCGATTTTTTCACATTTTGAGTTAAGAATGGCATGGGGGGTTCCAAACCCAGCTAAATCGATTGGCGTTCTCAGATTTCCTATTTTGTCGAATGTAGGCTAATTTTTGCGTAAATATATGTCGTATGTGTGAGAAAAGTTAACATACGACAAAATTTATTCGCAAAAGAGGCAACAAAAATTTTCATCCATGTTTGTCGTATGTAAGATTTTTTTCGGTAAAATGGTTCTCAATCGACTTTTTATGAGCTTAAACGAAGTAAATTTGGTACTCAAGCACAGATGTCAGCTCTACATGCCCTATGAAAAACTGGGCGTGGTCCGCCTACTATATAGGCAGTAAACCGAAAATCCTCATAACTTCCATAATACATATACACAAGAGCGTTCATATTTAGTTACTTCATTGCTGGTAAAAATGCCGTTTGATTCTCCAAAAATGGGCGTGTTCCGCCCACCATGGAGGCGGTAATTTATATATACCTATAGTTACTGTCGTAAGTCGACCAGAGTATCAATATTTGGAATATGTAATCCTATTAGGAATATTTTGTAGTTTGTAAGAAATGGGCGTGGTCCGCCCACTATGTACACGGTAAATTTAATACATCCACCATTTCATTTCTTTCCCAGCTCGGGTAGGGTATTATTTATTCGGTGAAACCCGACTGATTCCTTACGCGATTACAAAAATACTTAATTTAAAAGATTTAATAAGAAATAGCGCTTAAACTTTGTACTATAACAATTTCTGCCTCCGGATTGGACAAACTAATTAAAAAGTTACTAAAGCTATATTTGGCTGAAAAATTGCATTGTATATTATATTTGCAGTTTTTAAATTATAAAAAAAAATTGTGAAAAATGTTTCCTAGTATACATACGACACATATTGTATGGTAGGCAAACTAATTTGTTCGGAACGGTAGATACGACAATATAATACTGAATTCATTTGGCTATATCTTCCTAAATATCGAAAAGTTTATCTTTTGGAATAAACAGTATTAATAACAAGCTTTCAAGCTCTACAATACTCGATTTTCAGAAAAATCTACCATGTCAAAAAAAAAATGGGGATACTTTAAACTTTAAATTGCATTTCCCAAAAAGTGAAAAAGTCGATATACGACAAGTATTGAATCAAGCGGCGTATGGTCAGTTCTCTTGGGCAAGTCAGTCCGAATAAAACTATTCTATCTAAAATCTAATCTGCCGAAAAACATAAACTTGTATAATTATAAATACCTTTTAAAGTTTAGATTGTTTTGAAAACACTTTACATTAAAAAGATAGTAAAAAATAACATTCTATATTCCTGGGCAATATAGAACAAGGAGTCGGACAATTTAAGCCAAGATTTACGTAAGATTAAATCGAATTTCGACCAAAATCGATTTCAGAACGAATTAAATATTTTTTGCCATCGTTTTCAATTTCGAACGACAAACTTATGAGTATTGTAACTTAAATATGGCAGCTATAATTTACCGTTTTTATGTGTACTAATGATTTCATTTTAGTATTATTCATTTTGCGCTGTGCACTGAGCAAGTAGAGCAGCAATTGTTGAGCATAGGAAGCAAACATTTTTCCCTGGTTAACATCACAAACACCGTTGGCTATTTTCTTTAGGCAATTGGTAAGTACTTCAATGGCATAAACATCTAGGCATGGAAGAAGAAGCAATTGAAGCGTTAGCTAAAAAGTATAGCGACCATTTTTCACCTTACCAATGTACGAATTTGTTATTGCAACATAGCTCTGTATTTTTTGGCTATCGATCAAACGCGCTTTTATTACAATAAAAAGCTCTTCATTGTTGTCGGCTTTACCATGACCCATCATATGGATGATGCTGAGCTTACACAAAACGTTGCGATATGCACGTAGTAATGCTGACTTGGGGGACTAAAATTGAAGTTAGTGAGACTTATATGAAAATGTATTTAGCGCACTATAATTACCACTTGCGTTTCATCGACGTCTTGTAGTAACTTCTCAATTCGATCATGTTCCTCATAAACATCGTTCATGCACTCCTGCATATTCAAACTGTTGGTATAGCGCAGGGAATGATTGAGTGACGCGAAGATATTCATTAGTAGTGGAAATTGCATATTTGTAGAACGAATAAACATGCGAGATGCATACCTTTCGAAAGGTTTAAGTATCTATAAGCAAAGCAAAAATGCTATTGTTTAAAACATATATGTATGTGTTATCAAAACTTACCTGCTTATATGCAGAGCACGAATCCTTTAATAAATCCAAATCTGTAGCCCTATATACTTGTAGCAAAATGCCAATGCTGGTATGACATGTGAGATTCTCTAAAACTTGCGGTAAAGTTTCTAGCACGTGTTTAATTTGTGTCAGATATTCAACTACAGAAAAAAAACATTAAAGAGGTGAATTTAACACTGTAAGCTCAACGCACCGAAATTTTCGAACATGTGCTCATAAACGGCCAGCACGACAAACGAGATTAAGTGTCGCATTATCACATTGGTATCGCTATTTTGTATGACTTCCAAATGGATATCAATAACATCTATGCGTGGAAAATGCGGACGTAAGTTGCGCACATATTTATTAATACTTTTAGGGGAGCCCTAAAATGAAATGTTTGTTGCGTAAATTTTGTTTAAGCTTAAAATAAAAAACTACCAGTTTATGCAAATAGAACTCCAAAATGTGTTTCAAAACTAAGTCATCGCTCAGTTTGCGACGCATCATTACAATGTAAAGTTCTGCGGCTAAGCTGGAAATGTTGGTATCGGTGTTAAGCACCTGCGCCAATATGCTCTCAATGAAATCCTGTGAAAAGGAGTCCAACGATAAAAGTTTGCTAAAGAACCCAAACATATAAGAACATTTAAAATATACATTCCGTTAAATAACACAAGTTATGGTTACCTTTGCAAGAGTTTCAGAAATTTTAAAATTGCCACCAGTATACGTTTATACTTTTCCAGTTTCAGTGTGGTGTAGTAAACCTCTTGCATGAAAGGTTGTATAAGAAAATTTGTCAATATCAATAGTTTACGTGGTCTGCAAGCATGAGATTCCAGCATTGTTTGTAGACGTTTGAAGACAAGAAAATGCGTCGACTTTTGTTGCTGCAAGTATATAAAGAAATATTAAGTGAAACGAGTAGCAGAAATGCTTACAAAATATGTATAAGTACTTCAACTTCGAGAAGCGAATAATATAACTTTAATGTATCCGCCCTGTGTTCGTAGAATAGGTCAAAATCGTGCTCGAATAAAAGTAACAAGCCAGTGGCAATAGTGGTATGCGTCTCTTTGTAGCTGAAAAAACAAAATCTTTTAAAATAGTAATTTTGCATTTATAGAAATAAACACGCATTCAGTGGGAACAATTTGACAGACAGAAATCACACATTATAATGTTTCTGGAAGTTCGAAAATTTTTTATACATGCAATTGTGGCAGGAGAGTATAAAAAGGGATTAGTGCTGTTTGACTTCCCACAAAATGCGTGTTTGCATGTGTATCAGTTTACAATATGCCGTGCAGTGCACTGTGGTACAGCCAGTTACAAATATTGTCTAACAATGGCAATTCCGTGCGATACGCCTTTCTCAAATCATGCATGCCTAATAAGAGATGAAAGTCTGAAAAAATGCAAATAAGTTTGTTTAAAAACTACACATGCTTCTAGAGTACTTTTTCACCTATGCGTGCCAGTGGCTCCTTAAAGCGCTGCAAACTTTCACGTCTCTCTTCGTTTTGTAAATGCTTACAAATACGGCACCAATAAGCCAAAAGTATCATCAGCCTTTGCACCGGACATTCTATATCGTCTGTGGAGCCTTCGTTTTCATTATTGACCGCCAATCTTCTTGATTGTCGTTCGGCAGCAAATTCCTCTTGCTGCTCGCGCACCGCTTCACACAAATGCACCAGACATTTTTCGAATGGTGTGAAGGTCAGCGAGTTGTAGTTGAACGTGTAGATGCGCAATTCGTCTGGCCAATGGTAGGTCGCTTCGGCGTCTAACTCCTCCGGAGATATAGTAGAACGAAAACCGATAGCAGCGAAGCATTCATTTATAAAATCCGCTACAAATTCCAAAGAGATATAACCATCGGCTTCCTCGCGCTGCTGCAGCTCTGTGGCGACTCTTTTGGCAACACTCTTTCGATTTAAATAAACACTTTGAATAAGCAACGTTTTATTGGGCGAAGGACGTTTACAAACCTTTGCTTTGACACCATTATTTAATAAAGTAGTAAAACGCATCTTGATTCAAACAATGGAAAACTTGATTTTTGGTTACTGCAGTTTTAATAATGGAAGTTGTGTATTTTCAAAAACCGCTGTGCATATTATCAAATACCGTTAGATACAGTGTTGGTACACCGCACTAAAAAAATTATGTAGCTCAGCATATCGTGTTATGCTATAGGTATACAGTTATTTTAATATTTAATTATGGAATCGAGTTATAGCACAAACCGAACTAGTCGGTTCATACACATATATTTGCAAAATATGATTTTATTCCTCTTCAATGTGCGAATTTTGTAAGTAATAGTTGAATAACGTTACAATCGTTTTTTCGGTATCATTGAAAACTTGGCATCAGCGCCACAGCAGCTGTGGATAGGACCGCCAAGAATGCCAGCATCGAACGGGGATGTAAAATTACCCAAACCTTTCTGAAAATGTATGCATATCTACATACTCTTTTTGCAGTTTCTCAGAAAAAATGTTTATTTTTTGTTTTATAACGGAATTAACAATTTTACACGATGTATCTTGTCTGCTGTTTGCCAAGAACAAGGTTAAATTCTCCCTCAGCGATCACTTATGAAATGAAAGGGGACATATTTTCGTGAACCGTGGCTAGCATTGCGTGCTGTGAAAATTAAACTTATTTATTTTTTAAACTTAATCATAATAATAAATTAATATAATTAAAACATTTTTGGAGTCCTAGCTGCCAGGGCCTTGAACTCAATTTAAACTTGGCAATAAGCACAATGAAAGCTGGCAGCCCTGGCATACACAAAGAACTGACAACTGACGGTTTGCAGCGAAAAAGTCAGCTGTTATAATCTTTTCTCTTGTGCGGGCGCGGGCGTAGTTGGTTGCTCGGGTAGGATTAATGTTATATACATTCCTGAACGACAAAATTTTTGAAAAAGGCCATTAATTACTAATAAACTCGGGTCCAAAAAGCCTCACAGTGCTCTCGAAAGTATTGCGAATACAAATAAACACAAGAAGCAAAAAGGATTCTATAAGAATTCATCAACATTGAAACCAGGTTTTTCTTTTTCAACATGCAAGGATTCAAGGAATCGTGTAGGCGTTAAAAGGTAAAGCGTAGTCGACTCCTATCCAGTCTAAATTTTCGTTTGCCTACGATTTGCAGAAAAGTCAGAAAAATAAGGATTCTACGCGTGCAATGCTTTTATGCTGAAAGCTTGCTTTTCTGTTTGGCTCTGAGTTGTCAGAAAGGGGGCCGGTGGTGGAGGGGCGCTAGCAGTAGTTCAGCTCTATATCGAGCAGTCTAAGTACTGCTGTTCGGGATAACCCGGCGCGTGTATGTCAGGCCAAGTTCTGCGACACTAGCTGGAGGAAGGGCCAGCGGCAGAGTAAGAGTCACACAGCATCAAAATGTCGCACTCTACATCGAGCTCGATGCGTGGCGGTGGCAGAAGTGGTGGCGGCGGAGGTGCCTACGATGCAGCAACAAGCAGCAGCTCCAAATCTGTATCACCTGGGAGCTATAGCTGCAATGCTTTGAATGTGGATTTCAGCACCTACACAGCGACACTCCAATGGACAAAAACGCTTGATTGTGCAGAGTTTGTGGGTGCTAAGTAAGTAACCATATCGCAGCTGCATACACACACACATACACTATTTAGTTGTTTTCAACCTAAACTTCCTCTTGCAGACGAAGTAAGCATACTGTGGTAGCCTATAAGGATGCAATGTTTGTGTTCGGCGGCGACAATGGCAAGAACATGCTTAACGATCTGATACGCTTTGGCGTGAAGGACAAGTCGTGGGGACGTGCGTGTGCCACGGGCACTCCGCCCGCGCCACGATATCATCATTCCGCTGTGGTTTTTGGCAGCTCTATGTTCGTTTTCGGTGGCTACACAGGAGACATTCACTCGAACTCGAATCTGACGAATAAGAACGATCTGTTCGAGTACAAGTTTCAAAGTGCTATGTGGGTAGAGTGGAAATTCTCTGGGCGGTTAGTGTGAAGTCACTTGGCCACTGTAATTATGTAATATTTTGTCCCTGTTTGTAGCATGCCAGTGCCACGTTCAGCACATGGCGCAGCCGTCTATGACAACAAAATGTGGATTTATGCCGGTTACGATGGCAATGCACGTTTGAATGACATGTGGACTTTTAACTTGTCGGTGTGTTAACAGCTGCTGCAATCAACTAACCTGAACAATTCATGTTTATTGCTATTTTATAAATTTTGTTTCGATTGTATGAAAAGGGCGAGAACCATCAATGGGAAGAGGTGGAACAGAAGGGTGAACGTCCGCCCACATGCTGTAACTTCCCGGTGGCCGTTGCGCGTGACTGTATGTATGTCTTTTCCGGTCAAAGCGGCCTGCAGATTACCAATTCGCTCTTCGAGTTCCACTTTAAAACCAAAACGTAATTGCATATTTCAATAAGTTCTTTGGATTCGAATATTTATCTAACATAAGTGGTTTTGCTACTCTTCAGTTGGCGGCGTATATCTAATGAACATGTGCTGCGTGGCGCCACTTCTGCGCCACCCTCTCGCCGCTACGGACACACCATGGTGCATCATGATCGTTTTCTATACGTCTTTGGTGGCTCAGCCGACTCTACTTTACCCAACGATTTGCATTACTACGATCTGGACTCCCAGGTGTGGTCTGTGATTGCTCCGGAACCGAACTCGGATGTGCCCTCGGGCAGGGTGTTTCATGCCAGTGCCGTCATCGGAGATGCCATGTACATTTTTGGTGGCACTGTGGACAACAGCGTGCGTCGCGGCGATACCTATCGCTTCCAGTTCTCCAGCTATCCGAAGTGCACGTTGCGCGACGATTTCAGCAAGTTCATGAATGAGAAGCAATTCTGCGACATACAATTTATTGTGGGTCCAGAAGAGATAAAAATACTGGCACACATAGCTTTTGTGGCAGCGCGCTCCAAGTATTTGCGCACGAAGATTTTAGCGGCACGAGATGCGAGGCAGCAGCAAATGGAGAAGGTGTTTGGCGCTAACGTGGATGTGCAGTCGTTGAGTGGTGGCGCTGGCGGGGAACGTGCGCCCATGCTGGAAGTGCGCTTGAGCAGCGCCTCGCCAGAGGCTTTCGAAATCATACTGAACTACATATACACCGATCGCATTGATCTGAAGGATACGTACAGCAAGAACATTATCATACTGATTACGGACATCTACCAACTGGCTGGTTTGTTTCTGATGCCGCGCCTGGCGCAGGGTTGTATACAGTATTTGGACTTCAAAATTAACAAACAGAATGTTCTGGAGGCGCTCTACAATGCGGATAAGAACAAGTGCGCATTGACGAAATATTTTTGTATTGATTTGTAAGAAAATTTGTGTTTCTAACTCTATTTCAGAATACAAATCATCAAAGATCACTGCATGCAGTTCATTACCAAGGAGGAGAACTTCACCGATGTGGTCATGTCCAGCGAATTCAGCGATTTGGATAAGCCATTGCTGGTAGAGATCATACGGAAACGATTGAACCCCTGCAAAATGGTGGTAGATGCCAATTTTGAAAAGAATGTGGGTCAGTATAAAAGAAGAAACATCTTTCTCATCTAAAATCGACGAATATAAAATGTGTGTTTTGTATAGGCACTACCTTGGAAAGCGACATGGCCGTGTTTTTGGAATCGACTGGCAAAGATTTTTGCGATATAAATTTGATGTTGGACGGGCTCATTATACCAGCGCATAAATCCATTCTATCGGCACGCTGTTCGTATTTTCAAGCCATGTTTAGATCCTTCATGCCGCCGGATAATACGGCTAATGTGAGTTAATGAGTTTTTGGTTTAACTAAGTATTTTACTATATATACTTTGCAGATACAAATTGGCGAGATATCACCCTCGCGCGAGGCATTCGAGTCACTGCAACGTTTTATATATTATGGCGAAACGAAATTGCCGCCGCAAGATGCACTCTACCTGTTTCAGGCGCCCTGCTTCTATGGCTTATCTAATAATCGCCTGCATGCCTTTTGCAAATATTCTCTGGAACATAATATAACCTATGAAAACGTGTTGCAAACATTAGAGGCTTCGGATATTACCAAAATCTATGATATCAAGGAGTATGCGTTAAAGTTGATTGTTAAGGATTTCGCTAAAGTGGCACAGTTACCGAAAATATGCGGGTTGTCGCGGGAACTGCTGCTGGAGATAATACGCGCCGTTGCAGATTCCCAAGGCGAGTTTCTGACGCGCATCAGCATCAACACCGACATCTGAAAATTAGTACTGCTACAACCGGCGTTGCAATTGCTATTGGCCTGGTTGCAAATAGGTCGTGGTTGAGTTTAAGCTGATCTCTTTTTCTTGCAATATTTCTAATTTTCAAGTGGCCAAAACGCACATTTTTCAATTTTACTGCATAGATGTATTCTGTTGTTAAATTGTGATAAAATCTGTTGTTTTTAAATGAATTGAGAAATCTTTATTATGCAAGATAAAAAGTTAAGTTACTATAACATTTTTACACATTTAGTGAATTAAATTTATAAAACTATTGTACTATAAATAAGATTTATATATGAAATAAGTATGTATAAGTGTATATATGAATGTTTCTATATGCTATTTCCACTTAAATTATATGAACGAGCTCTTCGAATGTTTTAAAGAAATATATGCATACGCGTTTAATGGCAAACAATTTGTACGCGATGAATTGGCAATTCTCCGAGAATAAGGTACGTTCGTAAATGCAGTAAATTCGTGCAGTGACAGTAGCAGTGCAGCCAACTTCAGTTGTCACTGCCCGATCAGCTGATTTCGTTTGCAGGTTGGTTGCAGAAACTTTTGTTGCATTAACGAACGCGATTCAGGATGGAAATTTTGGCTAAGGCATTAATTGATAATTGCGAAACTCGAAGTGAGAGTCTTTTAATGAATTTCAATAAAGAAAGGGTAAAACGAGTGAAAGAGAGATGTGTCGTGCTTAAAACCTAGCTGAATAAAGAAAAAAAGATCGATCCCGAAAGTAAATAATTACTTTAAAACAATAAAAACCTATCCAGATGATGTATTCCATCTTTATACAAGATGACAAACAAATTTTGATCCATTTATAATAAATTTTCTACGTTTCCATTTCGTGTTTTGCAAATGGCAACAGTAGGATAATGACTGCGAAAACTGCAGAAATTTGTCACTGCGGTGCCAAGCCGTTGCATTAACGAACGCGTTGCACGCAGTAGTATTACGCCATTTTGCTTTTACGAACGCGTTGCTTTGCAGTGCAACCGCTGGGTTGCATTTACGAACGTACCTATATTCATAGTGTAATAATATCAAGTGAACCAGATAGCAATGACATTCTATTCTCGTACCCTAGCTTGATAAGCTAGGGTACTTCAAGCTATCTGGTTCACTTGATATTATTACACTATGCCTATATTCTCAGGCCCGTTCGGATTCCTTAAAGTAGGTCCCGTTTACTTGTGCAAAAATATAACAAGCACACACAAGTTAATGCGAGAAACCAAGGCCTAATCCAATCCAATCAATTTTATTATTACAGAAAAATAAGAACAAGATAGCAGTTTTCGTCGATTTGACGAAGCTTTGCTGTCCAGCGCCAAGATTCAAAATGCCTGCAGTAGTCATTGATCTCGGACAAATACAAAACTTCCGAACGGCACGCATTCCCTACTTCATCACAACTGACTTCGTTTTGGACTCCAGCTCCAACAGTTCCATTGAACGTTGTAGCATGTCCATTTGTGTACGTAAGTTATCTTGTTTCGATTTTAGATCTGCATCGACGGGGTGTATGGATTGCGCTAACGTGTGTAAGTCATTGACGGTCTCCAGCAGTTCCATGAGTTGAAGCGGTGCATCACTGTCCGTTTCTGTCCGTAGATTCGCTTCGTAGTCGCACAGCTCTTTGTATAAATTTTCGATTCGCCTGTTGATGTTTTCAGTCTCGATTGGAATAAAAATTTGATTTTCTTATATATGGCATGAAGCATGAAACCATGAAACTCACCCATTCCAGGCGACCATCGGATGACATTTCTTGGAAATTTGGCATTCTGTGTATTGTATGGAATTCTTTTTTTAAGGCGCTGAGAAAAGATAAATTGGTCTGTTTGCTATGTTTTGCGCTCTGACTGAAATTGAATTTCGCGTACAGCTGATTAACGGATTTTTGTAGAACTGTCAAAATTGCAGAGTTGCCAAGTCTACCGAGAATTTTAGCACATTGGCTGATATGAACATCCGCTGTAAGCAAATCAACCCAAAGGCGGATTTATTTACTATTAGTAGTCTAGAAACAATATGTTCTTACAACTAAATGAAATTATGAATATTTATTAACAAAAGAAAAAGGAAAGATTACATTAAAAAGCAATTGAATTAAGTATTTCCTTAAATTTAGTTTTAGGAAATGAAAAGTATAGAGAACTTGAGAACAGATTAAACTCGTTAAGTGCTCTCTCCATAGGTGCATTCGAGGCATAGTTAGTTTTGGAACGACCTATGGAGAATACGTCATGACTTCTAAGAGTCCTGACCGGAATGGAAAAAGGTATTCTCACAAGTAGGACTGGACAGTCTAAGGCACCGCGAATTATATCAAACACGAAAGTGAGAGAGAGAATAGATCTTCTACTATGAAGAGACTTCAAGTCAATTAGCTGACACCTTTCATTATACGACGGAATAGGATCATAGAAAGCCAGATTGCAGATTGACTGGATCTAAGGGACTGTTAATGGTGGTGTATATTTTTAAGTCATCGGCATAAAGTAGGAAGTTAGAGGAGGTAAAACAACTTGATATGTCGTTAATAAAAATAACGAAAAGTAAAGGACTTAAGGGCTCGTCACATAGAATCCGTTGCGTCCAAATTATAAGTATATTCAATTTACCGCATTTATAGTGGCCGAACAACGCCCATTTTTGTATAGCATGTAAGTTCCATATCTGAAAAGGACGACCAAATTTTATTGGTTCAAATTCATAATTAGTCAAATGAGAGCCAAATGACGTTTCCTGACGTTTTCCTTGAATAAAAAATATATTCAAAATTCAAATTTTAAAAATATCTTTCTTAGCTTTCTTTGAAAATATGAGTAAGTACTGAAATAAAACAATCAATTGACCCAGGCAGGTTTTAAACCTCGGATCTTTGGCACGGAAAGGAAAATTTTTAATATTTTAGTTTAATATTAAAAATTTTCCTTATATTTCATATTTTCTAAATAACTCAAAATATGTTTTTTTATAGGTGAAGAAAGGCTCGCAAGCCTTTTGTATTGCCGGTGGTAGCCGTCAATTTGCTGCCCAATGCAAGGGCTTTAAAACTAGTTCCGGATGCGGAGTCAGTGGAGTCGGACGGAGGCAAAAAACTCGTAGCATGAAATGAAAAGAAAGATAATATTGTGTGCCACGATTTCCGTGAGCACCAAAATAGTTTATTATTAATTCAAATTATAAACGTTCAAAATGACGGCCGAGTAGGCAGATATATGCATACACAAATATGCAAGTAATAGTGCTAGCCAAAGTAGCAATCGATATCTCACTTACGCAAACGTCGTAAGCTCACAGAGATAGGTAAATAGGTATATAACACAAGATAATCTAAGAGTCAAAGAACTCACCTGCTTGGTCGCCAAATTAGAAGTGATCGACCAGCAGCTTCAAAAATAAGTTCGGCCCTAACTCTTTTTGCGTTTCTTTTGCCGCACATTCGGCTTGCCGCTAATTCAGCACAATACACAAAAAGAGCTAGGGCTGTCAGAACTAAACATGCCGCCCACCTTGCCACAATAGTGCAACGAACATGATATGCCTAATTCAACAAAATGAGAAATTTAATTCAGTCTTAGAATCTAACGTAAGTTCTAAAAATGCAAAATATACTAAAAATACAATTCAATTCATAAAATTCAAAATTCAACTCCAAATACATATGTATGATAATTCAGCCGCCGGTTTTGTTGTTGTCTAGGCTGGGCAGGTGCCGGAAATAATCCAGCCCCACGAAGTATTCTGCGCCAACAGCCCGGACGCATTGGGAAAAACGCCGCCGCGAATTATGCGAGCGTATACATCCGCGCCTAGGATGAGGTCAATGGGGCCGGAGATGTCGAAGTCGCGGTCAGCCACATTTATGTTTTCGAAGTTGCTCCGATAGCGTATGTGCAGCGATTTGGGCGGCGTAACGTAGCATAGGTCGCGCTTCACTCGAGCGTTTACGTCGATCCAGTCGCCGCTTACAAAGCTTCCTCGTAGAGTGAGCGTAATGATCTCGCCCGGTCTCGTGTGCGCAGCCAGCGGACATCTTCGCGCCAGTGATTCCGACATGATGGACGTCGCCTGGCACGGGTCAATCACAGCGCGCGCTTTCTGAAAACCAAATGAGGTCCGGATTCGCACAGCAGCAGTGGGCGACAGCGTCAAGAGGTTTGGCGAAGTGGTGGGTTGGGCGCGCCTCATCAGGACGTGTCGCGCGTCGCGAGGTTTTTCGCTGCGGGCATGCTGCCTGCGCCTCCTGCCTCTATGTGGCCCCGACGGACGAGGTCGAGGTCCAGCATGAGGGACGCGTTGTGTGCGGGGATTGGCTCTCTGGCCGGCGGCTTCCTGGGCCCTCTCCTGACGCATGGGCGGACGAGCGCGATAGGGAGCCGTGCCCGACGGACGAGGTCGAGCTTCGGCCGTATCGTCGCAGTCATCGCAGTCCACGATCTCGATCGATGGCCCCGACGGACGAGGTCGAGGTCCATCGCTGTCCTCCTCAGACGAATCGCTCGAGTCGTCGCCCATGCGCAGACGCCTTGGCCCCGACGGACGAGGTCGAGGTCCAAGAGACTGGCACTCCAGGGTCGCCGGGCGGACATCGCGCTTCTCTCCTTCGTGGAGCATGCTGTGATGGCGTGCCGCACAGTACCGGCAGCGCAACTCACTGGAACAGCGGTTCTGCAGGTGCTGCGGTGATAGACAGTTTGCGCAGTACCGGTGTAGCAACACGGCTCGCAGTCGCTCCTCCAGGTCCATGGCCCGGAATGATTCGCAGAATCGAATGGGGTGGCGGCCTTGGCACAGCCGGCATGCCCCGATGGTGCCCTCCTTCTGGGTTTTGTGGACGCTGACCTTGTACGGCACCATGACTAAAAGGATGGAAAAAGAAAGAAAAGAAAGTGTTTGGAGAATGAATGAAAGCGATTTATACGGGTGGCAGAATCACTAGTTTGACTATTGGGCGAGTAATGGTTCCTCGCGCTGTTCGTATATCCGCCACGCGGACCTTACTATCGCTCCCTTCGTACACTTTCTGAACACGTCCTAACCGCCACTCATTTGGCGGTAGGTTGTCTTCGCGTATCACGACCAGATCATTTATTTCGCAGTTCCGCTGCGAAAACTTCCACCGGTAGCGTTTGTGGAGTTCCAACAAATATTCAGCTTTCCAGCGCCTGCAGAAAAGCTGCTGAATTGCCGTCAATTTTTGCCATCTATTGACAATTGAGAGAGGTGGGTCGGAAATCTCGGGTTCTGCTCGGGCCAATAAAGGGCCGCCCACCAAGAAATGTCCCGCCGTTAACGGCGAAAAGTCGTTCGGATTGTCGGACATTGGGCTAAGGGGTCGGGAATTTAAACACGCTTCGATGCGAACCAAAAGAGTTGTGAACTCCTCGAACGTGTACTTTAAGACGCCAACGATCTTTTTGAAATGCGCCTTAAAACTTTTCACACCTGCTTCCCATAATCCTCCCATGTGAGGAGCACCAGCAGGAATGAAATGCCACACCAGCCCATGATATGCTGGATTGGCGGTCGCACTGTCTCGCGCTGCAGATAAAAATCGCCTAAATTCCGATTTAAAAATCTTCGAAGCGCCCACGAAATTTGTTCCATTGTCGGAATACATATGCAGCGGACAACCCCTTCTACCAGCAAATCGCGCAAAAGCTGCAGCAAACGCTGGAGCCGAAAGATCGCTCACAGCCTCCAAATGGATAGCCTTCGTTGCAAAGCACACGAAGACCGAGACGTAGCCTTTTGTCAGAACGCATCCCCGTCCTCTAAAACTTTTTATTTCAAACGGGCCCGCAAAATCGACGCCCGTGGATTCAAAGGGTCTGGAAAGAGTAGTACGTGAGGCCGGCAATGCAGCCATAAGTTGGGTCTGTTCCTGTTTACGGTGAATCACGCACACCTTGCAATTCAGGATCGAAAATTTTATAAGATTTTTGGCCTTCAAAATCCAAAATTGTAGGCGAAGGAGGCGTAGGACCAGCTGGTTTCCACCATGCAACGTCAGCTCATGTGTGAATTTCACAAGCAGCCTACTCAGCTGGCAGTCGTAAGGAAGAATGATTGGGTGCCTCTCATCATATGTGAGGGTGGGTGCTAAAGCTAGGCGGCCTCCCACCCGCAAAACACCCACAGAATCTATAAATGGGTTCAGGGTCAAAATCGAACTTTTTTTATTAAGCGGCTCCTTTTCTGATACCTCTTTGTGCTCAGCAGCGAAATTTGCCTTTTGGCACAAAACAATAGCCCGTGTTTTCACAAACTCAATCTCTGTGCTAGAGAGCACTACGGAATCGAACCGTTGTCTTTTGGAGTGATCTGCCCGCGTCCCCTGATAAAATCTGAACATATATGCGAGCACCCGCCAGCCCCGAGCTAGATCGGAAAATCTCTCCAAAATATCCTCATAATTCGAGAAAGAAGCAACATTTGCTTTTATTGGCCGCAGTTCGACTGACGTGGTGTAGTCCGTTTCGGATACAGATTTTGGCCAACAATTGCTAGGCTCTTTTAACCACGGTGGGCCGTACCACCAGAGCTCGTTGTCGACCAAATCCTGTGGAAGCACTCCACGGCTTCCCAGATCAGCAGGATTATCTCCGGACGCCACATGAGACCAATGAGCCTGGCCCACCTTGTCCAAGATTTTCGTCACTCGGTTGGCCACAAATGTCGTCCAAGTGCAGGGTGGCTTTCCTAACCATGAGAGCACAATGGTTGAATCCGTCCAAAAATGCACCTGAGTCGGGGTCACACCCAGTTCGCGCAACAGAGTTTCCATCATCTCTGCAAGCAAGACTGCTCCGCACAATTCCAGACGTGGCAGTGAAACTGTTTTAACCGGTGCCACTCTGGTCTTTGAATAAAGCAAGTGTGTATGGATTCCGGAATTCTCCGTTTGCACACGTACGTACACGGCCGCTGCATACGCCTTCTCCGAGGCGTCGCAAAAGGCATGGAGCTCGATTTCCTTCCCAGGCACAAATTGGATCCATCGAGGAACTTTAATCCGGTTTATGTGCGAATAATTATTCAGCAACGCTCTCCACCTTTGGAGAATCGAGCCGCTGATTTCTTCATCCCAGTCTACATTTTCCATCCAGATATCTTGCATGATGATCTTTGCTATCACCACGATAGGGCTAAGCCAACCTGCTGGGTCGAACAGCCGAGCAATCATAGACAGGACCTCTCTTTTCGTGTATACCATCTTCAGCTCCATTTCCGTAGTTACGAAATAGAAGTGGTCTGACCTGGCATTCCATCGAATACCCAATGTCTTTGCCACACTTGAATCTTCCAGCACCAAAAAATCCTTATTTAAAAGGTGCTCCTTTGGAAGATCCGCCAAAATAGTTTCGCAATTCGAAGTCCATTTCCTCATCGGAAACCCAGCCGAACCCAGGGCAGCAATCAGCTCGTCCCTTGTTTTTAGAGCTGTCGCTAAGTCATGGGCCCCCATCATTGCATCATCTACATACATGCCGTTTCTCAACACTTGAGCTGCAAGAGGCAACGTATGTGCAACATCGTCTGCTAACTTATGTAAAATTCTAATAGCTAAGAAGGGCGCACAGTTCACTCCGAAAGTGACTGTGTTCAATTCGAAGTCCTCCACCTCCGCAGTAGGAGATGCACGATAGAGGATTCGTTGGTAGGGGGTGTGGTCCTTATCCACAAGAATCTGTCGATACATTTTTTCGATATCCCCTGAAAACACAAATTTATAAACCCTCCATTTCAAAATAAGTAAGGTCAAATCTGCTTGCAACACGGGGCCCGGATATAAAACGTCATTAAGGCTAACCCCGGCGGAAGTGGGACATGAAGCATTAAAAACGACTCTAACCTTCGTAGAAGTACTATCTGGTTTCATTACCGCATGATGAGGCAGGTAAAAATGGGGAAAAGAAGCTATACGATTGAATGGGATTTTCTCAGCATGCCCTAGCGAGAAATACTCCTTCACCACCACATCGTATTGAGCTTTTAGCTCTGGCCTCCTCGTTAGGCTGCGTTCATTTCGCAGAAATTGGCTCAACGCTCCAGAGCGTGAGGGTCCCAAATGCTGCTCTAATAGTTTTTCCGGTTTGAACGGAAGCTTCACCACATAACGCCCCTCGGTGTTACGACGTGTCGTTTGGAGGAAATAATCCTCACAGTATTGGTCCTCCTTAGACAAAAATTTCTTTTTTGGAAAATCTTCCAACTCCCAAAATCGTGCAACTTGTTGCTCTAAATTAACGTCGCTATAAAACACTGAGTACGACGTCACTGCAGAAGAATTCGTCGGAGGAAGGAGACCTGTAAAAACCCAGCCAAAAACAGTCTCTTGCCCTAAAAGAGAGCCAAGAATATTTCGTTGAACCCCACCCAGAATCACGCTCGGGTACAAGTCCCCACCTATGAGAAGATCGACTTGGTTGCTCTTATAAAAATGAGCATCAGCAAAGGGAATATCCGGCATATCACAAAGTATGCCTGGGTCTACGTATTCCGATGGGAGATTCCCTGTCAACTGCGGAAGTACTAGAGCCTTCACTTTGACGGACCAGTCAGCATCACGCGTGGAACCCAACTGCAAGGCACATGCCTTTTTTACTGTCGCCGAAGTTGTATCGTTGAGTCCTGACACACGAGCATTCACTGGCGATAGTGGAAGGCAAAGACGCTTTTGCAACCGCTCTGAAATAAAAGTCCCTTCTGAACCCGAATCTAACAACGCTCTAGCTGTGAAGGTATTTCCGTCGTGATAAATATTCACCATGGCCGTTCCCAGCAGACATTTGCGCGATGTGGCCGCGAAACCGGAATGTACGCGGCTGCACGACGGTTGCTCGGAAGAGGGAGGTCCTTGGTCCCTCACTGGAGCGACGCTGGCTGGTGGAGAGCTTGTTGTCTCCCGATGCAGCAAGTCGTGGTGACGTTGATGGCAGAAGCTGCAAGAAATTCTGCTGGTGCAGTCCCTCACAAAATGCGTAGGTGACAGGCAATTTACGCATATTTGTCGCTTTCGTGCTTCCCACCACCGCTTGACCGGGCTCATTTCCAAGAATGTCGTGCAGGTTCGTAGCTGATGCGGCTGTGAACATAAGATGCATCTGGGTCCGGTAGTGTTAGCATGATGCACGCGTACCCTCCTAGTAGCCTCAGGGGCCCGGGGCTCGGGCCGACTGCTATAACTGGCTGGTTGAGAACTGCGCAAATCGGACACGGTCTCCAAGGTCCGGAAACGGCCGCTCAAGAAACGATCCAAATCCTCCCACTTTGGTATCTCTGTTTTGTCTTCCACCGTCTGTTCCCACAAGGCTAGAGTTGTTTCCGGCAGCCGAGTGGAGCAGATATATGTAAATATCGCATTCCAGCTGCTCACATCGATGCCGTGCATTTCCAGTGCAGAGATACAATTGTTAATATCTCGCTGCAACTTCTTCAGGCCCGAGCCCGACTCGCAAGGAACTGTAGACAAATTGAATAAAATTTTTAATTGGCTGTTAACGAGAATTCTTTTATTCTCATAGCGATCGACTAAATTCCGCCAAGCCAAATCAAACCCTTCATTGGTTAAAGGCGATTTCCGAACGATATCGTTCGCCTCTCCTCTAGTTTTTTGAATTAAGTGGAAAAGTTTTTCCACTTTGCTAAGTCTGGCATTGTTCCCGTAAACTGCCGTAAAAAGATCCCTAAACGACGGCCAAGAAAGATAATCCCCATAGAAAAGCGGCGTATCGCAGGGGGGTAGGCTAATGTTCGGGCCAAGAACAACTGGCGGCCTCTCTGCTGAAAGTGCTGGAAGTGCAGTCGAATTGCCTAGCGGTCTGGTTACCGAAAGATTGTGGGCATATTCACCCATTAACGCTGCTCAGGTGACGTATGCCCCATAGCAGTTCTGATATTTGGCCTTGATAACCCCTTCACTCAGGTCCGGATTACTCAACGTTGGCGACACGGCCTGGCGGCAGGTTTCATAGGCCTCTTTAACTGTCGCCCATTGTGCTTTGAGCTCCTCTCGCTGCACTTCAATGGAAAAGATCGAGCAGTCGTCGACGGAGTCGCTGAAGTCCTTTTCGAACTCCAGCAGCTCATCTGCTAAACGCATAAATTTCGCAATCGCAGCCATTCCGAGAGAACGAGTAAAATTTGCCAAATAAAATATAAGAGATAACTGGGTTGCAAAGGTAAATGGAACAGAATCTTAGTAAATGTTGCGAGGGTCTTACTAGGCCAACTGCCAGTAACGCCAACCTGAACTCAAAATCTGAATTAAACGCTATGAAAAACTCGGTAACCTGTTGCGTGAGTTTAATGGGTCCGACCGCCTTTAACGCAGAATCAAATTTTATATAAATAAAACGCGAAATTACCAAAATAAGTGTGTTTAAATAGGCTCGACCGCCTTTACCACGAAATCACACCTAAATTGCTCAAAAACGTAAATATAACTACAATGAAAACTCAGCAAAATGTTGCTTGAGTTTAAACAGGTTCGAACGCCTGTGCAGCAAAATCAAATTTTATACAAATAAAACGCGAAATCAGCAAAATAAGTGTGTTAAAATAGGCTCGAACGCCTTTACCACGAAATCACACCTAAAATGTTCAACCGTATATATCAATGCAATAAAAACTCGGCAAACTGTTGCTTGAGTTTAAAATAGTCTCCAACGCTTTTAACGCAAAATAATAATTTTATAAAAATAACGCAATGAAAAACTCAGCAAACTATTGCTTGAGTTTGAAAAAGGCTCCAACGCCTTTAACGCAAACTAATTTTATAAAAATAACACGATGCAAAACTCAGCAAACTATTGCTTGAGTTTAAAATAGGCTCCAACGCCTTTAACGCAAATAATTTTTGAAAGATGGCACGATGAAAAACTCAGCAAACTATTGCTTGAGTTTAAAATAGGCTCCAACGCCTTTAACGCAAAATAATTTTGGAAAGATAGCACGATGAAAAACTCAGCAAACTATTGCTTGAGTTTAAAATAGGCTCCAACGCCTTTAACGCAAAATAATTTAAAGTGCAAATTGATTGTGCTTAATACAAAAGTTGCACGCTGCCGGACTCACCAGGTGTCGACGTGTTCAGTGCTTTTCTTTTGTGCCACAGAACCACGCAAAAAACCACCGTACCAAATCTCTTTTTATATATTGTAGTAAGTATATACCGGCAGCCAACCAATGCACAATGTAAGGCAAATAAAAGGAAAGAGCTCACCCGCGTCCAACTCCTAGCGCTGTTGTGTTGCGCAGCTTGTGCGATATGCAGTGGATTTTTTCCAGTCCCTCGTTGCGGCTGCGCTTGCCTCTTTTGGCCGTTTGTGGAGTGGTCAAATAAACCCACTTGCTCTGGTCGCACTGGCACTTGGATGGTGTCTCCTTTAATTGCACTTGTTTTTTCACAGTCCCGCGGTGCGACGGCTCTATTTCGGCCCGTCGATACACTATTTCTCGCCCGAAATGCTAAAACACTTGGACGTATCCGTCCGGAAAGTAGAAAAATATTAGCACTTAGCAAGTGACAGGTAAACAGAAATAGTTTAGTTCCTTATTTCTTTGGAATCTAGTGGGATGGGAACACGGGCACTTGGGAAATGGAAATGGTCGAAAAAAAGGGGATGATCACACGATCACCAAGATTGCTTGCAGTTCAATAAAAGAGAGAATTGCGATGCACTTACCCTAGTGCAGGTATAGAGAAACCGAAAAAAAACAAGTGCTGCCTACAGCAAAGGAAATTGATTTTTCTCTTTTACACCACCGGCACAACAATATGTGCATGTGTAAATACCTTAAGTGGCCAACAATCCCAACTTAAAGGTGTTTGTCTGTCCACTTCACAAACAAACTGGTAGAGAAACAACAACCAAAATCCAAAACAACTTTGAAATGTTCAATTTACTTGTTACGTCTTCGAAAGATTTGAGGTTTCTTCCTTAAGAACCGCATTCGATTTCGCCTCCCTCTTTTTTTTTTTTAAGTTATATGCAACCATATGCAATAAAGTTTTTATTTTCAAAAAACCACCGCCAACTTGCAGTTAATCCGAATCACCGAATTCAGTTTTTTCCGAAAGCTTTTTCCAAATTGTAACGCATATGCAGACCCCTTAAATATTCGACGGGTTTTTTTTAACTCCGCGAGTCACCCTGTGCTAGGCGCAGCGACAAAGTACCAACTTCTCGATTGTTTATTCGAGTGACAGAAAACAAAAAAATCAAGGTGACCGCGATGTGCAAGGGCAACGACCCGAAAACTTGTGCACAAATTGTGTTTGGAATCGTGTGCGGAAAAACAACAAGAGCAACGGACGAGCATAAAATGGCGAAGCGCGGTGAACAAAAGATCGCCAAGAAAAAATGCAGGTAACTGCGGATTGTTCACTTTCGTGGTCGGTACGTACCGACCCGAAAAGATTTTATATGGCTACCACTCTACGCACCTTTAAACGCTTTCCCAGAATTTCCAAATTTGGTGTTCCTTTGTGCTGTGTAGTGTTCTGTGATTTGTGCGGTATATTTATTGGTCCTTTTGCCAAAGTTCTGTTTGGGTGCTCTTGTTTGCTGTCGGTGTCGTCTTTGTCTGCTGCTTGTGTAGGTTGCGCTGCAGTTGCTTAGGGTTTAGCAAGGTTTGACCTCTAGAGCCGACTCTTACTGACGCCGCATCCGGCTCGAAGGACCATGAAGAAAGGCTCGCAAGCCTTTTGTATTGCCGGTGGTAGCCGTCAATTTGCTGCCGTCAATGCAAGGGCTTTAAAACTAGTTCCGGATGCGGAGTCAGTGGAGTCGGACGGAGGCAAAAAACTCGTAGCATGAAATGAAAAGAAAGATAATATTGTGTGCCACGATTTCCGTGAGCACCAAAATAGTTTATTATTAATTCAAATTATAAACGTTCAAAATGACGGCCGAGTAGGCAGATATATGCATACACAAATATGCAAGTAATAGTGCTAGCCAAAGTAGCAATCGATATCTCACTTACGCAAACGTCGTAAGCTCACAGAGATAGGTAAATAGGTATATAACACAAGATAATCTAAGAGTCAAAGAACTCACCTGCTTGGTCGCCAAATTAGAAGTGATCGACCAGCAGCTTCAAAAATAAGTTCGGCCCTAACTCTTTTTGCGTTTCTTTTGCCGCACATTCGGCTTGCCGCTAATTCAGCACAATACACAAAAAGAGCTAGGGCTGTCAGAACTAAACAATAGGCATTTATAAAACAAATTCCAATACGAATATACTTATGATTTAAAAATTTTTTAAACAATAATCATATGTCTTAATTACACATGGGGATATAATAGAAAATTTGCTTTTAAAAAACATGGGAACACAATTCCCTAAATAGTACTTAGGGTTTACAATTTCGTCGGGCTCTCGAAAACAGGGTTCCTTAGCAGAACTACCCTCTTTAGCGTTCGAATTTCATTTCTCCTTTCCCGTCTGTCCTTTTCTTGGGTTTGGTTGGTTGATGGGATCATGGGGGGCCAGCTATATCTGAGCTTTTTTTATTGTCGGGAAGAAATCGCAGGAAAAAATTCGGGATTATAACGGTTAACAAATTACGTAGTCTTCCGACTCTTTGAGCAATTTATAATTGTAATTGATGAGCTGTGGAATTCTTACTCTTACTATAGTAACTATGCATATTTTGTTAAAAAAACGCGTACCTCAAAAAATCCTAAAATCCGTATAGCTTTCGGCTGAAGCCGAAGATTATTATTTATTTCAAAATTCGTTTTCGGTTTCACAAAAATGTCAACTTTTAATTTTTATCGAAAAAACGTGTAAATAATTGTAAAAAATCGAGTTATTTATATAAAATTCTTTTTTTAATATCACAAATATTATACAAATTTGTTCTCTAATATTTAATCTAAATGCATTCTTTTTATGTAAAACAATCAATATGAAATGAGCTATAATAATAAATAAGCTTTTCGGCCGAAGTTCAAACAAAAGGCCGAATATCTCTCCTTTGGTCCGAAAACGGACTACAATAGTTTAGTTTATTCCAACGTTTGAATATAATCTTCTGCAACCAACAAGAGTACAGGTCGTTATAAAAAAAGGAACATGACATTTATACATTATGCTCTGCATACATAAATAAGTAAAATACCCTTAACTGAATACAAGATTGACTAAACATGTAAAGCTTAAAACAGAGAAAGAAATTCTCCAGATCGTGCCAGTATTGCACTCGCCAGTGGAGCAAATGTTGCAATTTTCTACAACATTTGCTCCATACTTCTTATCCAAGGCTTGACAGCCACTTTCCTCTTCGGGAACTTTTATGCAGCCACGATTTGTCTTGACTCTTGTGCCATCTGAAAAATATATTATGACGTGGGCATGGGTATTCCAGAAGTTTAAAACATCAAACATACCTTTTACTTTGACCTTGTAGCAATGATATGATGCTCCATCCTCATCAATATGAACTGCACGTTTACCGCGGTATTTTCTTAGAAGAAACTGTACTGGATCATTAATGCCAACAGCAGCCGAACTGACTGGAAGCGCGCGAGTATAACGTTTCTTCAGCATGTAATTCCGCTTTATTTGAAGGCCATCCGCTTCTTTGGATGCTTGCTCAGAAGTTATCTTCTCTATGAGAGAAGTTTCCTTTTCACCGTGAGCAGTTATCGGGTTAGTATCATCTTCCGTAATTGCTGTTTTCGAATCGACACCATTTGTTTTGCTTGTGCCATCTCCAAGAGATGTGGTGGACAAATCGGCTTCAGTTGTTTTGCTTGTGTTTTCTTCCAGAGTTATTGTTGGCGAATCTACACCATTTATTGTGCTTGTGTCGTCTTCCGGAGATGTGGTAGACAAATCGGCTTCAGTTGTTGTGCTTGTGTCATCTTCCGAAGTTGTTGTTGCCGAATCGAGACCATTTGGTGAGCTTGTGTCCTCCTCCGGAGTTATTGTTGTCGAATCGAGACCATTTGGTGTGCTTGTGTCATCTTCCGGAGATGTGGTAGACAAATCGGCTTCAGTTGTTGTGCTTGTGTCATCTTCCGAAGTTGTTGTTGTCGAATCGAGACCATTTGGTGTGCTTGTGTCCTCCTCCGGAGTTATTGTTGTCGATTCGAGACCATTTGGTGTGCTTGTGTCATCTTCCGGAGATGTGGTGGACAAATCAGCTTCAGTGGTTGTGCTTGAGTCCTCTTCCGGAGATGTGGTGAAGAAATCGGCTTCAGTTCGTGTGCTTGAGTCAGCTTCCGAAGTTGTTGTTGTCGAAACGACACCATTTGGTGTGCTTGGGTCATCTTCCGGAGATGTGGTGGACAAATCGGTTTCAGTTGTTGTGCTTGTGCCAGCTTCCGAAGTTGTTGTTGTCGAATCGAGACCGTTTGGTGTGCTTGTGTCCTCCGGAGTTATTGTTGTCGATTCGAGACCATTTGTTGTGCTTGTGTCATCTTCCGGAGATGTGGTGGACAAATCAGCTTCAGTTGTTGTGCTTGAGTCGTCTTCCGGAGATGTGGTGAAGAAATCGGCTTCAGTTCGTGTGCTTGAGTCAGCTTCCGAAGTTGTTGTTGTCGAAACGACACCATTTGGTGTGCTTGGGTCATCTTCCGGAGATGTGGTGGACAAATCGGTTTCAGTTGTTGTGCTTGTGCCAGCTTCCGAAGTTGTTGTTGTCGAATCGAGACCATTTGGTGTGCTTGTGTCCTCCTCCGGAGTTATTGTTGTCGATTCGAGACCATTTGTTGTGCTTGTGTCATCTTCCGGAGATGTGGTGGACAAATCAGCTTCAGTGGTTGTGCTTGAGTCGTCTTCCGGAGATGTGGTGAAGAAATCGGCTTCAGTTGTTGTGCTTGTGCCAGCTTCCGAAGTTGTTGTTGTCGAATCGAGACCATTTGGTGTGCTTGTGTCCTCCTCCGGAGTTATTGTTGTCGAAACGACACCATTTGGTGTGCTTGGGTCATCTTCCGGAGATGTGGTGGACAAATCGGTTTCAGTTGTTGTGCTTGTGCCAGCTTCCGAAGTTGTTGTTGTCGAAACGACACCATTTGGTGTGCTTGGGTCATCTTCCGGAGATGTGGTGGACAAATCGGTTTCAGTTGTTGTGCTTGTGCCAGCTTCCGAAGTTGTTGTTGTCGAATCGAGACCATTTGGTGTGCTTGTGTCCTCCTCCGGAGTTATTGTTGTCGATTCGAGACCATTTGTTGTGCTTGTGTCATCTTCCGGAGATGTGGTGGACAAATCGGCTTCAGTTCGTGTGCTTGAGTCAGCTTCCGAAGTTGTTGTTGTCGAAACGACACCATTTGGTGTGCTTGGGTCATCTTCCGGAGATGTGGTGGACAAATCGGCTTCAGTTGTTGTGCTTGTGTCATCTTCCGAAGTTGTTGTTGTCGAATCGAGACCATTTGGTGTGCTTGTGTCCTCCTCCGGAGTTATTGTTGTCGATTCGAGACCATTTGTTGTGCTTGTGTCATCTTCCGGAGATGTGGTGGCCAAATCAGCTTCAGTGGTTGTGCTTGAGTCGTCTTCCGGAGATGTGGTGAAGAAATCGGCTTCAGTTCGTGTGCTTGAGTCAGCTTCCGAAGTTGTTGTTGTCGAAACGACACCATTTGGTGTGCTTGGGTCATCTTCCGGAGATGTGGTGGACAAATCGGTTTCAGTTGTTGTGCTTGTGCCAGCTTCTGAAGTTGTTGTTGTCGAAACGACACCATTTGGTGTGCTTGTGTCATCTTCCGGAGATGTGGTGGACAAATCGGCTTCAGTGGTTGTGCTTGAGTCGTCTTCCGGAGATGTGGTGAAGAAATCGGCTTCAGCTGTTGTGCTTGGGTCATCTTCCGAAGTTGTTGTTGTCGAAACGACACCATTTGTTGCGCTTGTGTCATCTTCCGGAGATGTGGTGGACAAATCGGCTTCAGTTGTTGTGCTTGTGTCATCTTCCGAAGTTGTTGATGTCGAAATGACACCATTTGTTGTGCTAGTCTCGTCGTCCGGAGATGTGGTAGACAAATCGGCTTCAGTTGTTGTGCTTGTGTCCTCCTCCGGAGTTATTGTTGTCGAATCTAAACCATTTGTTGTGCTTGTGAAATCTTCCGGAGATGTGGTGGACAAATCGGCTTCAGTTCGTGTGCTTGAGTCAGCTTCCGAAGTTGTTGTTGTCGAAACGACACCATTTGGTGTGCTTGGGTCATCTTCCGGAGATGTGGTGGACAAATCGGTTTCAGTTGTTGTGCTTGTGTCATCTTCCGAAGTTGTTGTTGTCGAATTGAGACCATTTGGTGTGCTTGTGTCCTCCTCCGAAGTTATTGTTGTCGAATCTAGAGCATTTGGTGTGCTTGTGTCATCTTCCGGAGATGTGGTGGACAAACCGGCTTTAGTGGTTGTGCTTGAGTCTTCTTCCGGAGATGTGGTGGACAAATCGGTTTCAGTTGTTGTGCTTGTGTCCTCCTCCGAAGTTGTTGTTGTCGAATTGAGACCATTTGGTGTGCTTGTGTCATCTTCCGGAGATGTGGTGGACAAATCGGCTTCAGTGGTTGTGTTTGAGTCGTCTTCTGGAGATGTGGTGGAGAAATCGGGTTCAGTTCGTGTGCTTGAGTCAGCTTCCGAAGTTGTTGTTGTCGAAACGACACCATTTGGTGTGCTTGGGTCATCTTCCGGAGATGTGGTGGACATATCGGTTTCAGTTGTTGTGCTTGTGTCATCTTCCGAAGTTGTTGTTGTCGAATCGAGACCATTTGGTGTGCTTGTGTCATCTTCCGGAGATGTGGTAGACAAATCGGCTTCAGTTGTTGTGCTTGTGTCATCTTCCGAAGTTGTTGTTGTCGAATCGAGACCATTTGGTGAGCTTGTGTCATCTTCCGGAGATGTGGTAGACAAATCGGCTGCAGTTGTGGTACTTGTGTCATCTTCCGAAGTTGTTGTTGTCGAATCGAGACCATTTGGTGTGCTTGTGTCCTCCTCCGGAGTTATTGTTGTCGATTCGAGACCATTTGGTGTGCTTGTGTCATCTTCCGGAGATGTGGTAGACAAATCGGCTTCAGTTGTTGTGCTTGTGTCATCTTTCGAAGTTATTGTTGTCGAATCGAGACCATTTGGTGTGCTTGTGTCCTCCTCCGAAGTTATTGTTGTCGAATCTAGAGCATTTGGTGTGCTTGTGTCATCTTCCGGAGATGTGGTGGACAAACCGGCTTTAGTGGTTGTGCTTGAGTCGTCTTCCGGAGATGTGGTGGACAAATCGGTTTCAGTTGTTGTGCTTGTGTCCTCCTCCGGAGTTATTGTTGTCGAATCTAGACCATGTGGTGTGCTTGTGTTATCTTCCGGAGATGTGGTGGACAAATCGGCTTCAGTGGTTGTGTTTGAGTCGTCTTCTGTAGATGTGGTGGAGAAATCGGCTTCAGTTCGTGTGCTTGAGTCAGCTTCCGAAGTTGTTGTTGTCGAAACGACACCATTTGGTGTGCTTGGGTCATCTTCCGGAGATGTGGTGGACAAATCGGTTTCAGTTGTTGTGCTTGTGTCATCTTCCGAAGTTGTTGTTGTCGAATCGAGACCATTTGGTGTACTTGTGTCATCTTCCGGAGATGTGGTAGACAAATCGGCTTCAGTTGTTGTGCTTGTGTCATCTTCCGAAGTTGTTGTTGTCGAATCGAGACCATTTGGTGTACTTGTGTCATCTTCCGGAGATGTGGTAGACAAATCGGTTTCAGTTGTTGTGCTTTTGTCATCTTCCGAAGTTGTTGTTGTCGAATCGAGACCATTTGGTGTGCTTGTGTCATCTTCCGGAGATGTGGTAGACAAATCGGCTTCAGTTATTGTGCTTGTGTCATCTTCCGAAGTTGTTGTTGTCAAATCGAGACCATTTGGTGAGCTTGTGTCATCTTCCGGAGATGTGGTAGACAAATCGGCTTCAGTTGTGGTGCTTGTGTCATCTTCCGAAGTTGTTGTTGTCGAATCGAGACCATTTGGTGTGCTTGTGTCCTCCTCCGGAGTTATTGTTGTCGATTCGAGACCATTTGGTGTGCTTGTGTCATCTTCCGGAGATATGGTAGACAAATCGGCTTCAGTTGTTGTGCTTGTGTCATCTTCCGAAGTTGTTGTTGTCGAATCGAGACCATTTGGTGTGCTTGTGTCCTCCTCCGGAGTTATTGTTGTCGATTCGAGACCATTTGGTGTGCTTGTGTCATCTTCCGGAGATATGGTAGACAAATCGGCTTCAGTTGTTGTGCTTGTGTCATCTTCCGAAGTTATTGTTGTTGAATCTAAACTATTTGGTGTGCTTGTGTCATATTCGGAAGTTGTGGTAGACAAATCGGCTTCAGTTGTTGTGCTTGTGTCATCTTCCGGAGTTGTTGTTGTCGAATCGAGACCATTTGGTGAGCTTGTGTCATCTTCCGGAGATGTGGTGGACAAATCGGTTTCAGTTGTTGTGCTTGTGTCCTCCTCCGGAGTTATTGTTGTCGATTCGAGACCATTTGGTGTGTTTGAGTCGTCTTCTGTAGATTTGGTGGAGAAATCGGCTTCAGTTCGTGTGCTTGAGTCAGCTTCCGAAGTTGTTGTTGTCGAAACGACACCATTTGGTGTGCTTGTGTCATCTTCCGGAGATGTGGTAGACAAATCGGCTTCAGTTGTTGTGCTTGTGTCATCTTCCGAAGTTCTTGTTGTCGAATCGAGACCATTTGGTGTGCTTGTGTCCTCCTCCGGAGTTATTGTTGTCGATTCGAGACCATTTGGTGTGCTTGAGTCTTCTTCCGGAGATGTGGTAGACAAATCGGCTTCAGTTGTTGTGCTTGTGTCATCTTCCGAAGTTCTTGTTGTCGAATCGAGACCATTTGGTGTGCTTGTGTCCTCCTCCGGAGTTATTGTTGTCGATTCGAGACCATTTGGTGTGCTTGAGTCTTCTTCCGGAGATGTGGTAGACAAATCGGCTTCAGTTGTTGTGCTTGTGTCATCTTCCGAAGTTCTTGTTTTCGAATCGAGACCATTTGGTGTGCTTGTGTCCTCCTCCGGAGTTATTGTTGTCGATTCGAGACCATTTGGTGTGCTTGAGTCTTCTTCCGGAGATGTGGTGGACAAATCGGTTTCAGTTGTTGTGCTTGTGTCATCTTCCGAAGTTGTTGTTGTCGAATCGAGACCATTTGGTGTGCTTGTGTCATCTTCCGGAGATGTGGTGGACAAACCGGCTTTAGTGGTTGTGCTTGAGTCGTCTTCCGGAGATGTGGTGGACAAATCGGTTTCAGTTGTTGTGCTTGTGTCCTCCTCCGGAGTTATTGTTGTCGAATCTAGACCATGTGGTGTGCTTGTGTTATCTTCCGGAGATGTGGTGGACAAATCGGCTTCAGTGGTTGTGTTTGAGTCGTCTTCTGTAGATGTGGTGGAGAAATCGGCTTCAGTTCGTGTGCTTGAGTCAGATTCCGAAGTTGTTGTTGTCGAAACGACACCATTTGGTGTGCTTGGGTCATCTTCCGGAGATGTGGTGGACAAATCGGTTTCACTTGTTGTGCTTGTGTCATCTTCCGAAGTTGTTGCTGTCGAATCGAGACCATTTGGTGTACTTGTGTCATCTTCCGGAGATGTGGTAGACAAATCGGCTTCAGTTGTTGTGCTTGTGTCATCTTCCGAAGTTGTTGTTGTCGAATCGAGACCATTTGGTGTACTTGTGTCATCTTCCGGAGATGTGGTAGATAAATCGGCTTCAGTTGTTGTGCTTGTGTCATCTTCCGAAGTTGTGGTGGAAAAATCGCCTTCAGTTGTTGTGATTATGTCATCTTTGGGAGATGTGGTGGACAAATCGGTTTCATTTGTTGTGCTTTTGTCATCTTCCGGAGTGGTTGTTGTCGAATCGACACCATTTGCTGTGCTTGTGTCATCTTCGGTAATGGTAGACAAATCGGCTTCAGTTGGTGTGCTTGTGTCCTCTTCCGGAGATGTGGTAGACAAATCGGCTTCATTTGTTGTGCTTGTGTCATCTTCCGAAGTCGTTGTTGTCGAATCGAGACCATTTGATGTGCTTGTGTCATCTTCGGAAGATGTGGTAGACAAATCGGCTTCAGTTGTTGTGCTTGTGTCATCTTCCGAAGTTGTTGTTGTCGAAACGACACCATTTGTTGTGCTTGTGTCATCTTCCGGAGATGTGGCAGACAAATCGGCTTCAGTTGTTGTGCTTGTGTTATCTTCCGAAGTCGTTGTTGTCGAAACGACACCATTTGTTGTGCTTGTGTCATCTTCGGAAGATGTGGTAGACAAATCGGCTTCAGTTGTTGGGCTTGTGTCCTCCTCCGGAGTGGTTGTTGTCGAATCGACACCATTTGCTGTGCTTGTATCATCTTCCGGAGATGTGGTAGACAAATCGGCTTCAGTTGTTGTGCTTGTGTCATCTTCCGAAGCTGTTGTTGTCGAATCGAGACCATTTGGTGTGCTTGTGTCATCTTCCGGAGATGTGGTAGATAAATCGGCTTCAGTTGTTGTGCTTGTGTCATCTTCCGAAGTTGTTGTTGTCGAAACGATACCATTTGTTGTGCTTGTGGCCTCCTCCGAAGTTATTGTTGTCGAATCGAGACCATTTGGTGTACTTGTGTCATCTTCCGGAGATGTGGTAGACAAATCGGCTTCAGTTGTTGTGCTTGTGTCATCTTCCGAAGTTGTTGTTGTCGAATCGAGACC
The DNA here is from genome assembly GCA_963457695.1 of Neria commutata. Classification (NCBI taxonomy): domain Eukaryota; kingdom Metazoa; phylum Arthropoda; class Insecta; order Diptera; family Micropezidae; genus Neria; species Neria commutata. The sequence goes on along the minus strand of OY735249.1, from coordinate 16,266,913 downwards.
ATTTGATGTACTTGTGTCATCTTCCGGAGATGTGGTAGACAAATCGGTTTCAGTTGTTGTGCTTTTGTCATCTTCCGAAGTTGTTGTTGTCGAATCGAGACCATTTGGTGTACTTGTGTCATCTTCCGAAGTTGTTGTTGTCGAATCGAGACCATTTGGTGTGCTTGTGTCATCTTCCGGAGATGTGGTAGACAAATCGGCTTCAGTTGTTGTGCTTGTGTCATCTTCCGAAGTTGTTGTTGTCGAATCGAGACCATTTGGTGAGCTTGTGTCATCTTCCGGAGATGTGGTAGACAAATCGGCTTCAGTTGTGGTGCTTGTGTCATCTTCCGAAGTTGTTGTTGTCGAATCGAGACCATTTGGTGTGCTTGTGTCCTCCTCCGGAGTTATTCTTGTCGATTCGAGGCCATTTGGTGTGCTTGTGTCATCTTCCGGAGATATGGTAGACAAATCGGCTTCAGTTCTTGTGCTTGTGTCATCTTCCGAAGTTGTTGTTGTCGAATCGAGACCATTTGGTGTGCTTGTGTCCTCCTCCGGAGTTATTGTTGTCGATTCGAGACCATTTGGTGTGCTTGTGTCATCTTCCGGAGATATGGTAGACAAATCGGCTTCAGTTGTTGTGCTTGTGTCATCTTCGGAAGTTATTGTTGTTGAATCTAAACTATTTGGTGTGCTTGTGTCATATTCGGAAGTTGTGGTAGACAAATCGGCTTCAGTTGTTGCGCTTGTGTCATCTTCCGGAGTTATTACTGTCGAATCGAGATCATTTGGTGTGCTTGTGTCATCTTCCGGAGATGTGGTGAAGAAATCGGCTTCAGTTGTTGTGCTTGAGTCATCTTCCGAAGTTGTTGTTGTCGAAACGACACCATTTGTTGTGCTTTTCTCGTCTTCCGGAGATGTGGTAGACAAATCGGCTTCAGTTGTTGTGCTTGTGTCATCTTCCGAAGTTGTTGTTGTCGAAACGATACCATTTGTTGTGCTTGTGTCCTCCTCCGGAGTTATTGTTGTCGAATCGAGACCATTTGGTGTGCTTGTGTCATCTTCCGGAGATGTGGTAGACAAATCGGCTTCAGTTGTTGTGCTTGTGTCATCTTCCGAAGCTGTTGTTGTCGAATCGAGACCATTTGGTGTGCTTGTGTCCTCCTCCGAAGTTATTGTTGTCGAATCGAGACCATTTGGTGTGCTTGTGTCATCTTCCGGAGATGTGGTAGACAAATCGGCTTCAGTTGTTGTGCTTGTGTTATCTTCCGAAGTCGTTGTTGTCGAAACGACACCATTTGTTGTGCTTGTCTCGTCTTCCGGAGATGTGGTAGACAAATCGGCTTCAGTTGTTGGGCTTGTGTCCTCCTCCGGAGTGGTTGTTGTCGAATCGACACCATTTGCTGTGCTTGTATCATCTTCCGGAGATGTGGTAGACAAATCGACTTCAGTTGTTGTGCTTGTGTTATCTTCCGAAGTTGTGGTGGAAAAATCGCCTTCAGTTGTTGTGATTATGTCATCTTTGGGAGATGTGGTGGACAAATCGGTTTCATTTGTTGTGCTTTTGTCATCTTCCGGAGTGGTTGTTGTCGATTCGACACCATTTGCTGTGCTTGTGGCATCTTCGGTAATGGTAGACAAATCGGCTTCAGTTGGTGTGCTTGTGTCATCTTCCGGAGATGTGGTAGACAAATCGGCTTCATTTGTTGTGCTTGTGTCATCTTCCGAAGTTGTTGTTGTCGAAACGACACCATTTGTTGTGCTTGTGTCATCTTCCGGAGATGTGGCAGACAAATCGGCTTCAGTTGTTGTGCTTGTGTTATCTTCCGAAGTCGTTGTTGTCGAAACGACACCATTTGTTGTGCTTGTGTCATCTTCGGAAGATGTGGTAGACAAATCGGCTTCAGTTGTTGGGCTTGTGTCCTCCTCCGGAGTGGTTGTTGTCGAATCGACACCATTTGCTGTGCTTGTATCATCTTCCGGAGATGTGGTAGACAAATCGGCTTCAGTTGTTGTGCTTGTGTCATCTTCCGAAGCTGTTGTTGTCGAATCGAGACCATTTGGTGTGCTTGTGTCATCTTCCGGAGATGTGGTAGATAAATCGGCTTCAGTTGTTGTGCTTGTGTCATCTTCCGAAGTTGTTGTTGTCGAAACGATACCATTTGTTGTGCTTGTGTCCTCCTCCGGAGTTATTGTTGTCGAATCGAGACCATTTGGTGTGCTTGTGTCATCTTCCGGAGATGTGGTAGACAAATCGGCTTCAGTTGGTGTGCTTGTGTCATCTTCCGGAGTTATTGTTGTCGAGTCACCATTTGTTGTGCTTGTTTCATCTTTCGAAGATGTGGTGGGCAAATCGGCTTCAGTTGTTGTGCTTGTGTCATCTTCCGAAGTTGTTGTTGTCGAATCGAGACCATTTGATGTACTTGTGTCATCTTCCGGAGATGTGGTAGACAAATCGGTTTCAGTTGTTGTGCTTTTGTCATCTTCCGAAGTTGTTGTTGTCGAATCGAGACCATTTGGTGTACTTGTGTCATCTTCCGAAGTTGTTGTTGTCGAATCGAGACCATTTGGTGTGCTTGTGTCATCTTCCGGAGATGTGGTAGACAAATCGGCTTCAGTTGTTGTGCTTTTGTCATCTTCCGAAGTTGTTGTTGTCGAATCGAGACCATTTGGTGTACTTGTGTCATCTTCCGAAGTTGTTGTTGTCGAATCGACACCATTTGCTGTGCTTGTTTCATCTTTCGAAGATGTGGTAGACAAATCGGCTTCAGTTGTTGTGCTTGTGTCATCTTCCGAAGTTGTTGTTGTCGAATCGAGACCATTTGATGTACTTGTGTCATCTTCCGGAGATGTGGTAGACAAATCGGTTTCAGTTGTTGTGCTTTTGTCATCTTCCGAAGTTGTTGTTGTCGAATCGAGACCATTTGGTGTACTTGTGTCATCTTCCGAAGTTGTTGTTGTCGAATCGAGACCATTTGGTGTGCTTGTGTCATCTTCCGGAGATGTGGTAGACAAATCGGCTTCAGTTGTTGTGCTTGTGTCATCTTCCGAAGTTGTTGTTGTCGAATCGAGACCATTTGGTGAGCTTGTGTCATCTTCCGGAGATGTGGTAGACAAATCGGCTTCAGTTGTGGTGCTTGTGTCATCTTCCGAAGTTGTTGTTGTCGAATCGAGACCATTTGGTGTGCTTGTGTCCTCCTCCGGAGTTATTCTTGTCGATTCGAGGCCATTTGGTGTGCTTGTGTCATCTTCCGGAGATATGGTAGACAAATCGGCTTCAGTTCTTGTGCTTGTGTCATCTTCCGAAGTTGTTGTTGTCGAATCGAGACCATTTGGTGTGCTTGTGTCCTCCTCCGGAGTTATTGTTGTCGATTCGAGACCATTTGGTGTGCTTGTGTCATCTTCCGGAGATATGGTAGACAAATCGGCTTCAGTTGTTGTGCTTGTGTCATCTTCGGAAGTTATTGTTGTTGAATCTAAACTATTTGGTGTGCTTGTGTCATATTCGGAAGTTGTGGTAGACAAATCGGCTTCAGTTGTTGCGCTTGTGTCATCTTCCGGAGTTATTACTGTCGAATCGAGATCATTTGGTGTGCTTGTGTCATCTTCCGGAGATGTGGTGAAGAAATCGGCTTCAGTTGTTGTGCTTGAGTCATCTTCCGAAGTTGTTGTTGTCGAAACGACACCATTTGTTGTGCTTTTCTCGTCTTCCGGAGATGTGGTAGACAAATCGGCTTCAGTTGTTGTGCTTGTGTCATCTTCCGAAGTTGTTGTTGTCGAAACGATACCATTTGTTGTGCTTGTGTCCTCCTCCGGAGTTATTGTTGTCGAATCGAGACCATTTGGTGTGCTTGTGTCATCTTCCGGAGATGTGGTAGACAAATCGGCTTCAGTTGTTGTGCTTGTGTCATCTTCCGAAGCTGTTGTTGTCGAATCGAGACCATTTGGTGTGCTTGTGTCCTCCTCCGAAGTTATTGTTGTCGAATCGAGACCATTTGGTGTGCTTGTGTCATCTTCCGGAGATGTGGTAGACAAATCGGCTTCAGTTGTTGTGCTTGTGTTATCTTCCGAAGTCGTTGTTGTCGAAACGACACCATTTGTTGTGCTTGTCTCGTCTTCCGGAGATGTGGTAGACAAATCGGCTTCAGTTGTTGGGCTTGTGTCCTCCTCCGGAGTGGTTGTTGTCGAATCGACACCATTTGCTGTGCTTGTATCATCTTCCGGAGATGTGGTAGACAAATCGACTTCAGTTGTTGTGCTTGTGTTATCTTCCGAAGTTGTGGTGGAAAAATCGCCTTCAGTTGTTGTGATTATGTCATCTTTGGGAGATGTGGTGGACAAATCGGTTTCATTTGTTGTGCTTTTGTCATCTTCCGGAGTGGTTGTTGTCGATTCGACACCATTTGCTGTGCTTGTGGCATCTTCGGTAATGGTAGACAAATCGGCTTCAGTTGGTGTGCTTGTGTCATCTTCCGGAGATGTGGTAGACAAATCGGCTTCATTTGTTGTGCTTGTGTCATCTTCCGAAGTTGTTGTTGTCGAAACGACACCATTTGTTGTGCTTGTGTCATCTTCCGGAGATGTGGCAGACAAATCGGCTTCAGTTGTTGTGCTTGTGTTATCTTCCGAAGTCGTTGTTGTCGAAACGACACCATTTGTTGTGCTTGTGTCATCTTCGGAAGATGTGGTAGACAAATCGGCTTCAGTTGTTGGGCTTGTGTCCTCCTCCGGAGTGGTTGTTGTCGAATCGACACCATTTGCTGTGCTTGTATCATCTTCCGGAGATGTGGTAGACAAATCGGCTTCAGTTGTTGTGCTTGTGTCATCTTCCGAAGCTGTTGTTGTCGAATCGAGACCATTTGGTGTGCTTGTGTCATCTTCCGGAGATGTGGTAGATAAATCGGCTTCAGTTGTTGTGCTTGTGTCATCTTCCGAAGTTGTTGTTGTCGAAACGATACCATTTGTTGTGCTTGTGTCCTCCTCCGGAGTTATTGTTGTCGAATCGAGACCATTTGGTGTGCTTGTGTCATCTTCCGGAGATGTGGTAGACAAATCGGCTTCAGTTGGTGTGCTTGTGTCATCTTCCGGAGTTATTGTTGTCGAGTCACCATTTGTTGTGCTTGTTTCATCTTTCGAAGATGTGGTGGGCAAATCGGCTTCAGTTGTTGTGCTTGTGTCATCTTCCGGAGTTATTGTTGTCGAGTCACCATTTGTTGTGCTTGTGTCATCTTCCGGAGATGTGGTAGATAAATCGGCTTCAGTTGTTGTGCTTGTGTCATCTTCCGGAGATGTGGTAGACAAATCGGCTTCAGTTGTTGTGCTTGTGTCATCTTCCGAAGTTGTTGTTGTCGAAACGATACCATTTGTTGTGCTTGTGTCCTCCTCCGGAGTTATTGTTGTCGAATCGAGACCATTTGGTGTGCTTGTGTCATCTTCCGGAGATGTGGTAGACAAATCGGCTTCAGTTGGTGTGCTTGTGTCATCTTCCGGAGTTATTGTTGTCGAGTCACCATTTGTTGTGCTTGTTTCATCTTTCGAAGATGTGGTGGGCAAATCGGCTTCAGTTGTTGTGCTTGTGTCATCTTCCGGAGTTATTGTTGTCGAGTCACCATTTGTTGTGCTTGAGTCATCTTCCGGAGATGTAGTGGACAAATCGGCTTCAGTGGTTGCGCTTGAGTCATCTTCCGGAGATGTGGTAGACAAATCGGCTTCAGTTGTTGTGCTTGTGTCATCTTCCGAAGTTGTTGTTGTCGAAACGATACCATTTGTTGTGCTTGTGTCCTCCTCCGGAGTTATTGTTGTCGAATCGAGACCATTTGGTGTGCTTGTGTCATCTTCCGGAGATGTGGTAGACAAATCGGCTTCAGTTGTTGTGCTTGTGTCATCTTCCGAAGCTGTTGTTGTCGAATCGAGACCATTTGGTGTGCTTGTGTCCTCCTCCGAAGTTATTGTTGTCGAATCGAGACCATTTGGTGTGCTTGTGTCATCTTCCGAAGATGTGGTAGACAAATCGGCTTCAGTTGTTGTGCTTGTGTCATCTTCCGAAGTTGTTGTTGTCGAAACGATACCATTTGTTGTGCTTGTGTCCTCCTCCGGAGTTATTGTTGTCGAATCGAGACCATTTGGTGTGCTTGTGTCATCTTCCGGAGATGTGGTAGACAAATCGGCTTCAGTTGTTGTGCTTGTGTCATCTTCCGAAGCTGTTGTTGTCGAATCGAGACCATTTGGTGTGCTTGTGTCATCTTCCGCAGTTATTGTTGTCGAGTCACCATTTGTTGTGCTTGTGTCATCTTCCGGAGATGTGGTAGATAAATCGGCTTCAGTTGTTGTGCTTGTGTTATCTTCCGAAGTTGTTGTTGTCGAATCGACACCATTTGCTGTGCTTGTGTCATCTTCCGGAGATGTGGTAGATAAATCGGCTTCAGTTGTTGTGCTTGTGTTATCTTCCGAAGTTATTGTTGTCGAATCGAGACCATTTGGTGTGCTTGTGTCATCTTCCGGAGATGTGGTAGACAAATCGGCTTCAGTTGTTGTGCTTGTGTCATCTTCCGGAGATGTGGTAGACAAATCGGCTTCAGTTGTTGTGCTTGTGTCATCTTCCGGAGATGTGGTAGACAAATCGGCTTCAGTTGTTGTGCTTGTGTCATCTTCCGGAGATGTGGTAGACAAATCGGCTTCAGTTGTTGTGCTTGTGTCATCTTCCGAAGTTGTTGTTGTCGAAACGATACCATTTGTTGTGCTTGTGTCCTCCTCCGGAGTTATTGTTGTCGAATCGAGACCATTTGGTGTGCTTGTGTCATCTTCCGGAGATGTGGTAGACAAATCGGCTTCAGTTGTTGTGCTTGTGTTATCTTCCGAAGTTGTTGTTGTCGAATCGACACCATTTGCTGTGCTTGTGTCATCTTCCGGAGATGTGGCAGACAAATCAGCTTCAGTTGTTGTGCTTGTGTCATCTTCCGAAGCTGTTGTTGTCGAATCGAGACCATTTGGTGTGCTTGTGTCATCTTCCGGAGATGTGGTAGACAAATCGGCTTCAGTTGGTGTGTTTGTGTCATCTTCCGAAGTTGTTGTTGTCGAAACGACACCATTTGTTGTACTTGTGTCCTCCTCCGGAGTTATTGTTGTCGAATCGAGACCATTTGGTGTGCTTGTGTCATCTTCGGAAGATGTGGCAGACAAATCAGCTTCAGTTGTTGTGCTTGTGTCATCTTCCGGAGATGTGGTAGACAAATCGGCTTCAGTTGTTGTGCTTGTGTCATCTTCCGAAGCTGTTGTTGTCGAATCGAGACCATTTGGTGTGCTTGTGTCATCTTCCGGAGATGTGGTAGACAAATCGGCTTCAGTTGGTGTGTTTGTGTCATCTTCCGAAGTTGTTGTTGTCGAAACGACACCATTTGTTGTACTTGTGTCCTCCTCCGGAGTTATTGTTGTCGAATCGAGACCATTTGGTGTGCTTGTGTCATCTTCGGAAGATGTGGCAGACAAATCAGCTTCAGTTGTTGTGCTTGTGTCATCTTCCGGAGATGTGGTAGACAAATCGGCTTCAGTTGGTGTGTTTGTGTCATCTTCCGAAGTTGTTGTTGTCGAAACGATACCATTTGGTGTGCTTGTGTCCTCCTCCGAAGTTATTGTTGTCGAATCGAGACCATTTGGTGTGCTTGTGTCATCTTCCGGAGATGTGGTAGACAAATCGGCTTCAGTTGGTGTGTTTGTGTCATCTTCCGAAGTTGTTGTTGTCGAAACGACACCATTTGTTGTACTTGTGTCCTCCTCCGGAGTTATTGTTGTCGAATCGAGACCATTTGGTGTGCTTGTGTCATCTTCCGGAGATGTGGTAGACAAATCGGCTTCAGTTGTTGTGCTTGTGTCATCTTCCGAAGTTGTTGTTGTCGAAACGACACCATTTGTTGTACTTGTGTCCTCCTCCGGAGTTATTGTTGTCGAATCGAGACCATTTGGTGTGCTTGTGTCATCTTCGGAAGATGTGGCAGACAAATCAGCTTCAGTTGTTGTGCTTGTGTCATCTTCCGAAGTTGTTGTTGTCGAAACGACACCATTTGTTGTACTTGTGTCCTCCTCCGGAGTTATTGTTGTCGAATCGAGACCATTTGGTGTGCTTGTGTCATCTTCCGGAGATGTGGTAGACAAATCGGCTTCAGTTGGTGTGTTTGTGTCATCTTCCGAAGTTGTTGTTGTCGAAACGATACCATTTGTTGTGCTTGTGTCCTCCTCCGGAGTTATTGTTGTCGAATCGAGACCATTTGGTGTGCTTGTGTCATCTTCCGGAGATGTGGTAGACAAATCGGCTTCAGTTGTTGTGCTTGTGTCATCTTCCGAAGCTGTTGTTGTCGAATCGAGACCATTTGGTGTGCTTGTGTCCTCCTCCGAAGTTATTGTTGTCGAATCGAGACCATTTGGTGTGCTTGTGTCATCTTCCGAAGATGTGGTAGACAAATCGGCTTCAGTTGTTGTGCTTGTGTCATCTTCCGAAGTTGTTGTTGTCGAAACGATACCATTTGGTGTGCTTGTGTCCTCCTCCGAAGTTATTGTTGTCGAATCGAGACCATTTGGTGTGCTTGTGTCATCTTCCGGAGATGTGGTAGACAAATCGGCTTCAGTTGGTGTGTTTGTGTCATCTTCCGAAGTTGTTGTTGTCGAAACGACACCATTTGTTGTACTTGTGTCCTCCTCCGGAGTTATTGTTGTCGAATCGAGACCATTTGGTGTGCTTGTGTCATCTTCCGGAGATGTGGTAGACAAATCGGCTTCAGTTGGTGTGTTTGTGTCATCTTCCGAAGTTGTTGTTGTCGAAACGACACCATTTGTTGTACTTGTGTCCTCCTCCGGAGTTATTGTTGTCGAATCGAGACCATTTGGTGTGCTTGTGTCATCTTCGGAAGATGTGGCAGACAAATCAGCTTCAGTTGTTGTGCTTGTGTCATCTTCCGGAGATGTGGTAGACAAATCGGCTTCAGTTGTTGTGCTTGTGTCATCTTCCGAAGCTGTTGTTGTCGAATCGAGACCATTTGGTGTGCTTGTGTCATCTTCCGGAGATGTGGTAGACAAATCGGCTTCAGTTGGTGTGTTTGTGTCATCTTCCGAAGTTGTTGTTGTCGAAACGACACCATTTGTTGTACTTGTGTCCTCCTCCGGAGTTATTGTTGTCGAATCGAGACCATTTGGTGTGCTTGTGTCATCTTCGGAAGATGTGGCAGACAAATCAGCTTCAGTTGTTGTGCTTGTGTCATCTTCCGGAGATGTGGTAGACAAATCGGCTTCAGTTGGTGTGTTTGTGTCATCTTCCGAAGTTGTTGTTGTCGAAACGATACCATTTGGTGTGCTTGTGTCCTCCTCCGAAGTTATTGTTGTCGAATCGAGACCATTTGGTGTGCTTGTGTCATCTTCCGGAGATGTGGTAGACAAATCGGCTTCAGTTGGTGTGTTTGTGTCATCTTCCGAAGTTGTTGTTGTCGAAACGACACCATTTGTTGTACTTGTGTCCTCCTCCGGAGTTATTGTTGTCGAATCGAGACCATTTGGTGTGCTTGTGTCATCTTCCGGAGATGTGGTAGACAAATCGGCTTCAGTTGTTGTGCTTGTGTCATCTTCCGAAGTTGTTGTTGTCGAAACGACACCATTTGTTGTACTTGTGTCCTCCTCCGGAGTTATTGTTGTCGAATCGAGACCATTTGGTGTGCTTGTGTCATCTTCGGAAGATGTGGCAGACAAATCAGCTTCAGTTGTTGTGCTTGTGTCATCTTCCGAAGTTGTTGTTGTCGAAACGACACCATTTGTTGTACTTGTGTCCTCCTCCGGAGTTATTGTTGTCGAATCGAGACCATTTGGTGTGCTTGTGTCATCTTCCGGAGATGTGGTAGACAAATCGGCTTCAGTTGGTGTGTTTGTGTCATCTTCCGAAGTTGTTGTTGTCGAAACGATACCATTTGTTGTGCTTGTGTCCTCCTCCGGAGTTATTGTTGTCGAATCGAGACCATTTGGTGTGCTTGTGTCATCTTCCGGAGATGTGGTAGACAAATCGGCTTCAGTTGTTGTGCTTGTGTCATCTTCCGAAGCTGTTGTTGTCGAATCGAGACCATTTGGTGTGCTTGTGTCCTCCTCCGAAGTTATTGTTGTCGAATCGAGACCATTTGGTGTGCTTGTGTCATCTTCCGAAGATGTGGTAGACAAATCGGCTTCAGTTGTTGTGCTTGTGTCATCTTCCGAAGTTGTTGTTGTCGAAACGATACCATTTGGTGTGCTTGTGTCCTCCTCCGAAGTTATTGTTGTCGAATCGAGACCATTTGGTGTGCTTGTGTCATCTTCCGGAGATGTGGTAGACAAATCGGCTTCAGTTGGTGTGTTTGTGTCATCTTCCGAAGTTGTTGTTGTCGAAACGACACCATTTGTTGTACTTGTGTCCTCCTCCGGAGTTATTGTTGTCGAATCGAGACCATTTGGTGTGCTTGTGTCATCTTCCGGAGATGTGGTAGACAAATCGGCTTCAGTTGGTGTGTTTGTGTCATCTTCCGAAGTTGTTGTTGTCGAAACGACACCATTTGTTGTACTTGTGTCCTCCTCCGGAGTTATTGTTGTCGAATCGAGACCATTTGGTGTGCTTGTGTCATCTTCGGAAGATGTGGCAGACAAATCAGCTTCAGTTGTTGTGCTTGTGTCTTCTTCCGGAGATGTGGTAGACAAATCGGCTTCAGTTGGTGTGTTTGTGTCATCTTCCGAAGTTGTTGTTGTCGAAACGATACCATTTGGTGTGCTTGTGTCCTCCTCCGAAGTTATTGTTGTCGAATCGAGACCATTTGGTGTGCTTGTGTCATCTTCCGGAGATGTGGTAGACAAATCGGCTTCAGTTGGTGTGTTTGTGTCATCTTCCGAAGTTGTTGTTGTCGAAACGACACCATTTGTTGTACTTGTGTCCTCCTCCGGAGTTATTGTTGTCGAATCGAGACCATTTGGTGTGCTTGTGTCATCTTCCGGAGATGTGGTAGACAAATCGGCTTCAGTTGTTGTGCTTGTGTCATCTTCCGAAGCTGTTGTTGTCGAATCGAGACCATTTGGTGTGCTTGTGTCCTCCTCCGAAGTTATTGTTGTCGAATCGAGACCATTTGGTGTGCTTGCGTCATCTTCCGGAGATGTGGTAGACAAATCGGCTTCAGTTGTTGTGCTTGTGTCATCTTCCGGAGATGTGGTAGACAAATCGGCTTCAGTTGTTGTGCTTGTGTCATCTTCCGGAGATGTGGTAGACAAATCGGCTTCAGTTGGTGTGCTTGTGTCATCTTCCGGAGTTATTGTTGTCGAGTCACCATTTGTTGTGCTTGTTTCATCTTTCGAAGATGTGGTGGGCAAATCAGCTTCAGTTGTTGTGCTTGTGTCATCTTCCGGAGTTATTGTTGTCGAGTCACCATTTGTTGTGCTTGAGTCATCTTCCGGAGATGTAGTGGACAAATCGGCTTCAGTGGTTGTGCTTGAGTCATCTTCCGGAGATGTGGTAGACAAATCGGCTTCAGTTGTTGTGCTTGTGTCATCTTCCGAAGTTGTTGTTGTCGAAACGATACCATTTGTTGTGCTTGTGTCCTCCTCCGGAGTTATTGTTGTCGAATCGAGACCATTTGGTGTGCTTGTGTCATCTTCCGGAGATGTGGTAGACAAATCGGCTTCAGTTGGTGTGCTTGTGTCATCTTCCGGGGTTATTGTTGTCGAATCGAGACCATTTGGTGTGCTTGTGTCATCTTCCGGAGATGTGGTAGACAAATCGGCTTCAGTTGGTGTGTTTGTGTCATCTTCCGAAGCTGTTGTTGTCGAATCGAGACCATTTGGTGTGCTTGTGTCCTCCTCCGAAGTTATTGTTGTCGAATCGAGACCATTTGGTGTGCTTGTGTCATCTTCCGGAGATGTGGTAGACAAATCGGCTTCAGTTGGTGTGTTTGTGTCATCTTCCGAAGTTGTTGTTGTCGAAACGACACTATTTGTTGTGCTTGTGTCATCTTCCGGAGATGTGGTAGACAAATCGGCTTCAGTTGTTGTGCTTGTGTCATCTTCCGAAGTTGTTGTTGTCGAAACGACACCATTTGTTGTGCTTGTCTCGTCTTCCGGAGATGTGGTAGACAAATCGGCTTCAGCTGTTGTGCTTGTGTTATCTTCCGAAGTTGTGGTGGAAAAATCGCCTTCAGTTGTTGTGATTATTTCATCTTTGGGAGATGTGGTGGAAAAATCGCTTTCAGTTGTTGTGATTATGTCATCTTTGGGAGATGTGGTGGACAAATCGGTTTCATTTGTTGTGCTTTTGTTATCTTCCGTAGTGGTTGTTGTCGAATCGACACCATTTGCTGTGCTTGTGTCATCTTCGGAAGATATGGTAGACAAATCGGCTTCAGTTGTTGTGCTTGTGTCATCTTCCGAAGTTATGGTGGAAAAATCGTGTTCAGTTGTTGTGCTTGTGTCCTCCTCCGGAGTGGTTGTTGTCGAATCGACACCATTTGCTGTGCTTGTGTCATCTTCGGGAGATATAGTAGACAAATCGGCTTCAGTTGGTGTGCTTGTGTCATCTTCCGAAGTTGTTGTTGTCGAAACGATACCATTTGTTGTGCTTGTGTCCTCCTCCGGAGTTATTGTTGTCGAATCGAGACCATTTGGTGTGCTTGTATCATCTTCCGGAGATGTGGTAGACAAATCGGCTTCAGTTGGTTTGCTTGTGTCATCTTCCGGAGTTATTGTTGTCGAGTCACCATTTGTTGTGCTTGTTTCATCTTCCGAAGCTGTTGTTGTCGAAACGATACCATTTGTTGTGCTTGTGTCCTCCTCCGGAGTTATTGTTGTCGAATCGAGACCATTTGGTGTGCTTGTATCATCTTCCGGAGATGTGGTAGACAAATCGGCTTCAGTTGGTTTGCTTGTGTCATCTTCCGGAGTTATTGTTGTCGAGTCACCATTTGTTGTGCTTGTTTCATCTTCCGAAGTTGTTGTTGTCGAAACGATACCATTTGTTGTGCTTGTGTCCTCCTCCGGAGTTATTGTTGTCGAATCGAGACCATTTGGTGTGCTTGTATCATCTTCCGGAGATGTGGTAGACAAATCGGCTTCAGTTGGTTTGCTTGTGTCATCTTCCGGAGTTATTGTTGTCGAGTCACCATTTGTTGTGCTTGTTTCATCTTCCGAAGCTGTTGTTGTCGAAACGATACCATTTGTTGTGCTTGTGTCCTCCTCCGGAGTTATTGTTGTCGAATCGAGACCATTTGGTGTGCTTGTATCATCTTCCGGAGATGTGGTAGACAAATCGGCTTCAGTTGGTTTGCTTGTGTCATCTTCCGGAGTTATTGTTGTCGAGTCACCATTTGTTGTGCTTGTGTCATCTTCCGAAGTTGTTGTTGTCGAAACGATACCATTTGTTGTGCTTGTGTCCTCCTCCGGAGTTATTGTTGTCGAATCGAGACCATTTGGTGTGCTTGTATCATCTTCCGGAGATGTGGTAGACAAATCGGCTTCAGTTGGTTTGCTTGTGTCATCTTCCGGAGTTATTGTTGTCGAGTCACCATTTGTTGTGCTTGTTTCATCTTCCGAAGTTGTTGTTGTCGAAACGATACCATTTGTTGTGCTTGTGTCCTCCTCCGGAGTTACTGTTGTCGAATCGAGACCATTTGGTGTGCTTGTATCATCTTCCGGAGATGTGGTAGACAAATCGGCTTCAGTTGGTGTGTTTGTGTCATCTTCCGAAGTTGTTGTTGTCGAAACGACACTATTTGTTGTGCTTGTGTCATCTTCCGGAGATGTGGTAGACAAATCGGCTTCAGTTGTTGTGCTTGTGTCATCTTCCGAAGTTGTTGTTGTCGAAACGACACCATTTGTTGTGCTTGTCTCGTCTTCCGGAGATGTGGTAGACAAATCGGCTTCAGCTGTTGTGCTTGTGTTATCTTCCGAAGTTGTGGTGGAAAAATCGCCTTCAGTTGTTGTGATTATTTCATCTTTGGGAGATGTGGTGGAAAAATCGCTTTCAGTTGTTGTGATTATGTCATCTTTGGGAGATGTGGTGGACAAATCGGTTTCATTTGTTGTGCTTTTGTTATCTTCCGTAGTGGTTGTTGTCGAATCGACACCATTTGCTGTGCTTGTGTCATCTTCGGAAGATATGGTAGACAAATCGGCTTCAGTTGTTGTGCTTGTGTCATCTTCCGAAGTTATGGTGGAAAAATCGTGTTCAGTTGTTGTGCTTGTGTCCTCCTCCGGAGTGGTTGTTGTCGAATCGACACCATTTGCTGTGCTTGTGTCATCTTCGGGAGATATAGTAGACAAATCGGCTTCAGTTGGTGTGCTTGTGTCATCTTCCGGAGATGTGGTAGACAAATCGGCTTCAGTTGTTGTGCTTGTGTCATCTTCCGAAGTTGTTGTTGTCGAAACGATACCATTTGTTGTGCTTGTGTCCTCCTCCGGAGTTATTGTTGTCGAATCGAGACCATTTGGTGTGCTTGTGTCATCTTCCGGAGATGTGGTAGACAAATCGGCTTCAGTTGGTGTGCTTGTGTCATCTTCCGGAGTTATTGTTGTCGAATCGAGACCATTTGGTGTGCTTGTGTCATCTTCCGGAGATGTGGTAGACAAATCGGCTTCAGTTGGTGTGTTTGTGTCATCTTCCGAAGTTGTTGTTGTCGAAACGATACCATTTGGTGTGCTTGTGTCCTCCTCCGAAGTTATTGTTGTCGAATCGAGACCATTTGGTGTGCTTGTGTCATCTTCCGGAGATGTGGTAGACAAATCGGCTTCAGTTGGTGTGTTTGTGTCATCTTCCGAAGTTGTTGTTGTCGAAACGACACCATTTGTTGTACTTGTGTCCTCCTCCGGAGTTATTGTTGTCGAATCGAGACCATTTGGTGTGCTTGTGTCATCTTCCGGAGATGTGGTAGACAAATCGGCTTCAGTTGTTGTGCTTGTGTCATCTTCCGAAGCTGTTGTTGTCGAATCGAGACCATTTGGTGTGCTTGTGTCCTCCTCCGAAGTTATTGTTGTCGAATCGAGACCATTTGGTGTGCTTGTGTCATCTTCCGGAGATGTGGTAGACAAATCGGCTTCAGTTGTTGTGCTTGTGTCATCTTCCGGAGATGTGGTAGACAAATCGGCTTCAGTTGTTGTGCTTGTGTCATCTTCCGGAGATGTGGTAGACAAATCGGCTTCAGTTGGTGTGCTTGTGTCATCTTCCGGAGTTATTGTTGTCGAGTCACCATTTGTTGTGCTTGTTTCATCTTTCGAAGATGTGGTGGGCAAATCAGCTTCAGTTGTTGTGCTTGTGTCATCTTCCGGAGTTATTATTGTCGAGTCACCATTTGTTGTGCTTGAGTCATCTTCCGGAGATGTAGTGGACAAATCGGCTTCAGTGGTTGCGCTTGAGTCATCTTCCGGAGATGTGGTAGACAAATCGGCTTCAGTTGGTGTGTTTGTGTCATCTTCCGAAGCTGTTGTTGTCGAATCGAGACCATTTGGTGTGCTTGTGTCCTCCTCCGAAGTTATTGTTGTCGAATCGAGACCATTTGGTGTGCTTGTGTCATCTTCCGGAGATGTGGTAGACAAATCGGCTTCAGTTGGTGTGTTTGTGTCATCTTCCGAAGTTGTTGTTGTCGAAACGACACCATTTGTTGTACTTGTCTCGTCTTCCGGAGATGTGGTAGACAAATCGGCTTCAGTTGTTGTGCTTGTGTCATCTTCCGAAGTTGTTGTTGTCGAAACGACACCATTTGTTGTGCTTGTCTCGTCTTCCGGAGATGTGGTAGACAAATCGGCTTCAGCTGTTGTGCTTGTGTTATCTTCCGAAGTTGTGGTGGAAAAATCGCCTTCAGTTGTTGTGATTATTTCATCTTTGGGAGATGTGGTGGAAAAATCGCTTTCAGTTGTTGTGATTATGTCATCTTTGGGAGATGTGGTGGACAAATCGGTTTCATTTGTTGTGCTTTTGTTATCTTCCGTAGTGGTTGTTGTCGAATCGACACCATTTGCTGTGCTTGTGTCATCTTCGGAAGATATGGTAGACAAATCGGCTTCAGTTGTTGTGCTTGTGTCATCTTCCGAAGTTATGGTGGAAAAATCGTGTTCAGTTGTTGTGCTTGTGTCCTCCTCCGGAGTGGTTGTTGTCGAATCGACACCATTTGCTGTGCTTGTGTCATCTTCGGGAGATATGGTAGACAAATCGGCTTCAGTTGGTGTGCTTGTGTCATCTTCCGGAGATGTGGTAGACAAATCGGCTTCAGTTGTTGTGCTTGTGTCATCTTCCGAAGTTGTTGTTGTCGAAACGATACCATTTGTTGTGCTTGTGTCCTCCTCCGGAGTTATTGTTGTCGAATCGAGACCATTTGGTGTGCTTGTATCATCTTCCGGAGATGTGGTAGACAAATCGGCTTCAGTTGGTGTGCTTGTGTCATCTTCCGGAGTTATTGTTGTCGAGTCACCATTTGTTGTGCTTGTTTCATCTTCCGAAGCTGTTGTTGTCGAAACGATACCATTTGTTGTGCTTGTGTCCTCCTCCGGAGTTATTGTTGTCGAATCGAGACCATTTGGTGTGCTTGTATCATCTTCCGGAGATGTGGTAGACAAATCGGCTTCAGTTGGTGTGCTTGTGTCATCTTCCGGAGTTATTGTTGTCGAGTCACCATTTGTTGTGCTTGTGTCATCTTCCGAAGTTGTTGTTGTCAAAACGATACCATTTGTTGTGCTTGTGTCATCTTCCGAAGCTGTTGTTGTCGAATCGAGACCATTTGGTGTGCTTGTGTCATCTTCCGGAGATGTGGTAGATAAATCGGCTTCAGTTGTTGTGCTTGTGTCATCTTCCGAAGTTGTTGTTGTCGAAACGAGACCATTTGTTGTGCTTGTGTCCTCCTCCGGAGTTATTGTTGTCGAATCGAGACCATTTGGTGTGCTTGTGTCATCTTCCGGAGATGTGGTAGACAAATCGGCTTCAGTTGGTGTGCTTGTGTCATCTTCCGGAGTTATTGTTGTCGAGTCACCATTTGTTGTGCTTGTTTCATCTTTCGAAGATGTGGTGGGCAAATCGGCTTCAGTTGTTGTGCTTGTGTTATCTTCCGAAGTTGTTGTTGTCGAGTCGACACCATTTGCTGTGCTTGTGTCATCTTCCGGAGATGTTGTAGACAAATCGGCTTCAGTTGTTGTGCTTGTGTCATCTTCCGAAGTTATGGTGGAAAAATCGTGTTCAGTTGTTGTGATTATGTCATCTTCGGGAGATGTGGTGGACAAATCGGCATCAGTTGCTGTGCTTGTGTCATCTTCCGGAGTTATTGTTGTCGAGTCACCATTTGTTGTGCTTGTGTCATCTTCCGAAGATGTGGTGGGCAAATCGGCTTCAGTTGTTGTGCTTGTGTCATCTTCCGGAGTTATTGTTGTCGAGTCACCATTTGTTGTGCTTGTGTCATCTTCCGGAGATGTGGTAGATAAATCGGCTTCAGTTGTTGTGCTTGTGTCATCTTCCGAAGTTGTTGTTGTCGAAACGATACCATTTGTTGTGCTTGTGTCCTCCTCCGGAGTTATTGTTGTCGAATCGAGACCATTTGGTGTGCTTGTATCATCTTCCGGAGATGTGGTAGACAAATCGGCTTCAGTTGTTGTGCTTGTGTCATCTTCCGAAGCTGTTGTTGTCGAATCGAGACCATTTGGTGTGCTTGTGTCATCTTCCGGAGATGTGGAAGATAAATCGGCTTCAGTTGTTGTGCTTGTGTCATCTTCCGAAGTTGTTGTTGTCGAAACGATACCATTTGTTGTGCTTGTGTCCTCCTCCGGAGTTATTGTTGTCGAATCGAGACCATTTGGTGTGCTTGTGTCATCTTCCGGAGATGTGGTAGACAAATCGGCTTCAGTTGGTGTGCTTGTGTCATCTTCCGGAGTTATTGTTGTCGAGTCACCATTTGTTGTGCTTGTTTCATCTTTCGAAGATGTGGTGGGCAAATCGGCTTCAGTTGTTGTGCTTGTGTCATCTTCCGGAGTTATTGTTGTCGAGTCACCATTTGTTGTGCTTGTGTTATCTTCCGGAGATGTGGTAGATAAATCGGCTTCAGTTGTTGTGCTTGTGTCATCTTCCGAAGTTGTTGTTGTCGAAACGATACCATTTGTTGTGCTTGTGTCCTCCTCCGGAGTTATTGTTGTCGAATCGAGACCATTTGGTGTGCTTGTGTCATCTTCCGGAGATGTGGTAGACAAATCGGCTTCAGTTGGTGTGCTTGTGTCATCTTCCGGAGTTATTGTTGTCGAGTCACCCTTTGTTGTGCTTGTTTCATCTTTCGAAGATGTGGTGGGCAAATCGGCTTCAGTTGTTGTGCTTGTGTTATCTTCCGAAGTTATGGTGGAAAAATCGTGTTCAGTTGTTGTGATTATGTCATCTTCGGGAGATGTGGTGGACAAATCGGCATCAGTTGCTGTGCTTGTGTCATCTTCCGGAGTTATTGTTGTCGAGTCACCATTTGTTGTGCTTGTGTCATCTTCCGAAGATGTGGTGGGCAAATCGGCTTCAGTTGTTGTGCTTGTGTCCTCCTCCGGAGTCATTGTTGTCGAATCGAGACCATTTGGTGTGCTTGTGTCATCTTCCGGAGTTATTGTTGTCGAGTCACCCTTTGTTGTGCTTGTTTCATCTTTCGAAGATGTGGTGGGCAAATCGGCTTCAGTTGTTGTGCTTGTGTTATCTTCCGAAGTTATGGTGGAAAAATCGTGTTCAGTTGTTGTGATTATGTCATCTTCGGGAGATGTGGTGGACAAATCGGCATCAGTTGCTGTGCT
The DNA here is from genome assembly GCA_963457695.1 of Neria commutata. NCBI lineage: Eukaryota > Metazoa > Arthropoda > Insecta > Diptera > Micropezidae > Neria > Neria commutata. The sequence goes on along the minus strand of OY735249.1, from coordinate 16,248,163 downwards.
TGTGTTATCTTCCGAAGTTGTTGTTGTCGAAACGACACCATTTGTTGTGCTTGTGTCATCTTCGGAAGATGTGGTAGACAAATCGGCTTCAGTTGTTGGGCTTGTGTCCTCCTCCGGAGTGGTTGTTGTCGAATCGACACCATTTGCTGTGCTTGTGTCATCTTCCGGAGATGTGGTAGACAAATCGGCTTCAGTTGTTGTGCTTGTGTTATCTTCCGAAGTTGTTGTTGTCGAAACGACACCATTTGTTGTGCTTGTGTCATCTTCGGAAGATGTGGTAGACAAATCGGCTTCAGTTGTTGTGCTTGTGTCCTCCTCCGGAGTGGTTGTTGTCGAATCGAGACCATTTGGTGTGCTTGTGTCATCTTCCGGAGATGTTGTAGACAAATCGGCTTCAGTTGTTGTGCTTGTGTCATCTTCCGAAGTTATGGTGGAAAAATCGTGTTCAGTTGTTGTGATTATGTCATCTTCGGGAGATGTGGTGGACAAATCGGCATCAGTTGCTGTGCTTGTGTCATCTTCCGGAGTTATTGTTGTCGAGTCACCATTTGTTGTGCTTGTGTCATCTTCCGAAGATGTGGTGGGCAAATCGGCTTCAGTTGTTGTGCTTGTGTCCTCCTCCGGAGTCATTGTTGTCGAATCGAGACCATTTGGTGTGCTTGTGTCATCTTCCGGAGATGTGGCAGACAAATCGGCTTCAGTTGTTGTGCTTGTGTTATCTTCCGAAGTTGTTGTTGTCGAAACGACACCATTTGTTGTGCTTGTGTCATCTTCGGAAGATGTGGTAGACAAATCGGCTTCAGTTGTTGGGCTTGTGTCCTCCTCCGGAGTGGTTGTTGTCGAATCGACACCATTTGCTGTGCTTGTGTCATCTTCCGGAGATGTGGTAGACAAATCGGCTTCAGTTGTTGTGCTTGTGTTATCTTCCGAAGTTGTTGTTGTCGAAACGACACCATTTGTTGTGCTTGTGTCATCTTCGGAAGATGTGGTAGACAAATCGGCTTCAGTTGTTGTGCTTGTGTCCTCCTCCGGAGTCATTGTTGTCGAATCGAGACCATTTGGTGTGCTTGTGTCATCTTCCGGAGATGTGGCAGACAAATCGGCTTCAGTTGTTGTGCTTGTGTTATCTTCCGAAGTCGTTGTTGTCGAAACGACACCATTTGTTGTGCTTGTGTCATCTTCGGAAGATGTGGTAGACAAATCGGCTTCAGTTGTTGGGCTTGTGTCCTCCTCCGGAGTGGTTGTTGTCGAATCGACACCATTTGCTGTGCTTGTGTCATCTTCCGGAGATGTGGTAGACAAATCGGCTTCAGTTGTTGTGCTTGTGTTATCTTCCGAAGTTGTTGTTGTCGAATCGACACCATTTGCTGTGCTTGTGTCATTTTCCGGAGATTTGGTGGACAAATCGGCTTCAGTTGTTGTGCTTGTGTCCTCCTCCGGAGTCATTGTTGTCGAGTCGACACCATTTGCTGTGCTTGTGTTATCTTCCGGAGATGTTGTAGACAAATCGGCTTCAGTTGTTGTGCTTGTGTCATCTTCCGAAGTTATGGTGGAAAAATCGTGTTCAGTTGTTGTGATTATGTCATCTTCGGGAGATGTGGTGGACAAATCGGCATCAGTTGCTGTGCTTGTGTCATCTTCCGGAGTTATTGTTGTCGAGTCACCATTTGTTGTGCTTGTGTCATCTTCCGAAGATGTGGTGGGCAAATCGGCTTCAGTTGTTGTGCTTGTGTCCTCCTCCGGAGTCATTGTTGTCGAATCGAGACCATTTGGTGTGCTTGTGTCATCTTCCGGAGATGTGGCAGACAAATCGGCTTCAGTTGTTGTGCTTGTGTTATCTTCCGAAGTTGTTGTTGTCGAAACGACACCATTTGTTGTGCTTGTGTCATCTTCGGAAGCTGTGGTAGACAAATCGGCTTCAGTTGTTGTGCTTGTGTCCTCCTCCGGAGTCATTGTTGTCGAATCGAGACCATTTGGTGTGCTTGTGTCATCTTCCGGAGATGTGGTAGACAAATCGGCTTCAGTTGTTGTGCTTGTGTCCTCCTCCGGAGTCATTGTTGTCGAATCGAGACCATTTGGTGTGCTTGTGTCATCTTCCGGAGATGTGGCAGACAAATCGGCTTCAGTTGTTGTGCTTGTGTTATCTTCCGAAGTTGTTGTTGTCGAAACGACACCATTTGTTGTGCTTGTGTCATCTTCGGAAGATGTGGTAGACAAATCGGCTTCAGTTGTTGTGCTTGTGTCCTCCTCCGGAGTCATTGTTGTCGAATCGAGACCATTTGGTGTGCTTGTGTCATCTTCCGGAGATGTGGCAGACAAATCGGCTTCAGTTGTTGTGCTTGTGTTATCTTCCGAAGTTGTTGTTGTCGAATCGACACCATTTGCTGTGCTTGTGTCATTTTCCGGAGATTTGGTGGACAAATCGGCTTCAGGTGTTGTGCTTATGTCGTCTTCCGAAGTTGTTGTTGTCGAGACGATTTTCGGATCTGAGGTGGTCGTGAAAGTTTCAGATGTCGTGGTTGTTTTTATTAAATCGACTGTCGTTGTTGTGGAATCGTCATTTATTTCTGTTGTTGTTGTTTCCCACTCTGTCGTTGTGTCATCTTGTTGTGGGCAACTTTGGAGCATGGTTTCATCAAGTTCGTCGTCATCGCAATCATCACATACATAACATTGTATGTGTTCAGCATGAACTAAAAGATTTAATGCACATAGATTTACCATTGATTTTATAATTTTTGGTGTAAGATGTGCGAAATACTTTTAAAGAATATCCTCTGATTTTGCTATGATAATATTGGTAAGATTGGGGTTAAATTGAAATGAAAATACTGTTCTACGCGCTATAAACTTTAGAAGCACTCTTCAGAAAAAACGTAGTCTCTATTTTTAGTGTTCCGTTCTTCTATAGAAAAATGCGGAATTCTTATAAGCTCACATTTGTGTTAGTAGGTGTGTATATAAACAGACATTTTTCTAGACGTAAAAATTAAAATTTTTATATGATGTAGGTCTTCATAACCTAAATATATTTTCACTTAAAAAGTTAAGAAATATTTTTAGAAATACCTACTTATATCCTGAAAAAAATTTTTTTTTATGGGGTAAAGCAGTAGTGGCCAACCCAAATGACCCTGCGGGCCACTTTGGAAATGCATCATATCTCTTATATCTTCAAAACCAATCCACCTAAAATTATGAAAAAACATTTTTGGAATTCACGAACATAGCCCTTTCTAACGATACCCCACACGATACGATATAAAAATATTTTTCTTTTTTTGTCCGACCCGAAATATATCTTTTGTAAAAGTGTAATGAATCTGGCGGGCCAGAAAAAGTTTAGAGCCGGGCCACATGCGGGACGCGGATTGGCCCATGCTGCTGTAAAGAATCGTTTGAAGGGGCTACTTCCGAGAACTCCAAAAATATATTTTTGTGCTTATCAGGTAAATGCGTTATAAAGATATAGCAAATGGGAGAAAATGACTCCCGCGAATCTCCTCGGTTTCTAAAGCTTAAATATCGATAAAATCAGGTGATAAGTCATAGATTACAGGAGATTGCACATTTTGTCGTTGGGCTTATGTGCTGAAAAATTAAATTTTATCTGAGTCAAATAATAAGAGCACTCGTACTAATGTAAGACCAACTGCAACTGTACACCTGCCAGAGCATCAATATTTGACATAAATAGTCCTAGTAGAATTACCTTGTAGTTTGTCAGAATTGTCAGGGTAAGCCGACTGATTCTTTCTTACTTGTTTTTATTAACAATTTCTTCAAACTCTCCTAAATATGCTTGATTTGCTTACTTTCTCAAAAGTAAAATATAATACAGATTTAAGGTAAACTGTAAAACTGTCAAATAAGAAATGTGCTCTCAGAGAGACAGAATAACTGTTAGAAGGTACGGAACAATTTGTGTTGCCACACTCCGTTACAGTGAGAAAAAGCTTTGCCAACACTAACTATATTTTGTTGGTCTAGCAAAATAAAACAAGTAAGGAAGCATCAGTCGGGTTTCACCGACAGAGTAATACCCTACGCCAAGTAACAGAGTGTGATGATAATACACTAAAAGAAATGAAATTGTGGGTGTATTAAATTTACTGCCTATATAGTGTGTGGACCACGCCCATTTTTTACAAACTACAAGATATTCCTAATTGGACTATATACATATGTATGCCAAGTATTGAGGCTCTGGGGGGTGCAAAACAGAAATTGTCGATATTTTGAATTTACCACTTTCATGGAGGGCGGACCTCGCCCATTTTTTGAGTATTTAAAGGTATTATTATCTGCAGTGAAGTAACCAAATTTGGACGAACTAGTGTATATATTATGGAAGTTATAAGGATTTTTCGCTTACCGTCTATATAGCGGGCAGACCACGCCCGTATATGACGTTTATATGACGTAGAGGGCCCACACCTTACCTTAAATACCAAATATTAATGAATAATTCAACAAATTTAAGCAATTTTACTGGAAATATTCCAGGGTAGTGGGACTTACTGGCCCGTTGTGGGCGTGTCCTTCGACCGATTTTGCTAATCTCGGAACTTGAAGTAGAGGACGGTTCGCTGCGATTGTGTGCGAAATTTGGTCTAAATCGGACATCCTTCTTTCTCTCCTGTGGCCACGGACAGCAAGACAGACGGACAGACAGACGGATAGACGGACAACCGGAAATCAACAGAGAAAGTGATTCTAAGCATTTCTATATACTTATGTCTATACCTAGGACGGCTCCATTAATGCGTTAAAATTTTCGCACAAAGTTATTATACCCTGTTACCATAGGTGTAGGGTATAAAAAATACATACCAGAAATTTACAATACATTCGCAATATCTGCCTTTAGGGCCAAAAAGAAGGTTCTCTCGCGAAGAACTGGCAACTTTTCGAGACTATTCTTTGCCATGCAACCAGAGCTTTTCAATCCCATTCGGATAGGGCTATAGAATACATTTTTACTTCCCGTTTTCTTGTGCTACATAGGAACGAGCACACACAAGTTAATGCGAGAAATCTGTGCCTAAGCTTCGGTTACACAAGCTGTTGCGTCAATTATTTATTTACATAAATTTTTGCATTCGATATTTTTCCTCAACATCCTTGATGTAATTTTTCATGAAGTTTTCGAAAATTGGAGAGATTTTCATAATTTGTATTTCTTTTGTATTGTGTATTCTTTCCAATTGGTAAAATAAATGATATGACGATTTAAAGATACCACTTAGGAGCACCAGAACGCCATCTTTAAATTGTTATAAAAAAGCAGAAAAGTGCGAGTCGGGCTCGCGGAAACAGGGCTTCGTCGGTTGCCTATTGTGGGTCCACCTCTGTTTTGATCCTTGCGAACTCGTCAGCTTTTTTGTCCCCATTCACTTCATAGTGGCCTGCAATTCTGCTAAGCTGTATCTCGTGGTGTCGGATTAGTGTGCGCAGTTCAGCAGCTTTAAAATGCGTGAATGCATAAATTTACAGATCCGTCGGAGAAATTCCTGAGGCTCGTGAAATTTGCCTGTTTTTTCGATACATATTTATACATATATTATATTTCCGTCTGGAAGTAGCTCCATGACAGCTGCACCGAGAAGACTTCCGCTCCAGTTTCTGTCTTTCAGAAGTTTACACCAGAGACATTTTACAAACACTCGTAAACGATTTTTGGATGAATGGACGGATTTCATTCGTTAACTTACGATAAAAAAACGAATTTCTTAATTCGAACCTCTGGATTGTTTAAGACCACACAATACAAAATAATAATAAATGTGCATGTCCTTCAAATTTTTGTTCTCTATTACGTATACAAAGTTTTTAAATTACATATATTAAAATTTCTTGTTTGATTTAGGATTTGTCGTAAGGATTCTTGTGTGTTGGCCTTTGTTTTATAAATAGATTATTAGGATTAATATTAAGAATTTATGTTTATGAATCTATGATCTCTTTGTTGTACCGTTAATGAATGTTTTCTTGCTGCACTAATGTGGCAATATTTTAAAAGCACCAAAAATACAGATTGTTGTCTGATACAATATTCTTGAGTGCATATACTACTAAAATAATGATTGTGCCAAGCCATAAGTGATTTGCTTTTATCTTTGGCATTTCTATTGGCTTTATTTAATTATTTAGTACTATTTAATTGGTTATTGACGGCTGTTTATGATTATATATTATTGATTGTAATGTATGATAAGAATATTCTCAAGTGCCTGTATGTATAATGTGTATATACCTTCTGAAAAATATGTATATTATATATGAAGGAGTCCCTCAAAGAATTACACAGCTACTGTAGGCAAATTTATTACGTAAATCACAGTTTTCACTAATCGGTAGCTTATTTTGTAACTGGAATCGAGAAATTCTCGATCCTTCGAATGCCACTTGTGCCTACGTCGAAGGCTAGAATGTGGAATATTTTGAAACAGGCGAGAGAGATCGAAAATTTACGCCAAATCGAAGAATGCAATCGAAAACTTCGAAGGAGATACAGCTGCAACTTATTGTCCTTAACGTTTAATGCACGCACGATAGTTGGATACGACATTTATTTATATTATGTAACTTTTTGAATTATATAAAATTAACTTCCCACTTTTGGCATAATAATAAAAGTGAGTAGCTATATCATTTTTATATATTAATATATAATAAGCTTATATATAAGTAATAACACACTTTAAGCTGATAAATACATTTTAAAATTTTTTTTACATTTTACATGTAGTGTTACACTTTCCATTCAAGGCTCACCTTTATTAAAGCTGAGTGATATTGCAATAAAAACGAATATAAGTTTCATATTTTGTCATATTTTAGTTTTCCCTATTGCGCACAATTTCTTTTACGAGGAATAAATAATCCTGCGTAAAGCCTCGATATTTTCCCTAAACTTTTCTTTTTCGATTGTTTTTGTTTGGTATTCCTTGATTTTTGTGAAACCACCGTTGCCGCGAGTCGAATTCGAACTGACTCTCATAGCCGGAATAACTCTGCGCTAGACTTGCTGTAGATTTAAAATTTCAAGTTCTTTAAGGTCTTTATGACTATGTGATAATGTGATAAAGGCAATTGATAAGTACCACTTGACGTTCTGCGGCATAGAAATATCTGGTATCTGCTACAGTGCAAGGCGGGGTTGTAAACCAATGAGAAATGTAGGTGGTTCGATTCAATATTTCAAAAGCGGTCCGGATTTATAGTTCACCTGAAGTTTTGTTCCACTGATTCGATTCAAGATTGTATTCCATTAAATTTCATATCGCTAATTCGGTAAGATAAAGCAGAAGAAAAATTGTATGCCTAAACTGTTAGCAAATAGGAATCTAATGCTCAGCTGTCAGGAGAAATCATAGAAAAACCCTTTGGCCGAGACGAAAAGGGATTCGCAATTTAAACGGCCTGTAGTACAAGGAATGCAGCATCTGAAAGAAGGTTTTCCTCCCTGCTATCCGAAAAAAATCTTAACCTGAGAACTTGTATAGCCAGTCGCTTCTGAGCTGTTGGAATAATATACTCGATTGCACTGTTACGTTTCTTAGAGCGGATCTGGCGCTGGGGAGCTCGTCTGTTTGTCTTAATGGCAAATAAAAACAGACGAAGCAGCGAGTACGAAAATATTCGAAATGCATACGAAACAATTTGAATTATTTGGATACCGTTGACAGACGAACTTTGTAATTGCCGCTTCACACCCACCCGGTCCAGCCGTACGCTGGAATTCTCGGAAGCTTTTAAATAAAATATGACGTAAGGATTATGGCATTTTTTTAAGGGTTTCTCCATACACTAATGTATGAATACATTTAAAAAAAAGCAGTCAAGTGCGAGTCGGGCTCGCTCAGTGAGGGTTCCGTACCAGAAATACCCTTTTTAGCCTTCGAATTTAGTTTCTCTTTGCCCGTCTGGCCATACAATTTTCGACATTTCGGCCTACATCTTCGAAACCAATTCACCTAAAATTATGAAAAAAACATTTTTGGAAATCACGGACGTAGCCCTTTCTAACGATACCCCACAATATGTGAACAACAAAAATTTTTCGCTGAGGAAATTTTTTACTATGGTAATCTTAAATAAAATTTAAAAAATTAGAAAAAAAATTTGTCGAAAAAGGTTCCAGTTTTCCAATAATCTATGACTAAAGACCTATTAACTCTGATTTTATCAAAATTTTAGCTTAAGAAATGTAGAAAGGCAAGGGGGGATATGGTAATTTTTTGACATTTTGTCCTATATCTTCGAAACCACTTCACCGAAAATTATAAAAAAAATATGTTTGGAATCCATGGACGTAGCCCTTTCTAATGATACCCCACTCGATATAAACAACAAAATTTTTTTCTGAGGGGGTCATCTTAAATTTAAAAAATAAAGCTTATAAAAATTAAAAATTTAAAAATTCGAAAAAACCGACAGCCATTCAGTCATGCGTGATCAAATACCTAGTAAGCCTGATTTTATCAAAATTTTCGGTAAAGAAATGGTGTGCGCAGATGGGATCATGTGGGGACAGGTCTGTTTTTTTCACCTTTTTAACTATATCTTTCTAACCCGTTTACATAAAATAAAAATAAAATACATTTTATAATCTATGGATGTAGCCCTTTCTAACGATACCCCACACGATACGATTTAAAAATATTTTTATTTTTTTTGTCCGACCCGAAAACCTTTAAAAATTATAAAAAAATATTTCTAAATATATTTCTTAACTTTTTATAGTGAAAATGTATTTAGGTTATCAAGACCTAATATCGTGCCAAATTTCCGGTTTCTACGATTAAAAAAAGGTCGTTTTATATACACACTCCCAAAACAAAAGTGACCTTATAAGTGTTCCCGTTTTTTCCCTTTTAGGGGAACGGAACCCTAAAAAGAAGAAATCTACTAAATATTGTTGCCAAAGTTTTCGAGACCTATTAAGCAGGCTTAACCCATTTTGAATCGGCATACGATATGAAATAAACTGCAGGAGTTCACCATAAGGAAACAAAAGGGGATATACCAATGGGTCACACAATCTGTGTTTGCAGCTGGATCACCGTCTTCGGTCGTATAAATAACAGCAATTTTGGAACAGTGGTAAATTATAATGCCTATTATTACTAATAATACCATTCTCACTTGATGAGGTGGACGATTTTCATCCCGTGCGCTCTGCTCCTCATGGAAGAGCACGTAGATGAGTTTCTATAATGTAATATCTTAGCACATATTTGTTCAATCTTCAGTCTAGAACTTTTGCGAGAAGATTCAATGGCAAAACATTCAATATTGTGCAATTCTTAGATTGTCTGAAAAGAACGCTCTTTTTTCTGTTAATTTAACGTTGCCACTTAAGCTTTGTTCTATTGACCAAGGTGAGAAGACTTAGTTTGTCCATTCTTAGAATAATAGTAAAAAACCGATAATTTAATGTGATGGTGAACATTTTATTATGAATCGAAAGAGCAAACGGTTCTACTTATTTTTTGTAGATACTTTTATTCAAAAGATAGCGGGAAAAAATACCGCACAATCGGATTTTTAGTATCGAATGATTAGAAACCCAAATTATCGCTCTATATAGCGAATGCACAAACTCATTTAATGCTTATAAATATGTATTTGCAATTGTGATTATTGTAGAAAGGCTCACCTGTCGTTCATGGATTCCACATCCATTTCCCGAGTTCCTGGAGTAAACAACAACAATTATAGTGCAATTTAGTTGAGCTGGCAGAAAAATGTTGAATTGTTCGGAGTGAACCTGCACAAGCCAACATTTAGTGAAGAGTCATATCAGTGTAAAAAATGTAATTGAAGTGGCTTGCACTTCATTTGAAAACGTCATGCAATAATATAGTAAATTAGTTGGTTTTGTCAAATCAGTTCTCTCATGTACTTCTACATCGTAAATTTTATTTATTTTGCAATAAAAGTGTTGTGTTTTGATGGTACCCAGAGCTGAAAAGAGGTGGGGGGGGGGGGGGAGGTTTTTTATATAGAGCCGGAAGCGTATGAATTTGTCATCAAAATAGACTATCAGCAGATGGCAGAAAAATGGTATAGAGGGAAATACATTTTTGCCATTATCTATGAATAGATCATTGTGACATGTAAAGTAGTGACTGTATTATTATTCGTATAATGAGAATAACATTAATCATGTTGGTGAATGATACAATCGAAAAGATTAATAATTCAACCTGCAGACGAAATTTTGTTGTTTGAACAAAAAATTAGTTAATAGTGATGAAATAAATTGTACTTAATTGAAATGTGAAATTTTTATTTATTAATATATGTATGTAGGTACTCCTTTGTAAGACAATTTTTTTTTATTAAAAAAGGAAATCCAATTTTGTATACTACATTAAATTTACAGGTTTTATTTGTGAAATAGTTATCAGTATTTTTAATTTCTTCTGAATACCAGATTTGAATTTGTCAGCTACAAATAGAAAATACTGCAAAAAGTCCGAATAAGGCGAAGGGACCTGCATCCAGTTCGTTCAAGTTATGTGTTTTAGGCCCGCCACCGCTACCTCAATACTTAGAACTCACTGAATATTATTTTAACAGATCCCTACTTCCCGGCCTCTTAAAGGGATCATGATCTGGTAACGATAAGCATCCATCCGACCTACCAATGTAACCTAACCAAACCTTTTTTCTAAGTGTCACTATTTTTGTTAACCTTTTCAATTAACGTATGTTCTTTTGTTTTCTGATCTCCCTCTTACAGTTATTATATTTGTATCTCTATGTTTAATAAAAAAACAAGTAAGGAAGCATCAGTCGGGTTTCACCGACAGAGTAATACCCTACACCATGTTCCCAAGTGGGGTGATAATTCACTGAAATTGTGGGTGCATTTTATTTACAATCTACATAGTGGGCGGACCACGCCCATTTTTGGCAGACTACAAGATATACCTAATAGGACTATGTATGCCAAATATTGATGCTCTGACAGGTGTACAACAGTTGGGATCGGCATATTTATTTTACTGCCTCCATGGTCGGCGGACCACACCCATTTCTGGAGAATTTAAAGGTATTCCTACCATGAACGAAGTAACCAAATCTGGACGCTCTGGTGTATATATTATAGAAGTTAAGAGGATTTTTCGTTTATCGCCTATATAGTAGTATATATTTTTGTGTATGGTATCTCAACTTGGGAACCGAATTTCATTCATTTATATTCGTAACTAGTCAATTGAGAGCCATTTTACAGGAAAAATTTTTCCGCCTATATACTGGGCGGACCACGCCCATTTTTTCGTATGACATAGATGACCGACCCTTTAACTTGAATACCAAGTATTATTCTTTTCCATGAGTAATTAGACAAATTACAGCAATTTGAACGCAAAAAAACCGAGGTAGTGGGACTTACAGGCCTGTAATGGGCGTGTCCTTCCACCGATTGGGCTAATCTCAGAACTTAAACTAAGTTAAGTTTCACTCTAACTGTGTATCAAATTTAGTCCAAATCGGACAACTCCTTCTTTCTATCCTGAGCGGACAGACAGACGGACAGACGGACAGACAGACAGACGGACAGACGGACAGACGGACAACCGGAAATCAACACAGAAAGTGATTCTAAGCATTTCTATATACTTATGTCTATACCTGGGACGGCTCCTTTAATGCGTTACAATTTTCGCACAAAGTTATTATACCCTATTACCATAGGTGTAGGGTATAATAAACAATATTTTCCACATCATTCTTTAAATATAAAGGTATGTGATCAAAGAAACATACATGTTCATATTATTCCAATCAATCAATATCTAAGACCTATGGTTATCTTTTCAACACATGAAAATGACGTTATCTAAGCAGGGCTACGAGTTGTAAGAGCAAATAACTTTGCCAAAGTCGAAGGTGTTGGCTCCGAATTTATCTACAATAAAACGGTTGGTTTTCTTTGCGATCGCGTCAATCGTGATAAGCTGACATTTCTACGAGAGAGTTCTTTCGCCCAAAAAAGCCTTTTAACTTACGTTCGGGCTTTTTAATAAAATTATATAAAAAAAACTTTTTAAAAATAAGCTTTAATTTATTTAATGTACTAAAAAGTAGAAAATAAATGGTTTTTAAGTCACCTGTATCTTACTATCCATAAAAGCTTGGGGCGCTCATGTGTTCAATATTTGTCAAACAGTTACCACAATATTTTATTTAAATAATTTTTTGCAAATAGATTCTAGTAATGAAAGATATTTTGAATATGGATATTGAGCGCACAAGCTTTTATTGATAGTAAGATACAGGTGACTTAAAAACCATTTATTTTCTACTTTTTAGTACATTAAATAAATTAAAGCTTATTTTTAAAAAGTTTTTTTTATATAATTTTATTTTCTACTTTTTAGTCTTCCATAAATTCAATTTTAGAGCTCTGAAATTTTTCACAAAAAGAATTTAAAACTTGCAGAGCAGTACACAATATTTAGGGTATTCACAGTGTCTCCTATCGTCATATCCTCAATTTAACAAATAATACGGCTGTGATTGACCCTAATATTCGTGGCATATTTGTGACGCGGTGAGTTGTTGCTATTTTGCCAGCAGGGCGCGGCAAGTAAGTTCCTATCGTTTTTCATTGATGTGTGGTGTACCTATAATTATAAACTGAAGCCCAAGTGTGTAGTTGCTTGAAAAGTGCCACGCCCCTTGTCCTACGCCCATAAATTTTTCCAGTGGAACGACACATCCAAGAGGCGACTGCATACGAAATTTCAATGCTGCACGACCTTTAGTTCCAAAGCTATTCTATATAAACGATTTTGTTTGTATGGGCGGTGCCACGCCCCCTTATCCAGTGCCCGCCTTATTTTCTCAGTAGAAGGATATGGATATGTAGTAAGTTCCTACCGAGTTTCATTGATGTGTGATTTGTAGTTCTAAAGTTATACACACGCCCCTTATCCTACGCCCATAAAATTTTACCAGTGGGACGACACATCCAAGAGGCGACTGCATACGAAATTTCAATGCTGCACGACCTTTAGTTCCAAAGCTAATCGAGATCAAAAATTTTGTTTGTATGGGGGGTGCCACGCCCCCTTATCCTACGCCCATAAAATTTTACCAGTGGGACAACACATCCAAGAGGCGACTGCATACGAAATTTCAATACTGCACGACCTTTAGTTCCAAAGCTAATCGAGATCAAAAATTTTGTTTGTATGGGGGGTGCCACGCCCCCTTATCCTACGCCCATAAAATTTTACCAGTGGGACAACACATCCAAGAGGCGACTGCATACGAAATTTCAATGCTGCACGACCTTTAGTTCCAAAGCTAATCGAGATCAAAAATTTTGTTTGTATGGGGGGTGCCACGCCCGCTCATCCTACGCCCATAAAATTTTACCAGTGGGACAACACATCCAAGAGGCGACTGCATACGAAATTTCAATGCTGCACGACATTTAGTTCCAAAGCTAATCGAGATCAAAAATTTTGTTTGTATGGGGGGTGCCACGCCCCCTCATCCTACGCCCATAAAATTTTACCAGTGGGACAACACATCCAAGAGGCGACTGTATACGAAATTTCAATGCTGCACGACATTTAGTTCCAAAGCTAATCGAGATCAAAAATTTTGTTTGTATGGGGGGTGCCACGCCCCCTTATCCAGTGCTCCCCTTATTTTCTCAGTAGAAGGATAGGGATATGTAGTAAGTTCCTACCGAGTTTCATTGATGTGTGATGTGTAGTTCTAAAGTTATACACAAATCTGGAGTTTATAAAAAAGTGCCACGCCCCTTATCCTACGCCCATAAAATTTATTGATTCATGTATTGGGCTCTAGATTAGGCATGTATGCAAAGTTTCAGATCTCTAAGTAGTCGGGAAGTGGGTGAAAAATTGATTACTAGATTTGACGACATACATACCGGATGTGAACCTAATATAAAGCTTATAAAATAGTAGATTTTGTGAATTGATGTCAATGCTCCACCCTGCCTCATTTGTTGCTCCTAACAAATACATTCAACATAGTATATACCCTTTCACAACGTTTTAGGGACCTGCTATATTTTTTTAACTCGCATATCCAATACTTTGGCACGTTTCGATTGGAAGAAAATAAAGTTTCTAAAAAATTCATTTTAGAGCAAAATAGAGACCCCAAAACGATAACTCATTTTAGCACTGTTCATGCTGAATATTTTGTTGAAAAAGTCATCAGTTATTTGAAGTTGCATACCTTCCTTATGTTTACGTCTACTTCCAATGGAATTTTATGTAATCAGGCGGGACTAAATAACACAACATGATAAGCAATCAATATCAATGAGATCAGGAACCTTTGCCGGAAGTCGATACTTTCGCTATCTTAGATGCGAGTGTGTGAGTGTTATCCGCTCGTAGGAATAATTCGAATGTGTGAAAGACGTTTTGCCATTTAACGCTTTTATTGGACCCTTTGAACAATTTGTTGGGGTCTATTACGAGTATTTCTGCCTGTAACGGAAAGTTCTTAAACGTTGAAGCTTTATCACTTTATGTGATTATATTGGCAGTGTTCAAATGCAGCAGGTCGTATTATGTCGGTTGTATATTTTTCCGCAAAGCTAATAAATCTATTTCGTTTTTCCCAATTTCTCAGAAATATATAATGAACAATTCGTAAGGTTTGATAAGTAGAACTATGTAGTAGAAATATTGTGCAAACTTTTATCGAATCAATTCAATCTACTATTTTTATATTCTTAGGTTGGAAAGTGTCCAGGCACTAGAGACTTATGCCTCCTGGCCGATTCTATCTAGGCTCTCCCCACCCTTTGCGCTAGCACTAATTTCTAAGCCTACGGCTGTCGAATCGTTCATTGATCTTCAATCTAATAAAGAAGACTAAGTTTAAAATTGTTTTCAAAAGATGAATTGGCAATTCCTCAAGAAAGGCATTTCTTTACTATGATAATCTCTTCCAATCCATTCAGCTTGCTCTAAAAGACACATTTGTAGTAAAATGCTGAAAATAAAACTTGTTTCTTTGTTATAAGGTGGTATGAGACAGGTATTGAACCTAGGCCTCCCTCCACCAAGCACCAAGCACAATCAGTCAGTTCAGTTCAGTTCATTCATGCATTTGTTTTTATTCCAGAGTACGCGCTAGTTCTAATCAGCAAGTAAATAATAGACCACCGTTAAATGGCGATGCTAGAGGGATGAGTAGGGGCTTAGATCCTCCTACTTCATGCAAATTGAAAGCTTTGAAAAAGAGAATCATTCCTCTGATATTCAGACTTGGCTTCAAAAAAATTTTAAAATTCAAAATTTAAATAATTATTATATTATTTTTATTAGCTTCAACCCAAAAGAGACTATTTCTCTTCGGCTACACCAAAAAACCGATGTTCGGTTGCTCTTTACGCAGCACGAAACATGGTAATTAGTAGCACCCACCAGATAAAAGTTCACAATCGGAATTGAGAAGGTACATAGCATGACTAACTTTGAAAGGAACGCTTTCTGAGAGAACCGGGTTTATGGTGTTACAATATTTGCACTTCTTAAATTGTTCCGTTTCATTTCATTATTTAGTATTTGCTCTAAAAGTGTCTTGTGATTCCCTTGCGGGTGTTTACAATATAATTGAAATTTTTATCGCGAGGGAAGTTTTCTAAAAATGCATAAAACTGCACCCATAGTGTTAACTTATTTTGTATTTACCCTTTTCCTTAATTATTTGTGGGCGACAATTCCTCAAGTATAGAATACAAATTTTAAAATTAAACAATACAAAACATCTGATAAATTCAAGCACTTAGCCATTCACAAATTCAGTCACACCTCACATGGCAAATTCACTATCGAGCCGTTAGACTTTATGCCGCTGTATACGCATTTCACAGGCAACGTTCATGCAAAGACCTTATCTCTATTCATATTAAACCTAAACGAATGCAAAAACAGGAGAACCATTTGAAGTGTTTGGCACTGATATGCATTTAATGACTAGATTCTGATTTAAATCTGTGAGGGGAAAATAAAACTAGTTTATGAAGGGCATTGTGAGGCGTTGATAACGATTAGACAAATTAAGTGATTTCGCTATTAAATTTTAGCGGTGCATACGAAAGGGAAAGTTTCTTGAACAAATATAGAGCTACTATTACTTCAAAATGTATATTCGATGCTAGGCTTGACGCGTCCAAAGCGACAGCCGTTTCAAAATCAATTTGTATTAAAAATAAATTTTCCTCAAAAGCTCTAGCTTTTCTGAATTCTATGTCAATTAAAACAATGCATTTTAAAGCTTCTTTGTGGTTATGGATTCAGCGCAGGGACCGGAAATTGACATTTTTATACCCTACACCTATGGTAATAGGGTATAATAACTTTGTGCAATAGAAAGATAGAAAGAAGGAGTTGTCCGATTAAATTTGGTACACAGTTAAAGTGAACCTTAACTTAGTTTAAGTTCTGAGATTAGCCAAATCGGTCGAAGTACACGCCCATTATAGGCCTGTAAGTCCCACTACCTCGGTTTTTTGCGTTCAACTTGCTGTAATTTGTCTAATTACTCATTGAAACGAATAAAGCTTGGTATTCAAGTTAAGGGGTTTGTTATCTATGTCGTACGAAAAAATGGGCGTGGTCCGCCCACTATATAGGGGATAAACGAAAAATCCTCTTTATTTCCATAATATATACACCTGAGCGTCCAAATTTGGTTTCTTCGTTCCTGGTAGGTATATCTTTTAATTTTCCAGAAATGGGCGTGTTCCGCCCACCATGGAGGCAGTAAATTAAATATGTCGATAACATCTGTTGTACACCTGTCAGAGCATCGATATTTGGCATGTATAGTCCTATTAGGTATATCTTGTAGTCTCCTAAAAATGGGCGTGGTCCGCCTCCCTATGTGGGCGGTAAATAAAATGCACCCACAATTGCAGTGAATTATCACCCCACTTGGGAACATGGTGTAGGGTATTACTCTTTCGGTAAAACCCGACTGATACTTCCTTACTTCTTTTAACTGAAAGCATTTCTTTTCATAGCAATCTCAAAGGTTAAAGCCTGGATGAACAAAAGTGATTGTCTCTTCTTAAAAGCTCCTACGTTCCCGACTCACATTTTGAGGATAGTGTGTATTTATATTTTTGCTTTTAGAAAGTGTAAATGCGCCGATCGATAGTGAACTCATAAAACTATATTCAGTTTTACCCGCTTTAGTCTTATCTGAAGGAGATACTCTTTTTAAATCTCGAGAACACTTTTAGACAAATTTTTGTTCTGCGTTCGAATTTTTGGTGTCTTCAGGATTTTCAGTGGTTTGCCACTTTTCTTTGCATGCCGTTCTTCCAAGGCCCTAAGTAGTCGCCAACTCCCTGCCATATGTGCACCTACAACGAACGACATAGAAGAGCAATAAAATTGCAAATTATAATAGCTAATTGCGGTTGACAAAAGTAATAACAACCACGCGCAGCCACAGCCACAGGCACGTGCTCATGTTTTGTACATACAAACGTGGGTGTGTACAAGCAGATATGATTAAATTTATACGCTGCGCCTTATTGTATGCCATAAAATTATTACAAGTAGTCGAATCTGCTGCCTGCCTTTGTGCGCAGCAGCAGTGACAGAGAGCTCTGAAATTAATTGTGGCGAGATGACGTTGTCAATATTTAATAAATGTCGACGGTAAGTCTACATAAACGCGTTTGTCGTAAAAGTTTATTGTGGCAAGCTGCGCTGAAATTGTCTACGTCGGCAGACATGAGCCCAGCAATTAAACTGAATATACAACGCTGGCATGTGTAGGTGAGGCATGATAAATGGTTCGAGTTGATCGAGCGAGCAAGGTGCATGCGTAAAGTGTGCACAGAATTAATTGAATGTATATTTTTGAGATAAGTACCTTGATGTGTGCGCCGAAAGGCATGCTTAAAACTGTTTCTAATTTGTACACAGAACTTTTACAATGCACGCGCAAATGCAAATTTTCCACCTTCATGCCATAAATCCTGGCATATTTATAGGCGCACAGTAAGGCAACGCAGTGTATCTTGTTTGGCAACAAACGAGAATAAGAACAAGAACAATTTGAGAGCAACAGCTGTTCGGCTGACAAGCATATTTCAAGCTAATGAATTTTGAAATGCTGCCGCGGCAGGAATAAGCGCAATTGAAGTTGACTGCCTCTCAGCGCCTTATCGACAGCGTGTATTCCACTCAGATGCCGGCGCTGCCTGCACGCAGATTGCGAGCCAATTAAAAAGTTGTTGCAGCTACGTCAAGTGCAGTGCACATAAAATGAAAAATTACAAGCAAATTGCCGACGTTTGTTGTGGCATGTTCCGGCAAAGTGTGACCGCCTGAAAGTATGCTGCCTTGGAGTGCTGGCGAGGTCGGGCATGTTGTCGCCAACTTCAGCAATTGTTATTTGGCAGCAGTTGCTTACGAAAAATGGCCTGCTGACACTTTTAGCATAACAATATTGCAGAGCATGCTTTTAGGCATTTACATTGTACAGTTGCTACAAAATCGACGATTCTACGTAATTGCATAGGAATTATATGCGCAAAAAATTTGATATAAATTCACTGCGATATTTTGATAGATTTGTATAGATAGATAGATAGATAGATAGATAGATTTTTATGATTATGATATAGATTTAGTTTTTGCGCTGAGTGTTTAGAACAATTTGACAGTACTTTTTCTGAAACTGAAGTTTAGTATTGAATTTTGTAGTAAGATAGTAGTATTATTTTGTGGTGGCGGCTTGTGGCAGTTTATAAAATCTATTTTAAAACGACTGAATTCGTTATTACAATCAAAGATATGGGCTTGCGCAAGATTTCGTGAATGGGGTAATCTCATTACTTTCTTTCAAAAGCAAAATTGGTTAAATACAGTTTGAACAAACATTTTAATCAAGACAAACTAAATCCTTTTTATTATATTGAAGCAATAATCAAGAGTTATATTTTTCAAGTTCATCGCTCGAAGCTTTGAGCTAGTGTGTAGCAACTTTCCTCCGCCCTACCTGCGTACACCCATGATAAAACTTAAACTAATTTAAAAGCTTTGCAATTCAAAAAAAATCGAAAAAACCGTAGTTGGTATATAACTACAAAACTCGATATGCGTTGGAAGATCATATCATTAATTACTCTCATTGACAAATGGGAACCAAATTGCTGCGAAATCGAACAAGGCCTTACTGTATTTATTTCTTTTTAGCTCACGATTAAAATACAGACTCGTATGTATTCAATGTAATAATTAGCTTGACATGAAAGTCGGGAACACTGGATAATTTTTAGCATATAAAGAACATAGTTTATACTTTTCAGACGTACGTCGTTTTTAATGGACTAAAGTATCGTTACATATTCTATTGTATAACACAAATTTAAAAGAAAGCGTTCTAGTACAATCAATTTGTGAGTTCTTGCAGCACCTTTACCTTCAACCGATTCTAGTGCTTAACCCAGACTCATTTTATAAATAACAGCCACTTCACCTGTGTGTGTATTTATTATGTACTATATACACACGTGCAAAGAAAGATAATAAAAATACGCAGTGCTTTCGGGGTATGCATCATTACGGATACGTACCTACATTTCAGCCACCAAAAAATGTAAAATTATTATCCTTTCGTCGGGTTATTTACAGTGACATTTATAACGATTTACTATGCTTCGGTTGTTTGTAATGTGTATGTGCGCTCAGATGTGTGCATATATTACACACACACTCGTATGTAAATAATTGGAGTGTGTGTATGAAAAAGTACTATTTTGAATTATAGCTCAAACCGGTTTTGGTATAAATGGGGAATTCAAATTTATTACAAGGCATAGGAAATAAAACCAGCGGCATACAAACATAAAAAAGGTAGTCTTTTTTTATCATATTATAGCGAAACATATTTTTTAAATCGCATTGCTTTTTAAAAGTAGAAGTTGAAGCATCATTTTGACTGTGACGAAGGTGCATTTGTATACTCTGCCACAATAGGCCTTCCAAGGAGGCCAGATCCCAACCGGAAGTAAATTAGTATATCTTTTTAACAAAAAATCGTAGAATGAAAGGCTTTATAGCTTTTATTTAATAACAAAATTAAGAATCAAATTCGGTTGCATGCAGAAATTTGCGAGCTTTTTCAGTGCCACTCATTAGTAGCTGATCTAAAACTTCAACAAGTCGGTTGCCACACCATATACTTTTCCGCAAATCGATCAGACTTTGTGTACTTAAATTTTGGAACAACATTACCGTGACAACTGCATACATGTAGGATTTTTATTATCGTTTATTGGAACATTTGAGTTATTAGTAGTAGGAATATACAAAGTCGAATTCGTGCGCGTAACGTCTTTGCGCTTAGAATGCTGCTTAACTACTGTTCTTAAAATTAAGATGTCCGTTTGACTCAAGTCGTTCGAGCGTCGTTTTTGTTTCGTCAAGTCCGTCCGTCCGTCACACAGTTGCATTCCCGTCAGGGTTGTACATTCTAGTAAGTCTGTCCGCTCCTAGTTCTCCGTCCGAGTGTCTCTGGGGTTGTTAATTCCACATACTAAAGTTTTTTGCCTTGGGATTTGTTGAAAGTGTAATCGGCTCCAATAATGCATTTTAAAACTTTGTCAGTACTTTTTCATACTATTTTGCGACACAATTAATTTTTTTGCACCTGCTGGGATGTTTTGTGGTTAGATTTCACTCCAATCCTTCATATAGATGTTCGTATTCGTCTTACCGTGCTCTTACTAGATCCAAATTTTCGGGCGGGATCGTTGTCCAACACTCCTCTGATTGACCTCAACAATTGATTCCTTAGTCGCGCGTCCTTGCAAACAGTTTTCCACGGCTTTTTCCTCAATCGGCAATTGGCGCTTCTTTATATCACAGAACGAGCGCCTATCCACTGAGCCACTGTCGCGCCTGTTAGTGGCTAATAGCACCACTAAATATATTTTTGCCACCTCGGAGAGTCTTACGGTTCTTGAGCTAACAGGGGTGGCGTTCATCTCATTCTCTCCTACAAATGAAATATTTGATTTTATATATTATTTTAGACAATAAGTATTGAATTTAATACATACATATATGATATAAGCTGTTTTTATTTTAAGATTTGACCAAAAAATTGTTGAAATATTTTCGAAACTCCGCTGGATTCCGAGTACATTGGAAACAAAAATTTTTTTACGTCTCTTAAATTTACAATCCATACTTATGGGTCTTGAATTGAAAGGAAGAGTTTTGGAATAAAATGAAAAAAATAGCGAACTTGATTCAATTCAAAAATTTCGATATAACTGACGTTGTTTGTGAGCAATTGCACCGGTAGCTAATTGAAGGATTATGGGTTGAGTATTGATTAATATTCTTATACATGTATGTATGTATTTTTACAGCAGAACTTTATTTGAGAATGGTTATGATGGTAATGTTTAATCGAGATGCCGTGTATTTTCAGTGTAATTGCAGTAAAATTGAAAACTTGTTCACGACAGGCGAAAAAGAACAAAAATCCGCTGTCGTAGGCAAGGGATGAGGAGTATTGCTAAAACGCATAAATTTTTGCGCCAAGCTCCTGCCCCTTTACTTTACCTCTGCTACTTTATGTCTGCGTCTATGGAATGCGAAAAAAGTTACATATTTGGACATCAGGTGCATGCGGACGGAAGCACCGGCTTACGCTTGCTGGTTGTTAGGTTGATGCGGGTGCGTGTGTGTGTGTGTGTGTGTGCGGTGCGGAAGGAGCATGTTGCAGTTGAGTCTGAAAGCTGAAAACAAAAGCGTTGGATTTTCGTTTTTGCTTTTAGGGGGAATTGCATTGTTGAAAATTTGTTGAAACTGCATATTAAATGATACTGGGAGTCGTATACAATTGCCATTGCCGTCATTGGGCAAAAACAATGTAGAGCCTGGAATGTGGCACACACATACTATCCCTTGTGTTATCTGGACAAATGTACTGGAGCAGACAGCATTTTGGAATAACACACGCGTGTTTCACGGCACGCTACGGAAACAGGGTGCTTAACGGGAGCAAGTACTATAATTGAAAAAATTTCAATTAATATGTGTCTACTAGCTATAAGCCGTCAAGAAGAACAACACCACACACCACTTTTAAGTCTCTATATTAAGAAAGAAGCCCTGCTATTCTGAAGCAGAGTCATCATTGAGACTGATACAGAATAGTCAAAAATAATCCATTAATAATTCCATTAGAGAAGATTAAATGCACCCACGATCCATCTCAGTGACTATTACCAACCCAAATCTAACTTCTTCATTAGAAACTTTATATGTAGTAACATGCCCAAATTGAGAAAATTGGGAGCAGAAAATACCAAAATTCACAGAAACCTCGCACTATTTTCTTCATATTTTTAAAAACTTAAGTAAATCAATAGCTACTATTTTTCCCACACACACGCCACACCTCACTGCACTTGAGGCAGAGTGAGAGTGCAAGTTAGAGTGCAAGTTAGAGTGCGTGCGCAAGTGCAAGTTACTAAAAAACTTGCAATGTCACATGGAAATAGTGCCTCTAATTAAAACCCGATTGAGATGTAGACTTTCATCTGAGGCAAGAGGCTTCCAAGAGGTGTTGGAAGGAGAAACAAAAATAGTCTGGTTACTAATTTTTTGTTAAAATACAAACAACATACATTTTTAACTTGATATTTCAGTGGGCTTAAACAAACAGAGTTTCTTTTTAATTATAATTTTGTCAGTTATGAAATACAACGCATTGATGTGTTACACCTGAATTGAATGCCCTGTAATTGGACAAGTATCCAGAAGCCGTTGTTCTGGCTCTCTATGAATGCAACAATAAAACCGCTAAGAAATAAATCGAAAATTGCATCGCAAGCACATGCACCATTGAGCTTAGATATTGTGCAAGCACACTGCACTAGCCAAAGTACACACACACATACATATGCACTTTCGTACGAGAGTAAACCAATGAAAAAATAGAAAACCATAAGCCGGCATAACACACAAAACAGGATTTTCGCCTAAAAGTATGCTTTGTATGCGGAAATAAAAACAATAGCAGCACAAACAACAAATCAATCACTTTTTACAATAGGATTAGTTGGAATTTTATAGCGGATTGTATTTTAAAAAGAGCACGCCAAAACATGGTAGAAGTTAATAATTTAGTTGCAAATACGCGATGACCACTTTGCGAACGCGGATGTGAAAATTGAAGAAGGAAAGCGTAAAATATGAAATTCGTGTTGCCAAATTCAGGCGATTTTGATATATGTATTCGTTGTCAACGAATAGAAACATTTTATTTATTGAGAGGAAATCGACTAGAAAAATCGTCATAGGCCTTCTGTGCGTATTTAGGCAAAAATATTGTGTATATCTGCAAACAGATGAAGTTGAAAACGAAAATGTGATAATTCCACAAACTAGTTAAATTTTGATTTGACTCCAATGCAGATTTTTTAAACGATATTTTAAAAACGAAAATCTCACACTCTGGCTGCCTAAGAAAGGCCACGCATAGACCCCACACATTACATAATTTCCAGCACATTATTTTCACGTATGTTCCATTACGGCATTAATATGAAGTTGGATTATGTAGAGGTTAAAACGCGGGGCACCTCGAACCATTCCTACTGCTTTTCAGTTTGATATGTGAGTTGTACATAAACTGCACAGTATTGTGGTGGAGTAAGACCTCGTCCGTCTTGCCTGCCGCCAGACGCCCAGCGTAGGGTCACACGAAGACATGGGGGGTTAAAATACCAAACTGTACTAAACAAGAAATCGACATTTTAAACTGACGCTTGGACAGCTATGCTCACACGGCCTCCCGTCCTAATACTTAATGGTAGTCCCGGGAGGATCTATCCGTATGGACGTTAGGTGGGTTTCTTTCACCCACAGAGGCTTTCGATGCTTTCCTCCTCATTAAACAAAAAAAAAAAACAAAAAAAAAAAAACAACACAAGAACCTTATATGCTGACCTTAAGCTGAGTTTTTGGATTGTCACCCGTCAGCGTAAGTCTGCCCGCCTGCCGGATAAGCGACACGCACTTGTCAACTGAGCCACCGGCGTCCTAATTACTATTGCATACAGTTCATAAAGTGTATACTTTTAAGGCGTAGACTCTAAAATTATTGTGAATTTAAAATGAGATTCTCAAAGTTAATTAAATTATGGAAATTTATACCGAAGTTCTAAGAAATTTGTATGGCGTTTTGGAGCTTTCAGGCTTGGTTCACGTTTTAGAGTAGTTAAGCAAGCTCCTCGTATATAGTACGTCATTATATTTGTTTGGTTTATAAATACATTTTATAAGCTTTATATTAGGTTCACATCAGGTATGTATGTCGTCAAATCTAGTAATCAATTTTTCACTCACTTCCCGACTACTTAGAGATCTGAAACTTTCCATACATGCCTAATCTAGAGCCCAATACACGAATCAATAAATTTTATGGGCGTAGGATAAGGGGCGTGGCACTTTTTTATAAACTCCAGATTTGTGTATAACTTTAGAACTACACATCACACATCAATGAAACTCGGTAGGAACTTACTACATATCCATATCCTTCTACTGAGAAAATAAGGGGGCACTGGATAAGGGGGCGTGGCACCCCCATACAAACAAAATTTTTGATCTCGATTAGCTTTGGAACTAAAGGTCGTGCAGCATTGAAATTTCGTATGCAGTCGCCTCTTGGATGTGTCGTCCCACTGGTAAAATTTTATGGGCGTAGGACAAGGGGCGTGGCACTTTTCAAGCAACTACACACTTGGGCTTCAGTTTATAATTATAGGTACACCACACATGAATGAAATACGATAGGAACTTACTTGCCGCGCCCTACTGGCAAAATAGCAACAACTCACCGCGTCACAAATATGCCACGAATATTAGGGTCGATCACTGCCGTATTATTTGTTAAATTGAGGATATGACATATGACGATAGGAAACACTGTGAATACCCTAAATATTGTCTACTGCTCTGCAAGTTTAAAATTCTTTTTGCGAAAAATTTCAGAGCTCTAAAATTGAATTTATGGAAGACTAAAAAGTAGAAAATAAAATTATATAAAAAAAAAACTTTTTAAAAATAAGCTTTAATGTACTAAAAAGTAGAAAATAAGTTGTTTCCAAGTCACCTGTATCTTACTATTAATAAAAGCTTGTGCGCTCAATATCCATATTCAAAATATCTTTCATTACTAGAATCTAATTGCAAAAAATTATTTAAATAAAATATTGTGGTAACTGTTTGACAAATATTGAACACATGAGCGCCCCAAGCTTTTATGGATAGTAAGATACAGGTGACTTGGAAACAACTTATTTTCTACTTTTTAGTACATTAAAGCTTATTTTTAAAAAGTTTTTTTTTTTATATAATTTTATTTAGAAATAAATGTCAGTTGTACTTAATGCGCGTTTCTGAAAAAATCTGAAAGCCCGCCACATATAAACTTTTATAATCAAAAATTAAGTAAATATAACTGAGCTAAGCACGGCGTATGAGTAACTTCTTGGTTGTGTGTTAGTGTGCGTAGAGGTCGAGCAAGTGGTGTTACTATTGTGCAATTTATTCAGACTCGTATGTATGTGTGTGTGTGTGTGTATTATTGCAATTTTGCTGTGCTAAGACGCGCTTTTGTACACGCATGCACACACACATACGCCATTAACACTTGAGGCGTTTATTTTTGCACACACACACACACACAAACACGTGCATGCAGTACCGGTTTTAGTTGTGAGCTTGTGTGCAACTGCAATGAAAATTTTAGCTTTGTTTGCATTTTGGGCACATGTGGTTGTTGATGTTGTTGTTCATCTTGCTTCTGTGTTGTTGTTGCTGCTCTCGTTGCTTATCTACTTTTTTGTTTTGAGCTTGTATGCATGTGCATCTTTTTGAGTGTGTATGTGCTCGCATATACAAACATATGCATTTTCGTTTTTCGTGTTGTGAACGTGAGCGGATTTACGCGAAAGAATACAGTTATACGGCGATTCATATAAATTCATTGTTTTTGTTGGTTCTGCTGTTTTGTCCCTTTATGTCCTGACACTTGAATAGTTTGACTTGAGGTGCGGCGGCAACGCAACGCGAATTGGATTTGCATAAATTTTGAAGTTTATTGCTAAATTTGGCTTGAACTAAAGTTTTGACACATTTTTTTTTGCCAAATTAGTTTCTGCCAGAAATGAGTTTAAAGTTACGTTTGTGTACTTACCTTCAAGTTTCATGCGTAAGAATGTGTTAAATTTATGTTTTTATTCATACCTACAATAACGTAGTAGCTCAGTGGATGGGTGCTCCGTCTCTGATGCGATTACTTCGATTCCCAGCAGACTCAAACCACTGAAGACGGGAAAATTTGTATTCAAATTGTTTCTTTGCGCGGAGAAATCCTTCGCAAAAGATTGGCAACTTTCCGAGTGTATTCTGGCCACGAAAATAAAGGCTCTCAATCCCTTTAGGATGTGGCTGTAGTGTTAATATGTATGTATGTCCTATGAACTTCTGTAAAAATAGAACTAGCACACACAATCTAATGCGAGAAAGCTAGGTCTAAGCCTAGGTTGAACGGTCTATTGCTTAAATTACACATATATATAAATATATTCATATCGGAATCAGATCTCTGCTCTAAAAGAATTTTTAAGATTTTACGTGAGTAAATAGCTTGACATAATAGAAGGTAATTAATAAGATTTCGGACAAAATTTTTAAAATTTTCGAATATAGATTTCGGAAATGGGACACAAATTTGGAAGGAAATATACATTTTCGTTAAAAGCTGATTATACTGTCATTAGATGGAGGTTTTTTTTCTCAGTGGCTTATTTCGTCTATCCGAGAGATTATACGAACAAAACTAAACTTTATAAATATTTTTATATTTTAATAATAACTCGCAAGTGGTGTACAATTTTTTCTCTCATTCAAGAAATTTATTATTATAAGCTTTATATCAACTTGCCTTCAGTTTTGTTCTCAAATCTAGTAATCAATTTCTCACCCACTTTCCGACTACTTAGAGATCTGTAACTTTGCATACATGCGTAAATAGGCGCACGATATATGAATCAATCATAAAATTTATAATATTTTTACTTTAAACAAAGTTATTAGCGAAACTGCAATAGCCAATCGGAGCACAACAGGGAAGAAGAAGCACTGCTGTTTACAAGGAGTGGCAGTAGCAGAAGCGGATAGAACTGTGCGAGCTGCCGAGGAAAGATATCGTCCAACAGCAGAAGATGGGTCCAGTCTGACGATGGGATTCATGTATATCGTTGCACAACGCGATAATTGATGATTGTGTTGTTAGTTGGTAAAAACATCAGAGCTATAAAATTTAATTTATGGGAGACTAAAAAGTAGAAAATAATATTACATAAAAAAACTTTTTAAAAATAAGCTTTTATTTAAGCTTGTTTTATTATTTTTTACCTAGGTGCGCCGCTGATCATACCAAATACGCGGGTCCTGAAGGCTTTGAACGAAATGGACTTGCAAGTTTATAATCCTTTCCCACATATCATGTTGAATTGATGTCCAGCTGTTCCCTGCTGTTATGCACTTGTTCTCTGCTGTTCTTTTAGTAATGGATTAGTCGTCATTTCCGCTTCATTTCAACTGAAAAGAGTTCCGGACTACTGAGCAACAACAACAAAGAAAAAATAGTCTTTTGCCAGCAGAGCAAAGTAAATAGACAAACATACTCAATATGAGTATGTATATACATATGTATGTATGTATGTTAGTTAGTAAGTGTGTGTGTGTTTATACAAAAATACATATATCAAATTGCAGTCGTATATTCTATATAACCGCTGCAGAGCGGCAGCAACAACAGCAGCAAACACAACAACGCCAACTATAAAAGTGTTGTAAATAAATTGCAGCTTCAAGTTGCAGCCATCACTTCCGCATCCATTGTTCGCCTCAGCTGTTGGCAATGTTGAGTTTTTATTGTTGTTGTGTGCTGCTGTTGGTTTGGAATTTCCAGTGTGACAAATACAAATCACTTCGGATTTATTTGTGAGATCGTTAGATGAGCTAGACATTAAGCGGTAGACACCAGCGGCAAGAAAAGACTGAGCAATGACATTACATTAGAGAGAATAGAAATTAGTGACGGTCACATTTGGTTGCAATTCGTGACATCACTGATATAACGCTACAATGAAAACTAGTTTAAGGAATTGTAAAGCTCTGCTCCGAATTTGTGGCAAGAGAAGCTACATATATACAATTTCTGCTTTTAGCAAATCTTTCAATATCACATTTATTATCCCATACCGCCTTCATCTTTATTCTCATCCCTTTTTAATGGATATTGAAAGAGATGGATGCACAACTCATCGTTTGATGATTATTGTTTTGATATTTGGCTATTAGTGGAACCAGCAAAAATAACTTAAAGCGAAAAACCCGAAGGCTTCCTTCCCCAGACAGTTGCGCCAATGATACATTTATTAGTATATTAAGATTTTAAGGTGAGACTTGACCCTCGACAGTGGATTAGGGAATCAGTTTTTCTTGGCATAACTCCTCTCCGTCTTCTTTTGTATAGGCATATGTGGTATTCAACAAAAGAAGCTTTAAAACAGCGTCGACTGTTCTCTTTTGTATATTCAAAATTCGTCAAAATCGGCGTCTCACACTCGGAGACTTTTTCTCCGTCAGTAATGTCGAGTTTTTTGTTTGAATATAATGTAAGTTTGTTCCAAAAATGAGAATTTCACTGTATAATTGTGCTGCTTGTAGCTTTGGTGCAATCCTATTGAATATTAGTCCCTACAGCCTTCACATGTTCCTGTCTCAGTGCGAGAGCGAATAAAAGCTTGATCGGGGCAATTCTCTGTATAACGTTTAATTGCCGTTCAAAAATAGAGAACCGTTCAAATACCGAGAACTGTCTAAATATAAATATCGTCATATGTACATACTTAGATACATCAGTTATTATCGAGAACCGCATTTTCGCGATTTACAAACGATATTTTCTCGGATACTACTAATTCGATGATGACGATGATAACGGAAGGATATCATTTTAGTTTCTGGATCTACATATGCAGAGTGAGGGCATGTTTCTTCAGCTTTGTGCAAAATCCTTTTTATGTTCTGTATATTTAAAATTCAAAGACCTCAAGCATTTTCAAATAAGCCAATATGCCATTCAGTCGCATACCAAATATCTGACTGTCTTTTAGTCAGCTTAGTGCGTACTGTTTTGCTCTTATCTGCTCAAAGAATTTTGTTGCATTTCTCTCTTCACAAAATTCAAAATTCGTTCTCGAGGCTGCTTATTCATATCTTGTCATTGGCTTGGAGTTGAGTGGGTGACTGACAATCTGATGGATAGACCGGGTGATTGCTTCACTGGCAAACTGTCTTTGCGCTGGAAGCAGTGGATGGTAGCAGAAAGAGAAGCGGCAGCGCAGGACTCTGCCACTTCAGTGAAGTGCTGCATTCGAAAAGACAGGACTCGGGCGATTTCAGCTGCTCCCTCTCTCTGCGGCGCATGACGTATGTATGTAAGTGCATGCCGTGAAGCACATTTCTGTCGGAATTCTGCATTCTATTATTATTAGCTATTTTTGCCTGAGGGTGCTCTTGGCTGAATGGTCTTCATACGTGCAGTGGTGTTGCTGTTTTGCGCTGACATCGCCGGCAGCCATGACAAATTTTGCAAGTTGTCAGCACTGGCAGATGTTTGGCTCGTAGCCGCTGGCACCATTTAGGGTCTCTGGCAGATATAATTCTAGATGGAATGTCGCATTTAGTGCCATTTTGTAAATGCATTAATATGTATAAATAATTCTGCAATAAAATTTACATATTTGCGAGCGTTGGGAGGAGATGTGGAATAGAATGCAATTATCAATGAAATGTTTAGACTTAAGCTCATGGGCATTAAAAATTTGTAAGAGTGGAGGTTTGAAAAAACTTGATTCAAAGTTTGGAACTATTCTGTAGAGATATATTTGTCTCATTCCATGTCAGTTGACTTGAACATATCCTAAAATTACACAGATCTAAGAGAAAGTATTTTTCTTTGAGCAGCTTTTAAAAATATGGCCACTATTAGTTTGTAGGTGTAGATTTCGGATCTGTAACATTTGCTTAGAATTTTGGCGATTTCGCTGACTTTAAGACTTTTTATGTATGTACATATGTTGAAAGCTGGGTCGATAATATAAAATGTGTAGCAGCTTTATACAAAAAATATAAAACTAATATTTGATATTCACTGAGTGAAAGAATATTGTCGAACTTTTTTAATATAATACAGTTTGAACAAAAAGTTATACCTTAAAATTGCAAAATATTGACAAAAGTGTCGCTAACATTTTTTTATAATTCACCGCTAACGTTTTATGAAGTAAATATAACAAATTATAACTTTGTTAATTTTAGATAAAATTTAGCTTAGAACATCTTATATATAATTTTATATATTTCATTAAATGCTTGCCGTAAACTATAACAAATTCCATTACAAAAGTTTTGCTTCATGAAATTGTTCAGTTGTCGATGGAGCTGTAACATTTTTGTCAATATTTTCTAAATTTCAAAACAAGCCGTTTTCTTACACATTAAACTTTCTGAATTTCAAATATGCGCTGTTTTAAAAGATTTCCTGCAAAATAGAGATACAAAATATAAAATATTTCTAACTTTTTTTTTAGATCAATGTACCAGGAGCTAGCTTTTCTATCAAATCGCAACCCGCAAATGGATACGGAGAACTGAGGCCTTGATAGCCACACCTACTGAAATTATTTTCAAAAATGAGATTTATTTTCCTTAAATCATGTTAAAATAAATGGTAAAGTAACAACATCGTTTCCGAAAAAACTTCCTACTGTTTTGTTGCGAATGTTTTTTGAATATACATACAAACATTTTACACACATTGTTATTGTGTACATACACTCGTGTACATCTGAGATACACATTGACAATACTTATTCGATTGAGCCCAGAGGCTTTGTACATTATTATTGCATTTCTCTAATACTGGAATGCTGAAGTATTCGTATTTCTGAAAATGTGGGGTTTTCGACAACAAGTGCTTTTATGTTGCCTATTTCTGTGTGTTGGTGTGAGCGGATATTTGGGGGAAGCGTCTAATATGAAGCCTTAACATTGTTGGGTCAGCAGAAAAATTTTATTTGAGTGTTTTCTATGCTCTTAGCTTCTTACAAGCACTCTTGCACACTGCCAAATACATACGCTCATAACTTACACACTTACAGTTTTACTAACCACACACACACTCCCTACTCTCATAAGCCTGAAAGTATGTTTTGATTTAATGTAATGGAAATTGGCTGCCTTGAGAAGAGTTTTGCGCTTTTGCGGTCGAGTGGATTACACTTCAAATGGCTTCAGCGCCGCCCACACTAACACCATTAGCACTAACTCCGGAGTGCCTGACTTCAGAATAGGGCAGTCAGTAGTTGCTCATCCTTTCTTCTGCTGTTTGAGTGGGCATTCCATTGTGATGAGTAAGTGTGCAATAAAAGAGGCAGTAACTGCGGCTACTCCCGCAACTGCTGCGGCTGCTGCTAAGTTTTCTGAGTGGCAACATTTGAATGTTGCCAGTTCGCCGCAATTGCTGATAATTCACGCGTCGTCATAACTTAGCCTAACAATTCTTTAACGAGGCGGAATCTGTAAGCTTCACCTAAATTCAATCCTTGGTAACTTCTGGTCTTTATAAATCTTATTTCCTGAGAGTCCCCATTAATAATAAGATAAAATTGCTTGCTTTGTTTTTAAAATGAAGTACTTTTGAAAATAAATAAACTGAGATTTATGAATTTTAATACAGAAAAGCTAGAAAACATGAGAAACACTTTGACTGGAGTTTTTTTTTTCCAATTTACGAAGTACATACCTTCCTTTACTCTAATAAAAAAAAACATTCTCCAGTCTTTTGCAATCTCAAAAATGCTTTCATTATGAAAAATGTCTAGGCACTTTTTTTGACAAAAGTTTAATATTTTCTTAGAAGATCGAACTAAATAAAAGAAAATTCAAAAGATAAATTCTCTAATATTACTTTCCTTCCAAAAGCATGAATTGAACTGTTTTGAGATTTGCGTTGGGTGATCCAAACATTTTTTATCAATCTACATTTTCTCTACTTACATTTTTTTCCGTCCTTGTATCAATTGGATTTACTTTAATTCTGTTCGAGAAGTAAAGTTTTTATCATTATCATTTTACCGAACGAGTTTTACATTCTCACAACAAAAAAGGAATTCTTTTTTACTCTTTGGATCCTTATTAGAACCTTATATGGCCGCAAGGACAGAACTATAAACCAAATTCATTTACGAGCTTTGCGATAGCTAGAAATCGGACTTGCTCAGAGAATAAATTAAAGCAGTTCAAAAGTTATTCACGCAAAAAAATGAAATTAATGGAACCTGCCAATTTATGCTACAACCGCAACGGAACGGATTTAAACAGCTTTATAAAGGCAAGTAATACCTTCGGATCATTGTCTCTTCACCTCTGAAGAGGCCTTCGCAACAAGTTACAATTTCTTAAATTGTGTGGGGAAAGACAACCATTTAACCTGGATCCCTTACAATAGGGACCCAAAAGACACCACCATACGACTGCCGCGCCATTGGCCTCAGATGCCGCTATTCACAAGAAAGGCAACATAATCAAGAAATTTTTCTTTAATTAATTAAATTTGTATGTGCTTTTTTCGAAACTCTACACACATTTCTCCAACAATTTGTTTCGAAAATTAATTTTCAAACATTTTGTGGCACTAACGAAATATTGTCTCTGCCTCACGCAGCCGCACATTAATCAGATTTCATGAAAGTCAAATCTGTTCAAAACCGTTAAAACTCAATCCGACGTTAGCCGTCAGTTCGGTTTAATTCAATTTTTCACACCAAATTGCATATTTTTAAGCGCACATCCTGCAACGTAAAATGTTGGCTATGCGGAAAAATGAACCGTTAGCATGCGCCGTCCGCCGGACTGTTTGCTGTAGCCTGGCGCAATATTATTATTATATTTGTTGTTGCTTTCATTGCAAAATTGAAAAATTGAAAAATTGAATTTATGAAGTCAGGCCAAAGCGCTGACGGACGTTGCTGCCTGTCTGCGCGTTGCAGTCGCTGTTATTATTGGCCAGATTTTTTCATTGTTTCTGTGTGGCTGACTTTGGCTTTATGGTCGTCGAGGTTGTATTAAACAATATTTGCCTGCGCGAAATTGGCTTAAGGCTACCCCGCTACTTTAAAAGCAAATGCTTGCCGACTTTAAAGCGTATTTTTGGGCTGCCAGGCGTGCCTTCTAAGGTATGCCCCTGAGATATGTTATTGGTGGGGGTATTTCGTTATTTCAGAATGTAATTTAGTTTACAAATATAAAGCTTATAAAATAGTGAGTTTTGTTTTTTCAAAATTTTTATTCATTCAGAAATCCATCTAGTTAAAATATATGAACATTTTCAAAATTGCTCAGTTTTAAATAACCAACATACATTTTGGCTTACAAGTTATTGGAGCTGATATAGAGTAAATTGGATTCGGTATCGGCATGATATTTATATTATAAGCTTTATATTAGGTTCACATCCGGTATGTATGTATGTATGTATGTAGTGGAATCTAGTAATCAATTTTTCACCCACTTCCCGACTACTTAGAGATCTGAAACTTTGCATACATGCGTACCCACCATGACAATGCATGAATCAATAAATTTTATGGGCGTCGGATAAGGGGCGTGGCACTTTTTTATCAACTCCAGATTTGTGTATAACTTTAGAACTTCACATCACACATCAATGAAACTCGGTAGGAACTTACTACATATCCATATCCTTCTACTGAGAAAATAAGGCGGGCACTGGATAAGGGGGCGTGGCACCCCCCATACAAACAAAATTTTTGATCTTGATTAGCTTTGGAACTAAAGGTAAATTCCGTATACAGGCCCCTCTTGGATGCTTCGTCCCTCTGGTAAAATTTTATGGGCGTAGGACAGGGGGCGTGGCACTTTTCAAGCAACTACACACTTGGGCTTCAGTTTATAATTATAGGTACACCAGGTACACCACACATCAATGAAAAACGATAGGAACTTACTCGCCGCGCCTTGCAAGCAAAACAACAACAACTCATCGCGCCACAAATATGCCACGAATATTAGGGTCGATCACAGCCGTATTATTTGTTAAATTAAGGATATGACATATGACGATAGGAAACACTGTGAATACCCTAAATATTGTGTACTGCTCTGCAAGTTTTAAATTCTTTTTGCGACAAATTTCAGAGCTCTAAAATTTAATTTATGGAAGAGTTAAAAGTAGAAAATAAAATTATATAAAAAGAAACTTTTTAAAAATAAGCTTTAATTTATTTAATGTACTAAAAAGTAGAAAATAAATTGTTTCCAAATCACCTGTATCTTACTATTAATAAAAGCTTGTGCGCTCAATATCCATATTCAAAATATCTTTCATTACTAGAATCTACATAATTGCAAAAAATTATTTAAATAAAATATTGTGGTAACTGGTTGACAAATATTGAACACATGAGCGCTCCAAGCTTTTATTGATAGTAAGATACAGGTGACTTGGAAACAATTTATTTTCTACTTTTTAGTACATTAAATAAATTAAAGCTTATTTTTAAAAAGTTTTTTTTTATATAATTTTATTCCTATTTTGTTTATTCAACAAATACTGAGAAAGCCGTTAAGTGAGATGGATTATTTGGTACTCGCTCTTCATATCACATTCAATTTTAAAGTATTGACCCTTGCAGCAATACGGAGAAATCCTGTGCTCCAGGAGGAGTGCTCATCGAGAACTCATGGAACCCTTCCATTTCTGCTGTGGTTTATTCCTCAACAATAACTTGCCGCATTGTTTTACATGCTATGTATTTGGTGTGTTAAATTTCTTGCAACAGACAAAAATGAAATTGGCTGGGGTCTTCTTAAATTTAAAGCTTAAAATTAAGAACGAAATGCTAGCTGCAGAGCTATTTATTTTGAGAGGGGGGTGGGTGCTTTCATATACCAAATGCCCCTTCAGATATTGAGGGGACTATGCAAAACTCTTGCACACCTCCGCAGTTGAATTTCCCATACATCTTCCGCGGTCTCTCCACTTTCTTATTGCCACTACCTCATCGTATGGTGTTTCTCCATGCGATAGCATACATTTAGCAACCCTTTTAACAACATTAACTAAATCGCACTAGCACATGTGTGCATGTGTGCACAAGTGTCTGTGTGCGTAAGTGTGTGCACATGTGTTGCATGCAATTTATAGCTGCCTTTTTTCCTTCAACCAAAATGCGATATTTCAAATTCCGCTCGGTGTGGGTGGGGGAAGTGGGTGTCTGTGCAGCACAAATCAAATACACTTAAGATTCAACGTCAAGAAATAGAGGCACAGTAAGTATGAGTAGTAATGGAATGAAACGGATATGAACTTGAAATATGGCTGAGCAATAAAAGAGAAAACAACGCTTATCAATTAGAAACCGTCTGGTGCATGCGCGGGCAAGGATCTTAAAACGCTTCGCGCATTTCTAGCGAATGCTTCTGAGTAGTTCGAAATACAGTTACGTTTTACTGCTATTTAATGTTAATCCAACAGCTTGTAAATAAAATATTCTTACTTTCGCAATTTCAGGCTAATACTTTTAGTATTAATTACCTTGTTGCAGGCTTATACTTATAAGAATAATGCCCAGTGACTACTTGAATCTAATCAATAAATTGAATTTAAATATAGTAACATTTTCGTTGGTTTTAACAGCAACTTCGAATATTTTACATTTGAAGGTTGGTACAACTTGCAAGAAGCATTCAATTGCGGAGGAAGCGAGCGAAATTAGTCAAGTACATATTAGATGTTGTCAAAGGCACACAAATTGAAAGCAAACAGACAGATAAAATAAATATTGACCAAAAGGAAAAAGTTTGGCAGCAAGCCGCAGTGGATTTCAGTTGCTCTTTCGACGGGCCAGAGTTATAATCAGCTGTTTATTTGTTTTCGATGATGCAATCCTGTGCCGTAATTAAATCACCACACTTTGACAATTTAATTCCGATTGAATACCAAATGTAGTAATAAACCTTCTTACATAAACTTAAGTTATAGTTCAAATAGGCACTCTGAAATTAGGCCTAAGTTGCATACTTAGTTTCAGACTGGGCTCAAAGTATAAGCCTCAAATATGCATTAGCCTTCCGATTCTGCTTTTCATGTATATATCAAGTTCAGATATTTTAGATTTTTTTATTCAGGTAAAATGTTTTATTTAAATTTGCGTAAACTTTTTTTCGGAGGGAAAAGATAGAAGAACTGAAAATTTCAGCTGAAGTGCATTCACTTGTGCCTTTGTCCAGATTCTTTAAACATGACTGTTGGAGGAGGGGTTGGAGAGTAAAAATTTGGAGCGCTCAGCGAAATGTTTTTCTAAAATAGGCATTACCTTCTGTTATGTTTGGCATAATAGAATTGATATGCTCATGCTGTGGCTTTGATTTGATTTGTATTGGTATGTGAATGTGTTAAGCAGAACTTTAAATTTAATGCTTATCCTTGCTGCCAGCATTCTTCATGAGGCTGCATCTCAATTATGTTCCTACAACGGAAGACACGTATCCTTTTCGCATAGCGCCTAAAAGCACGCAGCTAATTGCTTTCGCCGCCATGAAAAGGATATGCCCATTCGAATCAGCTAACTGCAACTAGTGTCAATGCCATAAATTTTCAAAGATGTAGCCGAGATGTAACCGTGTGTGCTTTTGTATGCGTGTGTGCTTGTGTTTTCGCTTCCAACAGTCACTTCCGATGCAGCGAAGCCCCTCTGGCGACCCCTAAGCATTTGTAAATTATGGCAGCGCACAAACAGCAAGTGCAAAATTTTTGCGTGTATGTGTGATTATATGGAGCGGCCGCGGCGCAGGGGTGTGTGATTGCTGTGTGGGTGTGTGTGAATTTGCACCATAAATTTGCACATTACACGATAACTTAACGCGAATTACTCTCGTAAGTGTGTAAAATTACAGCTGCATTCGTTTGTCACACTCACGTGTGTGCTGCGCGATTCGGAGCCAGAAATGATTGTGTGTGTGTGTATGTGTGCCGAGACTCGTAAATGTGTGCGCGCTGATATTGAGAGGCTATAAATTTCACAATTTTAACGGCATTATTTGTCGTAAGGTTGCTTCGTTCCGCCGTTTCCTTGCCAGTGCAGCTCCCTGTCTGCCCCTCAGCCGCTCTCCAATTCCCCCGCTGCCCCACCCACTTGCTGGCTCGTCGTTCGCTGCGACGTGGTGTGACAAATTTACCCACTTTTATTGTTTAGTTGGCACTCCCAAAAGGGAACTTCTCCTCGATACACCAAAAGGGGGGAACTTGTGTGCGATGTTTTTTACATGCAATATTTCTGATAAGTACTCATGCGGATGCGAAGGTGGTTTCCAAATTGTTGTTTGGAATTTTTAAGTGCTTCACTTTTCGCACAGATAAGAGCAAAGCAATTGAAACGTGAGCAGCGTTTTTGAGTATGATGAAGAGGGAGCGCTTAAATTTCGAGCATGCTTTCGGGTATCTGGCATATTAGTATGTACCCGCATGCAAGTAGCAGTAGTCGAATTTATAATAATATTTGATTTTTATGGAAATTCATAGAAAACATGTCTTATGCATTCAAAGAATTAAAGGTGTTGAAAATCTTATTTTGAAAAGAGCTTACAACGAGTAAAAGGAGGATGTCAGTGTTGCCGGAGATATGCATACATAGGGATTTTTTAATTTTTTTAAATTTAAATTAACATATTTGCTATAAAAGTTCTTTTCGATAATCATAAGCATTTCCATATAGTACATATGCAAAAAAAAACATTTATCCTTTGCATTTGAATGAGAGAGTTCTAAAACATAAAGTGCTAATCGGCCAGCAAGGCATAAGGGTGATATAGGAAAAGCATCTAAATGGGTTAGGAAACCATTTATTTTCATCATAACTCCTTTCTCAATGCCTCAGTATAGGTATGTGGAATCAAATGCTATGAAACCGAGTCTATTCATTATAGCCACGCCCCCTTTCGTGGTAGTGCTTGCAATTGCTAAATGATTTGCTCAAAGTTTTTTCTGATTTGCGCATAAAGATTTTCTCAATAAGAATGTTATGATTTTAAATTTAAATAAAATACGTAAAAATTAAGGTTAAATACGAACTTTTTTAATCTTTTAAACCTTTATCGATGGCATTTAGGTTTTTGATAACACATGCTTCAAATGTCAAATGTGAGTTTTCTACTTTCATCTAATCAATGCTATTTTTAGGAAATTACTATATTATTCTTTGCAGCTCAGTTTTCTGACTTTGCGTGAAAGTCCCTCATCAAACGTCACACTTTTGGGAGCACTTCCTTTGCTATTTCATCGTTTGATAATTACGAGTAGGTACTTCCGGAATAGTGATAGGAATAGTGACAGTTCGCTGTATTTTAAATGAACCGTCAAATAAACTACATTAACTTAATCTTCATTCTCAAACTCGCACCCTCCCGCTGTGCCTTAGCTTCCCCGTTGACCGTCCTTCAAGGCTGCCAAGTCTGATAATCTCTGCAGATGCAGACTACATAAATCCCCTTGTTACTTTTTCTGCTGGCGCTGACATTTCAACTGGTTAATAAATTCTTTCTCTTCGCTGCTGCTGCCTCTGCTTTTGCCGCTGCTATTGTATGCTCGTATCTGCTGAATGTCACTTGCCTTAACCCCATTTAGCAATTTTTTCCAGGGCGGTAAGTGCCAGTTTGAGAGAGGAGTGGGCGGGGTCCGGGCGTCGGCAGTAAGAACTTGCGTTTTCTTGTACGGCGCTTACTTAAGTTGTCAGCGGCAACACTTTTCGCATTGTAGCAAATGTTGCTGTTGCCCCCGCTAGCCTCTCGGCGCTCTTTTAATTATTTTTAAACCCTTTTAATTTCCTTTAGAGCGCTGCCAAGAAGTCAAAATGTGTTTGCGCTTTTTGTGTTGTTAACACTCTTGAAAGAAAGGGTGGAGCAGGGATTAGATTGCATGCGTGCGTGTGTGTGAAGTAGGCTGCCAAACAGAAGTGCAGAAGTGAAGGGTGTTTTTAGGCTTTTCACAACGTCGGCCTGTGTGTGTGTGTGACATGTGCAGTGTGCAAAAGAAATCTTGAGGAAATTAAAAGGATTAACAGAGATAGAAGGGCAGACAAAGAAAAAATATGCGTGCATTCAGGAGTGAGGTAAGGGGGAATATCTTGAGAGAACATGAGAATATAATATGTTGAGATAGGCAATCTTTAAGTCTATACGAAACATGGGAGAGTAAAAAATTCTAGAAAATTACCGCTCGTCAATTTCAAAAATAAGTTAAAATTTATTTATTTATTTTGTAAATTCAGTCTATGCACTATAGGTAATTTTACTCATTTTTGAGGGCACAATTAATTTTTCGCACTTGGAAAAATAAATTTTTTTTAATGGTATTTGATCAAGAAAACATCAAGTCAAATAACTGTGTAATTGGATTTGGTATAAAACAAACGATGGCGGCTCAGGAGGCGGTCAAAGTCATTGTTTGTGAAAAACATTTTAAATTTTATCGAAGTTTCGCAAGTGTTTAAATTAATTAAAATAGCACATACTATTAATATCAATTAAATTTGGAGAAGAAAGGTGAAAGTAAGTACATAATAGGTCAAGAGAAAAGTTTTGGTAAAAAAAATTTTTTTTTGCTGGAAAAACATAATTCTAACATAACCTTTAATAACAATTTTTTAGTTAAAAATTGACTTTGGGTAAGCTTATAAACTATTGGCCGTATTTGGCCGTGTTTAAATTATCATAAACGTGTAGAGTAAAGAATGTTCTGTTTAATTTGTCAATTTCAAGTTGCGATTTTTTGCGTTTTTTGAAAAATATAATTTTTTCGTAGGCAACCTCAGCTTGAAATATAGCGAACTTACAAAAGTTTGGGTCGATGAACTTAACACAGCGAGAAGAATGCTGCTGTTTACAATTTTATTATTGGTGGTATTGAATGCGGCAATGTTTTGAATGAGGAATCGGCTTCGTTGAAGGAGAAAGTGCGAACTTTTTGCAAAAATGCTTCAGTTAGATGGGAGAGTTCTCATAGGAAGATAGCCGTCTTCCAGAAAAAAACGCACTCTGGCTAAACGCTAAATTTATTGTGGCAATCAAAATGTCTGTAAATCTCTCATCTACATTTTTAGTAGGGCGTCCAAAGAAAGAGTATGCTGAGAAGTCTGAACGAGCAAATAGGAGAGATGCTTGGCTCCCAATGACTCCTACAGTACACAAAGTGTTAATTCACTCAAAAGAAATCATTGAGCATACAATACTGCCGGTAGGCTGTTTTGGAGAAGACGCTGCTGAGTCCCGCAACCAACTATACAAGTCTGATAGACTGCATCATGCACGCAAAAACAGCCGGAAAAATAATCTTTCGGACGTTTTCAACAGGGCCTTGGACATGTCCGATCCGCTCATGTCATCAATATGTTTGGAGAGACGAGTAGAAGGAATAAAACGCGTGCAACATTCACAAGAAATTCTTGACATGCTCTGTACTCCAGAATTATCTCAAAATTGGAACGAGAGTGCCGATGAATACGAAGCTTGCACATAGTGTTAAGCTATGCGTATGAATGCGAACTAAGTAAAATCATATTAGATAATGAATTATGAACCAAAATTAAATAAAACTTGTTAAAAAAATTTTAAAAAATGTAAGCGAAAAGTTCCACTTTGGACCCGGGGCAGACAAAGGTTAAATTTTTTACAAATTTCTTCTCCCAAATTTTCTACCACGTATGTTTTTTATAAGACCACCATTTTTTACCCAAAACTCCTTTCAGTTTGGCTGTTATTAATTTTGGCCTCAAAAATGGGTCAAATTACCCATAGTGCTATGGCTAGAACCTTACAGACTAGATTAACACAGTATATGTATACTTAAAGAAGCAAATAAGAAAGGGTGAATTAGAACAATAATTATAATATAAGTTTAACATTTTTTTAAAGCATAACTCGAGATGGAAAGATCTAAAAGACAAACGGTTGAGATTTTGTTGAAGTCAGACAGAGACCGAACCAAAGGCGCGTTCGAGGCATAATTCGACCTGTAAAGGGGAATAACAAACAAAGCATAGTGACGTAGTACCCTAGAGGGAACGTTGAAGTCGATTAGACTGAGAAAGTGGGGACTGTCAACCGTACCAGTAATGATACCATGGACAAACGACAGAGATAAAATTATCCTTCTACTTTCAAGGGACTTTAATAAGTGAGGAACGCGACAAGTAGGGCGGAATGGGATCGGCAAACTTCAGTGACCGAAGACCAAAACTCAGAAAATATTTTTTGATTCGTTCAATGCGGGTGGAATGAGACATATAAAATGGATTCCAGATAAAAGACTGGTCACCATAATCTTTTGTCGGTGTCGGCCTCACGCACCATGCCTCACCATACTTGCCTTGCTCCCTATTTTCTAGGTACTCGTTCTAAGCTTTGATAACTCGTTCTCTTGTTCCGTCCACCAGATCGTAATAGTAGCATATTTTATAATTTTACTAGCTGTTACCCGCGGGTTCCACCCCGCGCTTTTATAAAAATACGTAATGTGAATGATGCTCTGATTGAATGTTGCTGTATTTAATTGTATTTAATTTAATAGAAGTGCTTGCCAGTCTGTCTTTTTCTTGGTTTTTGTTGTTTTCTGTTGAACAGCAGCGCTTCTCCTTGCTGATGCTTGTGATGTCTATATACTTGTAGGGGAAGTCATAAATGTAGGTCCTTACAAAACTATCTGTGTATGTAGATTACTCCTTTGGTGGAAGGCCAAAATTAAAGTGACTCCTCATGGACCACCACTTTTTTACGGTACATACATTGAAGGTGTGCCACGCCACCTTGTCCCATGACCCTAAATCTATATATATAAAACTCAAAATTATGTAAAAATGTTTACATGTATGTATGACTAAATAATAACAAAACAGAATTTCAATGTTGAATGACTTGTAGTTTTAAATATATACCAAATAAAAGATTTAAGTTGTATGAGGGGTGTCATGCCTCGTGTCCAATGCCCATTCCATTTTCCCAGTTGAAGAATACGGAGTTTCATTTATGCATGATATATAGTTCTAAAGTAATATCCAAATGTGGAGTTGCCACGCCCCTTGTCCTACGACCATAAAATTGTACCAGTGGGACGACTCATCCAAGAGGTGCCTGCATACGGAACTTCAATACTGCGCGACTTTTAGTTCCAAAGCTATTCGATATCAATGATTTGGTTTGTACGGGTGGTGCCACGCCTCTTATCCAATGCCCGTTCCATTTTCCCAGTTCAAGGATACGGATATGTAATATGTTTCTACCGAGTCTCATTGATGTGTGATGTGTAGTTCTAAAGTTATACACAAATGTGAAGTTGATTGAAAAGTGCCACGCCCCTGTCCTACGCCCATAAAATTGTATCAAGGGGACGACTCATCCAAGAGGTGCCTGCATACGGAATTTCAATACTGCGCGACTTTTAGTTCCAAAGCTATTCGATATCAATGATTTCGTTTGTATGAGCGGTGCCACGCCCCTTGTCCAATGGCTATCCCATTTTTCCAGTTCAATGGTACGGATATGTAATATGTTTCTACCGAGTCTCATTGATGTATGAAGTATATTTCTAAAGTTATACCCGTATAGGATTTGATTGAAGTGCCACCCCCTGTCCTACGCCCATAAAATTTTATCAGTGGGACGACTAATCCAAGAGGCGACAGCATACGAAATTTCAATGCCCGCCTTATTTTCTCAGTAGAAGGATATGGATATGTAGTAAGTTCCTACCGAGTTTCATTGATGTGTGATGTGTAGTTCTAAAGTTATACACGAATCTGGAGTTGGTAAAAAAGTGCCACGCCCCTTATCCTACGCCCATACAATTTTACCAGTGGGACGATACATCCAAGGGGCGACTGCATACGAAATTTCAATACTGCACGACCTTTAGTTCCAAAGATAATCGAGATCAAAAATTTGGTTTGTATGGGCGGTGCCACGCCCCCTTATCCAGTGCCCGCCTTATTTTCTCAGTAGAAGGATATGGATATGTAGTAAGTTCCTACCGAGTTTCATTGATGTGTGATGTGTAGTTCTAAAGTTATACACAAATCTGGAGTTGATAAAAAAGTGCCACGCCCCCTTATCCTACGCCCATAAAATTTTACCAGTGGGACGATACATCCAAGAGGCGACAGCATACGAAATTTCAATGCTGCACGACCTTTAGTTCCAAAGCTAATCGAGATCAAAAATTTTGTTTGTATGGGGGGTGCCACGCCCCCTTACCCAGTGCTCGCCTTATTTTCTCAGTAGAAGGATATGGATATGTAGTAAGTTCCTACCGAGTTTCATTGATGTGTGATGTGTAGTTCTAAAGTTATACACGAATCTGGAGTTGATAAAAAAGTGCCACGCCCCTTATCCTACGCCCATAAAATTTTACCAGTGGGACGACACATCCAAGAGGCGACTGCATACGAAATTTCAATGCTGCAGGACCTTTAGTTCCAAAGCTAATCGAGATCAAAAATTTGGTTTGTATGGGGGTGCCACGCCCCCTTATCCAGTGCCCGCCTTATTTTCTCAGTAGAAGAATATG
Source organism: Neria commutata (assembly GCA_963457695.1). Classification (NCBI taxonomy): domain Eukaryota; kingdom Metazoa; phylum Arthropoda; class Insecta; order Diptera; family Micropezidae; genus Neria; species Neria commutata. Next base: position 16,204,384 of record OY735249.1, on the reverse strand, counting down.
GATATGTAGTAAGTTCCTACCGAGTTTCATTGATGTGTGATGTGTAGTTCTAAAGTTATACACGAATCTGGAGTTGATAAAATAGTGCCACGCCCCTTATCCTACGTCCATAAAATTTTACCAGTGGGACGACACATCCAATAGGCGACTGCATACTAAATTTCAATGCTGCAGGACCTTTAGTTCCAAAGCTAAGCGAGATCAAAAATTTGGTTTGTATGGGGGTGCCACGCCCCCTTATCCAGTGCCCGCCTTATTTTCTCAGTAGAAGGATATGGATATGTAGTAAGTTGCTACCAAGTTTCATTGATGTGTGATGTGTAGTTCTAAAGTTATACACAAATCTGGAGTTGATAAAAAAGGTGCCACGCCCCTTATCCTACACCCATAAAATTTTACCAGTGGGACGACACATCCAAGAGGCGACTGCATACGAAATTTCAATGCTGCGCGACCTTTAGTTCCAAGCTAATCGAGATCGAAAATTTGGTTTGTATGGGGGGTGCCACGCCCCCTTATCCAGTGTCCCCCTTATTTTCTCAGTAGAAGGATATGGATATGTAGTAAGTTGCTACCAAGTTTCATTGATGTGTGATGTGTAGTTCTAAAGTTATACACAAATCTGGAGTTGATAAAAAAGTGCCACGCCCCTTATCCTACGCCCAGAAAATTTTACCAGTGGGACGACACATCCAAGAGGCGACTGCATACGAAATTTCAATGCTGCGCGACCTTTAGTTCCAAAGCTAATCGAGATCAAAAATTTGGTTTGTATGGGGGGTGCCACGCCCCCTTATCCAGTGTCCCCCTTATTTTCTCAGTAGAAGGATATGGATATGTAGTAAGTTCCTATCGAGTTTCATTGATGTGTGATGTGTAGTTCTAAAGTTATACACAAATCTGGAGTTGATAAAAAAGTGCCACGCCCCTTATTCTACGCCCATAAAATTTTACCAGTGGGACGACACATCCAAGAGGCGACTGCATACGGAATTTCAATGCTACACGACTTTTAGTTCCAAAGCTATTCGATGTTAACAATTTGGTTTGTATGGGCGGTGCCACGCCCCCTTGTCCAATCGGGTCCAATTATAGATCAAAACCATCCCAGACCCCACTGAAGCACATACACTAAATTTCATCAAAATCGGTTCAGCCGTTCTGGAGTTTTAAGCATCCGAACAAACCACGCTCCATTTTTATATATATAGATATGGCAAAAGTAATTCAAACTTACGGCCGTGGTACGAGGCTGTGAGGCCAACATCAAGCAACCAATTCACCAATTCACTCGGAATTTGTAACGAAAAGTCTTACAGCCCTGCTGTATTAATAATAATTAATAATTGATTGGCGCAACAGGCCTTGTGTGTTTAGGCCTAGCTTTCTTGCATTAACTTGTGTGTGCTTGTTATATTTTTTACAAATTAACGGGACCTACATTAACCGAATCCGAACGGATTGAGAAGCTTTTAATGGCAAAGAATATTCTCGGAGAACTGCCAATTCACCGCGAGAAGTGGCACCGCAGATTGGAACATGTTCGAACAGAAGCGCGTCTTCTCCACTTCTTTTCTCTGGCTCCACCATGGTACTTCGAGGAGATGCATTGTACATGAATATGCTGTTTTATGTATGTATGTATATGACCATTATTATCGATTGTTCTGCACTTTAAGCATGCACAAATTTCAAAGTTTTTAAATAACTACGAGTTTATGTTTATTCGGCAGCTTGAATGTTAGAAAGAATAGTTTTTATTCGGACTGACTTGCCAAAGAGAAATGACAATACTTAGTTGTCTATTTCTGTTCTGAAACAAAGCAATTTTAAGTGTACAACAACAAAGAATTAGAATTATTGCTCACATGGGCAATTGACTCGTATAATATGATAGGGAGGACACACCCAAATCAGAAAGTAAACATAATGTAAAAACGAAGAAATGTTCTTACAGAAACAAAAACTGATACATTCATTTGCCTCAAGTATGTGCTCCGATGGAGCTCTCAAGTAAGGCAAAAACAATTGCATTAGACAGTGTACAATAGCAACAAACACTATGCGTTTGATATAGACAGCAGGCAACTGTGAATTTGTCAGCGCAGCGTCGTCCAGTCCGTGATGTGTTGGTTAGCATGTTCGCTTACTACGTCATAGGTTCATGGTACAACTCCTACGTTTCACAGACTTTACCATTAATGCTTCTATTTCGAGTAATTAGTCGTTTAGAAATTATTAGAATTCACATTAAAAGTCACTGATGAGGTTTTCTGGCAAAAACCGAAATAGCTATATGACCTGCCCATGTGAGCAATAATTCTAATTCTTTGTTGTTGTACACTTAAAATTGCTTTGTTTCAGAGCAGAAATAGACAACTAAGTATTGTCATTTCTCTTTGGCAAGTCAGTCCGAATAAAAACTATTCGTTTTTAAATAACTTTAAAAGTTATAAACTTCTGCTTATGCATACCTAATTTAAATGGATTTTGTTTAAAGGTACTTCCTAATTTATGGATCGTAATCTCTGCCACACAAGCTTCTCTAATTTTTTGTTTAAAGACCGTCCTGGGAATAGACCAAGACGAAGTCACAAGCAATTTTCGTCTCAAATCTCCACTTACAACAACAAGGACTACAAATTCCTTGCTGAGCATGCACTTACCAAGAAAAGGCAGCGTAGCAGACAAATAAAGGATTGCGCTCACAATGTACAAAAAGATAAAGTGGCACATGTCCACATCCTTACATGCGGTAGTATATCCTATTAACTGTGTTGTCATACACTCAGCTGCAAGGCTGCTCAGCTGTAAAGTGGAAAATACAAGCTAGCTAGTGATTACACGTGGTAATAAGCAGGACAACGGAGCAGAAGACTAAATCGGCAACGGCGGCGGAGGAGCGCATCTTCCTAAACACTGTGGGCCATGTAGACAATAAACGACACACACTCGCTGTGAAATAAAGTATGACGGTCCAGCGAAAGCGACACAGCGATGCAACGCTGTATAAATGAGTGCTTTGATGTCGTAGTGAGGGGGAGGGGGAGGGCTGCCATGCCAGGCGTTAAGCGCATTAGCACTATGGCATTATTAGTCCATAACCAGTCTTTTATCTGCGAAGAGCATAGAGCCTCGAACAAGGGACCAGAAAAGAGACCTCTATTCTTCGGCAACATCCGTACATACAAGCATCACAATGGCTGTATATATGTAGGTGTCATTGTTGTTGTTGGTGTAACGATAGTGATAGCTGCAGTGACTAAACGACTTAGAGCAATTATGCTGGCAGCAAGTTTAATTTGCTTGTACCAAGGAATTATTGAGATGGAGCTGGCGCAAAGTGGCAAGCTAAGATGGACGTATGTCATGATGGTCATGAAGGCCAAGCACAAGTCAAGCACAATTTCTGTGTAGGTGAGATGTATGAACATTGTGCGCTCCAAGTGTTGTACAGGAAACGCATACATACATATGTATACGTTTGAGTGCCCTTCCTTTCAAGACATTACATTATGATTTAAATTGGTGAAGGTATCCTCTCTTAAATATACAGTTATTTCATGTTTTGGTCAGCAACTACACATTCATATATACTGACGGCTCAAATTCCGACACTAACTGCAGCTATAGCATAATTACTGAACACAAAATATTAAATAAAATTATATAAAAAAAACTTTTTAAAAATAAGCTTTAATTTATATAATCTACTAAAAAGTAGAAAATAAATTGTTTCCAAGTCACCTGTATCTTACTATTAATAAAAGCTTGGGGCGCTCATTTGTTCAAAATTTGTCAACCAATTGATACAATATTTCATTTAATTTATTTTTTGTAAATAGATTCTAGTAATGAAAGATAAGTGTGAATATAGATTTTGAGCGCACAAGCTTTTATTAATAGTAAGATACAGGTGACTTGGAAACAATTTATTTTCTACTTTTTAATACATTAAATAAATTAAAGCTTATTTTTAAAGTTTTTTTTATATAATTTAATTTTATACTTTTTAGTCTTCCATAAATTCAATTTTAGAGCTCTGAAATTTTTCGCAAAAAGAATTTAAAACTTGCAGAGCAGTACACAATATTTAGGGTATTCACAGTGTTTCCCATCGTCATATGTCATATCCTCAATTTAACAAATAATACGGCTGTGATCGACCCTAATATTCGTGGCATATTTGTGGCGCGATGAGTTGTTGTTGTTTTGCTTGCAAGGAGCGGCGAGTAAGTTCCTATCGTGTTTCATTGATGTGTGGTGTACTTGGTGTACCTATAATTATAAACTGAAACCCAAGTGTGTAGTTGCTTGAAAAGTTCCACGCCCCCTGTCCTACGCCCATAAAATTTTACCAGTGGGACGAAGCATCCAAGAGGGGCCTGTATACGAAATTTCAATGCTGCACGACCTTTAGTTCCAAAGCTATTCTATATAAACGATTTTGTTTGTATGGGCGGTGCCACGCCCCCTTATCCAGTGTCCGCCTTATTTTCTCAGTAGAAGGATATGGATATGTAGTAAGTTCCTACCAAGTTTCATTGATGTGTAGTTCTAAAGTTATACACAAATCTGGAGTTGATAAAAAAGTGCCACGCCCCTTATTCTACGCCCATAATATTTATTGATCCCTTATACGGATCATTTTGTACAGCTATGGATATATAAAAGTTCACAGCCAACCTTTCCCTGCGCTCATTTTTATTTCCCCTTTCATACTTGCCGCGCGTATCCAAAACGACGAATGCATGTTTTCTACTTTTAAACTCAGATTCGCATTCTCCATTTTTGTTGCATATTTTTTGCTACAAGCAAGATTTTTGAATTTAAAACAAGTAATGAAGCATCAGTCGGGTTTCACCGACAGAGTAATACCCTACACCAAGTAACTGAGTGGGCGGACCACGCCCATTTTGGGAGAATTAAAAGGTGTTCTTACCAGCAATGAAGTGAATGGAAGTAATAAGGATTTTCCGCTTACCGTCTATATAGTGGGCGGACCACGCCCATTTTTTTGTACGGCGTAGAGGGCCCACACCTTACCTTAAATACCAAATACCATTACTTTTAATGAATATTTGAACAAATTTAAGCAATTTTACTGTACATTTTCCGGGGTTGTGGGACTTACTGGCCCGTTGTGGGCGTTTCCTTCGACCGATTTTGCTAATCTCGGAACTTAAAGTAGTGGAAGGTTTCCTGCGACTGTGTGCCAAATTTGGTCCAAATCGGACAACTTCTTTTTTCTATCCTGAGCGGACAGACAGACGGACAGACGGACAACCGGAAATCAAGACAGAAAGTGATTCTAAGCATTTCTATATACTTATGTCTATACCTAGGACGGCTCCTTTAATGCGTTACAATTTTCGCACAAAGTTATTATACCCTATTACCATAGGTGTAGGGTATAAAAACCAGCAATCTACATAATAACTAACTGAGTTCAGTCAGTTTGAAAGGTGGTTTATTTTCTGTCTCACATTTCTATATTGAGAGTTAGTGGTGGGGGGAGAATGTTTGAGAGGGGGTTCACGACAACTTTTTTAGTCCAAGGACATATAATTTAAAATTGAAATACCAAACATCGATTTAGGAGAATTTCGTACAAATATAAGAAATATTGCCATGTGGAAAGGCGAGAGTTAGAAATTATTTTGAAATCAATTTCGCAAACAAAGTTTTTTATTTCATCTTAAAAATAATGCAAATAAAATGTTTTGGCGAAGGAGCATTTCCGCACCATTTACGAAACACGTCGGAAAATTAATTTCCCCGCAACTGCCACACAAAATGTGATCACGAAAAAGGCATAAACAACTTCTATGGGAAACAATAATAAAACTCCCGTATATGACATATGGTAACGGGAACACATACGCATTATAGCACACACACGCACACTTGCTCACAAATAGAAACTCATTACGAACAGAAGCACCTGCGTGGCAAACTGAGCCTGTGTGAAGCTGACGCGGGTAGAACACATGCCCACACACACAATCGCACACATACGCATTAGAGTGGCCATATTTTTCAACACAGAAGAGAATGTACTAAATAAATACCAACAAAACTGAAAATGAACTAAACAAAAGTAGTCTGTATTACCACTACTAGCGTCGTATTTTATACGAATTTGGAAGTTGTAACCCCAAAAAATGTAAGATTTATATTTTGAACAAAGCTGTCGGAAATGCAATCCATCCCAACAAAATTATAATACCAGCCATTTTGTAGTACAATACTTTTTCGACACTGTTTATTTTCTGTATAAATTTACTAAATTCTTTGAAAGTAAATTCATTGTTTCCGACCGTAATATATTCCAATTCCAAGGGCTGATTATAGGAATGGGTATGTGGGGGTTAAGTTTTCACATTGGATTAATAATTTTGGCACTTAAATATCTACTTGCAAAGATATTCACTTTAAATTATAATTTCTTCAAATTTTCCATTGATTTAAGAGACCAGAATAAAATATTTTATAGAGTCACAGTTGTTCCAATTCAGTATTTTGTATCAGTTAAATTTTTCTTATCAATAAATATATTTCTGTATCAGAGAGTATAATTTGAAATAGCATCAATAGTGTCTGTGAAGCCAGAATTGATAAATGTTTTATTTAAAATAACTTCCCATCCATTTCGCATCATTTTCTTCGTTTGTTAAAAGTCATGTCTTTGCTAAATATCCAGAAAGTGTTCATCAATGTCTTATATACAGGTTTTTTAAGCCTTATTTTTTGAAAAGTTCAAAAGTATAAGAAGGCGATACGATGCCCGCTTAGCTCAGGCAGAGTAATGGTTTCCGTCAGAGTTCGTACCAAGACCGGACTGCTAGAATGGGTTAACTAGCTCGCTTCTTTGCAGAGTGATTTTTCTTCATTACATACATATGTACGCTTATACTTTATACACTTAAGTACTTTTTAGATGTTTGCCTTAATCTGAAGGGGTTTGAAAGCATTTTCTTTAATCTCTTCAATTGGAAATTCTTGGTACAAAAATCACCAAAACGAAACTGCTAAAGGATGTCGGATGGTCATCTCGATTCTCAGGCATAAGTATGTAGACAAGCAGCTCACACGTACTTCACGTACCAGGTTGCAGCCAGGTACGAACACGGAGGCACAAAGCATTTCGTCATTTTCTTGCGCGGCGGAAATAACAGGCAATAACAGGCTGTCGAAGGGGGAAGCAGCTAAAGGAACCTTAGCAGATGAAGAAAAACAAACACGGAATTGTGAAACATTAATGTCAGCAGCACAAATAGGAAACACTCATCATAAACACTTGTGCACGCTAGCCAGGCGGCAGGAATGTGAATGGCGGAAGCTGAAGGATCACATTCGCACGGAATGGCAACAGCAAACATTGTTTCAATGCAACCTGGCGGGCCACACACACCTGAACGCTGTGAGATTAATCAAGAGAGTTTCAATCAAAACAGGAAATAAATGCCGAGATTCGAAATGAAACGGAAACGGAAGTGGCCACGGCTGTAGCAGTTGCACTATAAAAAACGTAAAAATGTAGACGACAGCGGTCTGGTGTCGAACATGCCCAGGAGAGTGGAGTGCGGGAATACGTTAGTGGGTATAACTCAAAGTAGCCATAAATAAGCTGAGTTTGTTGAGGCGAACGTGGAGGAGTGGAGTAATGGCAAGAGTAGGAGTAATGGCGAAGGTGCGCTGCTCGTAAGTCGAGCGTGGTGAAGCGTTGCAAACAAGGAAATGGACTGGAAATTAGTACGGCTAAAAAGCTGGACTTTACGATGCTGTAGAATTGAAATGGAATAATTGCTGCTGTAAATATTGCAGTGAAGTTGAAATCGCATGATTTGGAAATACTTACATACGTCAGGCTGTTATAAAAGAAGGTGAGAGCAACTAGGAAGAAATTAAAATGAATTCTAATTTAATATATATTTTATCTTACTGAATTTTAATTTTTACAACTTTTTTACTGTATTTCTTAAAAATGCTGAAAATTAAACGTGTTACTAAACATTTTACGCTTCCGTTCTCACATACACATACAAACACACACATCACCCACAGATTCACATAAATACACTCATATCGCACTCACCTGCACACATATTTGACATGTGCGCCTCGCATCCTTGAGCGAGTATACATACGTATGTACGTGTGTACGTATGAAAGACATGCGTATGACTTTTATGGACGCTTCATGGGTGCATGTCGAACATAAAAGACGTAGGAGCCTGAGAAGCATCGCGCAAAATAAGACACCAACAAGGACTGTGACGATGACAGTGTCGTACGGCTGACGTTCCTTTGGCCGAACCGAAAGAGTAAGACGGAAATGCACAGCGGCGTGTCTAATAAAAAACGGAATTTATGTGTACATTCGCACGTGCCAAATGAGCAGCCGTGTGAAGTGAATTGAATACGGCAGCGCCAACGGAGAGATTCGCAATTCATCAGCACAAGCGCACAGATTGTTGAAGATATTTATTTTTGGACAAGTGTGAAGGTGCAAATTTGACGAAATACTTATTTTCTTTAGTGGGAGGGAGTTTCACTTTTATAGCTGCAAATCATATAGCTCATATATGTATATATATGCTGAGATTTAAATTGAGATTTTTGCTTGAATTGAGTTGAAAACGTTTTAAAGCATTTCTCGCGTCGTCCACATCGTTAGAGCTGTGTTGCGAAATCCTGTGTGCGTGAGCTTTAAGCGAATTCTTGCGTGTCCCGGCGTAGACTGCTGCTAAAATTCCTTTTCAAAAATTCCCGTTAAGCACAGACATTATGAGCATTTAATTATTAAGCTTTATTACACATTTTATTAATAAATGAAGGTGATTTTGATATCAATCCTTAGCAGAGTTGTGCCGTAGTTTCTTCTAATGTAGAATACAGATTTCCTAAACGAAGAAAATTGGACTAATATGGAATGTCTTAAAGTCACGTTGAATATGTAGACTATGTAGAGAATGTAAAAAACACTAAATATTGACAGCATTTGTGCAATTTCTAAAGAAAAATAGGCCATTTAAAAGTCGAAGCTATTGTAACTATGTAATAAATTTCTTATAAATTTTACCAGAAAAAGTTGCAAAATTAAATGTTTTTGACTAAACAGTCGATTGACAGTCTTCAGTGAATATCAACTCTTAGATTTAAACCTTTTCTATATATATGTATATATATGAATATGTAATAGTTCTTTTTACACGCATACATACAGTGACTTCCACAACGTGGAATTCAACATTTTTTTCTATAACAATTATAGCGAACATAAATTTGTATATTTTTTGACATGAATAACTCAGGCAATGTTTATTAATTTAAGAAAGTGAATCAAACTTAACAAAATATTTTTTAAATTTTATTTCTGAATAAAAAATGGCAATTTGGCTTTTTATGAACACTTTTGTTAGTCTAAAGAATATTACACTTCTTGTAATGAAAAAAAAAAAAAAAAAATACATTAATATTTTATGTGGCCGCCTTTGGCCTTAATCACTAGTTGTGGTGTTTTAGGAATGCTATTCATTAAATTACGAGAAGCTGATGTGTCAATTTGGACCTTTCCTCGCTTACAATAGCCCAATATTTTGTGGCACCGGGGTTCTCATTATAATTTTTTTTTTATAACGCTCCACAAGTTCTCAATCGGATTGAGATCTGACGATTGTTGGGGCCAATCCAAGCACTCAATATTGCGCTCCTTCAGGCAGTTCATGGTGATATTAGCTTTATGCTTCGAACCATTGTCCTACATAAACAATGTATCACAGGGTTCACAATCGAAAATTTGAAGGCTATATCCAGGCTAGGCAGGTAAGAATGCTCTAATATTTCGATATATAATTCTTTCGATTTTGCGAATGACTCCCACCTTGTTCCCTTTGAAGCATCCCCAAATTATTAAGGAGCTTCCTCCGAATTTAAGCATCTCCTGGATATTTCGACATGTGAAGCTCACTTGTGTGTCATACCACGACCAAACACGTCCGTCAGACCCTAAACGATTAATTTTTGATTGGTAGAACCATGTCACTAGCCTCCATTGCTCTATTGCTCTGGTGTCCCTTTGGCATACCCTTTTACGAAATTCAAGGATTTTTGATTTTTTGTTTTTGATTTCATACCGCTCTCCTTGAGGCATCTGCGGACTGTTTGGTTGGACACTTCAATCTACAGGACCTCTTTTATCTCCTTTCTGGCCTTGGTGGCGTTCGCAACAGCTTCTGTAAGTATAAGACGTCTCGAGAATCTTTTGGTATGGGGAAGAGTTTCGGTTGACGCCCACTTTTGTCTTTGGGGATGGCTTCATCCATCTCATGTCGCATTCTTGAAATGAAGCTAATAGAGGCATACAATTTCTATGCAATTTCACGCACCGACTTGCCGTCCAAAATCCTTTTTTCGACTGTTTTATTCGATTTTACTTGAAACCACTTTCGGCACCGTTCTTGGTATGAATATAAATTTAATTGATGTTTAATATTGGAAATAATCAAATAATATTTACCTTAAGAATCAGGCAAAAATTAATTTGTCAATAGTATTTTCGATATGTTTTGAATTACTGCTCTCTACCACATTAAAATCTTAAATTATGCCATGGGTTACAAAACTGTTCACGAAACTTTCAAGGAAACTATATTTATAACAGTTCTATAAGAAATGATTTCGTCGAACTTTTGCGATGTATCCTTTTCTAACACACCAAGACACAAAAAGAAATAATAATAAAAAAAATTCATATATTGCACAATGAGACCAAAAATTATAATATTGCTAAAAATAATTTTTTATGAACAGTTGTGGAAGTGAAGTGACTGTATATTCCAGCCTACCAAAAATCCGGTCAACTCAGATGCTCAGACATATGCAGATAATTGTACAACTATCAAAATTCCAAAAATGAAAGTTCGTTTGCCACTGCACTTTAGCTTCTACCTGCAATGTGAATCAAATTTTTTAGAAGGCGTGTGCTAAAGAGACGCTGAAGCTTTGTTGGAAAATAACTTAAAGAACTCATGCATAGTTCCAGTCTTATACCCTTTTCTTCCATTTTTAAAGTTTTTGAACTATTTAAATAAAAGAAAACTTTCCTCTAACCGAACTTAAAAGCAATTAAATGATTAGAATAGCTAATATGCATGTAGTGATCGACCGAACCTTTCTTTCTTTTTGACTAAAGCCGAAACGAACATTTTAAATGCTCTGTAGATGTGAAACCTGAACCGAAATTGCTCAATATTGTGGCCGAACTTAAAGCCGAACATCATGAAAATATGTAACTGAAATTTTTAGAGGGTTCAGCCTTTAACCGGACCCAATCCAAGAAAATGTAAAGTGTGCGAGATGGCTGTTGAAATTTTGAACTTTAATAAAATAACATAACATTTTATTTTGTTTCTAATTAAGTAGAAAATAGGAAATACCGAAATGAGTGTACATCAAAAATCATAATACTCATGCGGCAACATAACAATAAGTAATGATTACTTGATTGGATTGATAATGGTTGATAATGCTATTCGAAATCTTCGCTGCTGGAGACGTGGTTTCAGCAAGATTTTTAATATTATATAAACTTTAATTACAGAATTCTGCAATTCGTCCCATTTATCGAGGTGACCCTTTTCCAAGTGTCCTTTTATATTCGAAATTGTTTGTAATATTTGGGCTGCCCTGCAAAGAGAAAATATCTTTGTATATGTAAAACAGCTGTTCGCTCTTTACGTTCGAGGACGCAGTTGTTCATCAAATTCAAAACTTAGTATTTGCAAAGTAGAGGAAATTTAAAAAATTTAGAAATTTTTAATTACATTTAAACACAGCCTCTCAGCAACTGATCCCAATAAACTATAAAACATAATAACCAAAAGCACCACGTAGAGGGAAACTCAAATCAAATAGATTTTGACAAGAAATACCTTTAAATAAGATTCAAAAACTATTTATGTCATTGGTCATCTGATCTTGAAATATCAAAGCGGTATAAGAAATCATCTCAAATTCGAGTCCAGCAATGACTAGGGGTTAATTGTCACTAGATACTGCTTACATGATCCCGATATTAAGCTCTTTTTATATTTTATTTAGAATTTTTTTGCTATATTAAACCAAAAATTGCTTGTTGCCCACTGTGGGGCCAAGTAAACAATTTTCCAAATGCTAGCGATATTAGTGTAACTCTTAAAACCGTACCAACTAACGTTTAAACATTAGTTTCGATCCCAATAAAATGAAATGCCCAAATTCTGAGATTTTTCAATTCTTAGGGTCGTTCTGCCTTGCTATTGCAGGCGCTAGGATTACTATTTACATTTGATTGTGACATGCAATTTAGAAGAAGAAGCGCTAGGATTACTATTTACATTTGATTGTGACATGCAATTTAGAAGAAGAAGCGCTAGGATTACTATTTACATTTGATTGTGACATGCAATTTAGAAGAAGAAGCGCTAGGATTACTATTTACATTTGATTGTGACATGCAATTTAGAAGAAGAAGCGCTAGGATTACTATTTACATTTGATTGTGACATGCAATTTAGAAGAAGAAGCGCTAGGATTACTATTTACATTTGATTTGCCAATATGATTAAATAGGTTGAGTCACACCCTGTGCTGTCCACTAACATGGCATGCGAAATCAGCTGTTAGTGCACACTGTTGTCTAACAGTGGAGCACGCATGCAATGCTGTATAGCTGCACTGTATCCTAACATTTGGAGCAGACTTGCAGTAGACGTTTCTACATTGAGCTCTCAAAGAGAGGGGCTGAGAGAGCAGCTGTCATGCTGTGTTTCACTGAGAAAATGAGCACATCATGTTAGGCCAGAAGCAAGGCAAGATATTGAGGTGTGCGCGCTCAGTCTAATCGGAGGGGCCTGCAGCAGTTTCGCTGAAAACTCGTTGGGAAAGAGCAGTTTTTAGTTTTTCGACTGTCATCTTTTGGTGAAGTCGTGTGTTTGCCATTTCGTTGGGGTTTTATAGATTTTTGCGTGTGTGAAATTGGCATAAAATGCAATTCAGATAAATTCATGGTTAAAATATTGCAAAAGAAGGAAATGTTAAAATGGTTTCGACACAAAACAAGCGGAAATATGCGGAAAAATGCTCCAGCATTGTCGTGAGCCACGTAAAAAAATCAATGCTTGCAATTGTAAAAACTTGCTAAAGAGGAAAAACGGAATTTTCCCAATACAGCTGTGAACAAGTGTTTGCGGTGATTTTCCATTGCATATGCAAAGGGAAAAATGAAAATTTCAAATGTAACAACTTGTGCAAATTTAACAGTGCTTAATAATGTTAAATAAAGTAATGCCGCAATTTTTGTGATTATGTGAAGAAAAGTGGCCATTGCGAAAATTCATATGAAAACCAACTCCCTTTTGTGCTACGCATTGCCAGTTCGTTGCATATTTTTTCTGCGTACTTTTTCTACGTTGGCGCACACAAACACACTCATACTGGCTTCTAGTGCTGCTATTTTCCCGCAGTAAGAGCGCGCACATATAGAGAGGAGCAGCTCCAACAACAACGAAAACAATAGCAACAACAACAGCAGAACTCCAAGAGGCATAAACGGAGCACGGAGCAGTACACGAAGCCCAAAACGAGTGCACGCGTTCCCAACTCTCTTTGGGAGCAGTGTTTATCTCTCCCGCTTTCGTTCGCGGCCCCGCTGCCAATTATTACACAAACTCCAACCAACGTGCGCGCGTTTTTTCGACTTTACCGTTGTTGTAATTATAATTTGCGTATTATCCTGTGCACCTCCTCTACGCAGACGAAGCGGGTGGCACTTTTGCCGGTGCGGTGTGCTTTGAAAAGGCCTTCGTAGTTGTTAAAACGCGTGTTCGTTCCCCACGCTTTAGGAGGCAGTGTGACCCTTTCACCCGCGAAATACAGACTTGTCGACGAAAAGGATACTTTGCGTCTTGCATGCAACCGGAAGTGTGCATGTGTTCGTGTGCTTGCAGTACAGTGTAATTCGGATTTGTTTACGCCATAATGAAATAGGATACACGCGGAAATTCCATCGTAAGTTTGTGATTACTAATTATTATTTATTTTTTGAGCGTTATGTATGTATGTATTGGAATTCTTTATACTTGAACTTATTCAATGTCGTTCATTCAGAAGGTATTGACTATAGCCTCTTAATCCTTGAATACTAAACTTAAGCTGTAGTTATAACGTACTTTTCGTTTCTTCCAACTTCATGTATCGGAGTAAAAAAGTACTGTTGGGTCCTCTATATATTTCGTGTATACATACTATGTACCAGACCTGTAAAAGATTCAATCCAAAATCGATTTACCAATCAACTGATTTAAATTTTTGATTTAAAAATCAACTCCACCAATCGATTTAAATTTCTGATTTTCCAATCAGGCACCACCAATCATATTGATTTGAATCAAAAAACTCCAATCAGTGATTTGCCCTTCTCTGATTCAAATCACAAATCAAAAAAGTTGATTTTGATTTGAAATCAAAAAGCACCAATCGATTGGCCGCTTAGCTGATTCAAATCAATTTTGGTGCAATCACCACATTGAGCAAACTATACAGAGCTGCATTTTTCTGTATTAGAAAGAAAGTTGTGGATTTGAGTAGCAGGTATAAGATGATACAAAATAGTATTCACAAGAAATAAACAACAACTTATGTTTTTTTATTTCAAAATATATGAATGTATACGAGGAGTGTCTGTATATAAATACATTACTTTGTTCTTTTCCTAAACCATCAAATTTTAATTAATGCATATGCATATATTTGACATATTATGTATATGTATATTATACTTAACATGTTATGTTTCCTGGAACAGCAGGTGGAAATTCATTACACTTTTGTGGCGACAGTGGTTTGCACAAAAGTATACCTCTTTTGTGCGGGTGCTAAGAACGGATGCGAGACAGTGATGCCTATTTTTGTTCTAAACCTCTAAAAATAATGCTCAGCTTCATTTTACGGAAGGCAAAATGCTTCGAAAATGTTACGGACTAATAATAGTGTCTTCACAATAAACAAACAATGTCACTGAAATAGATATCAGACGATAAATGCATTTTCATAAACGTATCAGCTTTAAAAATGCACAAAATCTGGCACGAATTTCACGACGTTGACATCACTGATGGAAGTGTCATATAAAACAGGGTTGCTTTTTTCCTTCCAAATAAATACTTTTCTTGCAATTTTCGGTGAAGAAATATGAACAAATAATTACATATTTCACTATCATTTCAATAAAACAAATGTATTAGTTTAAGTTGTTGGTATTTACATATGATTTGTTCACGATTTCAAGTAATTATTCTTACTTTTAAGGAACGAATTTATCTTTGATATTTTTGGTACTATTTCGAAGTATACATTTTATTACTGCTCTGTCATCCTTTTGCACACTTGATTTGAAGACTTGATTTACAATCACAATCAAGATTGGCAAATCAGATTGGTAAATTTGCTGATTTAAATCAAGTGATTGGTAAATCAGATTGTCACTTTTGATTGGTGCCATTTGATTTTAAATCACAATCAACTTTTTTGATTGGTGATATGAATCAGAAAAAGATAAATCGATTGGCTATGCTTGATTGGAAAATCAGCTTTTTAAATCATATAGGGTAAAATCACTGATTCAAATCAAATCTGATTCAACTCTTCACAACTCTGCTATGTACATACATAAGTACATTTGAATACGTATTGAAAGCTATGAAGGATTTTATTTCAGTAATGAGTAGAGTAAGCAAGAGAAAACAAATAAAACGAACAGAACGGAAGATCTGCGCAACATAAAGGGTAACGACAGGTCCTTTAACGCTAGAAGCGCTGAAGTTTAGAACCCCGCTTGGACCGCAGTAAGAAGTAATAAATAAATAATAATAAATTGGCGCAACTGCCTGTGTTGGCTTACGTCTAGCTTTCTCGCATTAACTTGTGTGTGCTTGCTATATTTTAGCACAAATTAACGAGAACTACAAATAACCGTATCCGAACGGATTAAGAAGCTACTCATGGCGAAGAATACTCTCGGGGAATGGCCTATTTATTGCGAGGAGTAGGTAGGTAGGTAGGTAGGTTAAGTGGCCGTCTCAAGGACATCATTTAGGCCAAAGGGCCCATTGCGTTAAGCGCTGATCAGTCACCGCGTATCGTATTTAATCGGAGCGCAGACAAAACCTACCCTACCCGAGCTCATACATGCGTTCGCTCATTGCGTATTTAATCGGCGCGTAACGCAGAAATTATAATCCAAATTGGTTTTTCTCACACGTTTACGTCTGCTCTGATGCTCAGAGAGGATGAGAGAATGACATTGTATTGTACTAAAAACAGCGCTGCCACTGCTCTTCGATTTTAATTTAGAACAAAAACCGGATTATTATTGTTAACATTAATTCATAAAAGTAGACCACAATAAATATATCTAAAAATTTAGATAATTCTGTGTCATAGATTTTATAAAGAATGTAAAATTTAACCTCAAAAGCAAAATGAACAGCGTGCTTACTTTGTGCACAAAACTATATGGCAGCACGGCAGCAATAACCAAAACAGAAACGTGCAAAAGAGCCACAGCTGCGATATGATTTTCACTGAACGGCCCAAATTTTGCCGTTACGATTAATTCCGCTCACAAAAGATACGCGGTGACTGATCAGCGCTTTACCACGTGAGGTTTGCACGTATGTACTACCCATGTATGGGAGCCACTTTGTGGCTCTGGTATATTTGTCGATATGTCCTGGTGGCGTTTTTTCCAAGTCTGCTAGACAGATCAGGAAGTATTGTCCCAGGAATCGGTAGCGCGTTCTTGCTAGCGCTGGGCATTTGCAAAGTACGTGCTCTACAGATTCCTCGCAGTCTTCGTCTCTGCAGCTTCTGCAGAAGTCGTTATACAGCAGTCCCAGTCTGTTGGCATGTTGACCATCGCGATTACTGGCGCCGAAAAAATGTGAAAAATGAATTCTCCTTTATTAGAAGGTATGAGAGCCAGCTGTGATTTTAATCCAGGCTTCCCGCATCAGGGACCAACCTCTTGTTAACTGTGCAATCGCGGCGCCTTTACGAACAAAGCTGAATTAATTTATTAGTGAATTACATTGGTTAAAGAAATGTAGAAAAAAGCTTTAAGTTACAAAAATTAAAAAATTAGAGATGCTCGAATTTGTCGACAGAACCGAAACTTGGACGGTACGGTTCTAGGTCATTCTTTTTATACCCTACATCTAAGGTAGTAGGGTATAATAACTTTGTGCGTAAATTGTAACGCATAAAAGGAGTCTTCTTAGGTACAGACATAATTCTGTGGTCATATGCAATAACGACTTAAGTCGAAAACAACTGTTTCGAGAAAATGCAATTCGAAATTTTAAATGCACATAAGTGCATGTACATAAGTGCATGTGTTTTTTTAAATAACTTTTTTTCTGAGATGGGTACAGATACCGGGGTTTGAACAAAATATGCGCATTAACGTCAGGAATACAGTGGTAACGTCAACTCAATTTCGTCTTAAGTCGACTTAAGTCGTTATTGCTTTTGACCACAGAATTACATAGAAATGATAAGAATCACTTTCTGTCTTGATTTCCGGCTGTCCGTCTGCCTGTCCGTGACCGCAGGAGAGAATAGCTTGCAAGGTCTAAATTTTTTATTGTTCTCTCTACTTGCTTTCAATACTTTTTTCGGGTCCTATCAAAGTTGTTTGGGAAATATCTAATAAGCCAATCAAGTGCATTACGGTAAATAAAAGCAACGCCATGTGGGGAAAGCTTTTGTGACTGGGATCTCTAATCACAAGGGGTGCCTCGAGTATTATGTCTAAAACTTTTTTACTAGATCGCCCATGACTATAAACTCGTAAATTGTTTCAGTAATACGAGCGTAAAGTGTCATTTGATGATCATGTTAGATCATTTCTGATGTATTAGTAATTTTTTTCGTCGTGAGCTTTCCAAGCATTTAACACAAGTGCAAAATTGCTTTCTATTACTTTGGTCGTCCCTGAACTCGTTACAGATAGGCTAGAATCCCGATATAAATATGTATAACCTTTTTCTTATCCTACAGCATAGAATTTGTGAAAGTCACCAGACGATTTAAACTTTTGAACAATGATTTCCTTTCTATTTTAATTGTTTTGGCTCTCACAGCAAGCAGTTTTTGATGACGTTAGAAAGCTTTTCCTTTTTGCTAACAGAAAAGCATTTAAATTTGCTCCTATTGGCTTATTTTTCTCTTAACACTTGTTGATCGTTATTTTCCGATTGCATACTATCATTCATTCCAGCTGGCGTGCTTAATTACACTTTTATGATGAATTGGAGCGAGCTTAATAGTTTTCCTTCCTTTAAGTATTTTCGCCTTTAGTTTGTACTAAGAAGGTTCTGATTTGTTAAAATCAAATCTGTTTGTCTATCTACCCCGACTGCTGCCCTTTCTATTTATTTGCGAAAAAATGTATGTCACTCGCATCACAGAACATCCGTTTCATTGCCCAAATTGCTTACGAAGCAAACAAAAGCAACAACAAAAACAACAAGAAAGCATTCCAAACAGGCTTTCATTGATTTTCCTTGCGGGAATTGTGTAGGCAACGTCATTGTTTATCCCTACCCGGCCGCGCTCTCTACTCCCCTCGCCGTACAGCCGGAATTTATCTTCATTTCGCCTGGTTTCTGTACGTTGCTGCCGGCATGTTGTCGACATTGTTGTTGTTGCTGCCGCTACTGTTGGCTAACTCGTCACGATGGCGCTGCTGGTGTTGCCAGCTAAACAATCCAATTCCCTGAGCATAGAGGGCGCTGAGTACGTTTTTTATGGAAATTAGTTTCGACATTTTTCAACTGTTCTTTTTTCTTCCTATATTTTTGTTTTTATTTCAATCATGGAGGCGCATTTATCGCTAGCGTTGACTTTGTTGTTGTTGCTGCTGCTGCTGCTGCTGTTGGTATACATTTTCCTTCATATAACTTGGTTTTTCTTTCCTATCTCTACCGTCTTGTTCGTTGTCTGCAGAAATTGCGAAACGTGACACTGGCTCGACTGCATGAAGGACACACACATTCGATGAGTTGGCGGCGAAGCGCGTTACTAGTATAATCGATACTATAAGCATTTTCGAAAGCGAACTCGGTAATCGCGGTTGTTTTGCGTAAATTGGGGTTGGCCGACTAATATTCCTATGAAATGTTGTATTTTCTGGGTTAGTCGATCGAATACTTGCTATAACCCAAATAAAGTTCAAACCTGATAAATGGTTACATGAAGGCGTATACTTTAATACATATGTGTACATACTTTGAATATGAGCATATATTACATGTCTAAATATATATTATACCGATACTTTTCAGTTGATACCAGTTCCATACATGTAAACCCGATTACGGCATTCGTCATGCTCTAACCACGATTTCCGTCACAATAATCCTTCTTCCCCTGTCTTTTCTTCTATTTGCATTCAAAATAGCTACGTTGATAGTTACTTTGCTCCTACATTGGAGCATATTTTTCGCTTGTCTTCTCATGGCAACGTCAACACCCATTTTAACTGTTGCCATCATTTGCCATTATATTTTTGCATACTACGTACTTTGGGAGCAATCTCTTTGGTGCAGACATATACATATGTACATATATCTACACTCTATTGCTGTTGTTGTTATTGTAGCCTAGTGGTGGTTGCTGTTGGCTGGTGTTGTTGCTATGAGAAAATAATGCAATTGCATATGGCAGGTAATAAATATGAGCATACGGGAAAATCAAAAGGAAACAAAAGGGCTTTTGACTTGTTGAGTTTTTCTGGCATATGTTGCCTTTTATTTTATTAAGTCAAACAAAGGAGTCTCAAACTTCGTATTGATTTCATTTTATGAAATTTAATGGAAGAATTTACATTCGATTTTTTCAAACAACCAATTAAGGATTTCCTTTAAGGATTTTTAAAACAGTGTTGATTTAAATATTGAATAAAGGATAACGTAAACTACAAACTGACCTTACTTTAAGCAGTAATCTTATTCCCATTAGACCCTATGAAAATGTTTATGTTGTTATAAAATCCTTGATTATTTATATAAGTAGCTTCTCGGAATAAATTAAAGCAAAATTTTTCTCATAGGCCATTTTCAATTTATTCTTGAGAGAATTCCAGTTCTAATTTTGTTAATAAAACTTTTTTTATACTTTTCCTTCGCTACCTACCTGTAGGTTTTCGACACTAAAGCATATTAACGAATCCGGTTACATATACATTTAAGAAAAAAATACAGCATAATAAAGCAATCAAATCTTGCAAATCTGTTTTTTTGTGAAATAATTGAACGTGACCAATTATAAATGAAGGGGCATAGGACCTCAATACCACCAGAGGTACCACTCGCTGTTGAATCAAATCTCGGCAAAGTTTCGTAGTAATTTCTTCATTCAATATAAATTATTCGATTCCTTGAACCAATTAAAAAAGGTGGAGATTTTTAATGAGTTTTTTCTTTTCATGTTGCTTGTGATATTAAGTTCCAAATGTTTTGTTAAGATCTTATAAAAATAATGGCAGAATTTACCGAACAAAAAGTCATGTGTTCATTATTGCCAAGTATCCAAGATCCTTTTCAATCAACTTTTTTTTTTACCGGATCTTATATTTGCTTCTTACTCTAAATTCTTTAACTCTGCATAGAATTACCTTCTTTTTAAATTGCCATTACTCATCCACTTAACTTGGTTTATAACTAATCATAATCGAATATGCATTTTGCATGAACCAAATAATCATAATCTCCATGACCTGCCTGCTGCCTGTACTAATGCTATTTCAACCTCTCTCTCAGCTATCTTTAAGCCCACATAAATTCTATTTTCATTGCAATGCAGCGGAAGCTACTCCATTTGCCTTTATAGGCTTCCATTTAATCAATTATGCAGGAAACATTCGTAATAAAGATGCACACCTTTTCAGAGCAGGCAAGAGGGGATCTACGGGGCATTCGTTTCCAAGCGAATGTGGCTCATAATCGGGTAACTCGTTACTAGTCTAAGTGCTGTTGTTGTTGTGCCGCACGTACCGACTACTTGCATTAATAATAAATGAAATGCACAACACTTGCCAGCATTGATAGCGCTTTTCTGGGCTGTTCGTTGTTCTTTGGCTTGAAGTAGGCTCAATCAGTTGGCCACATTTCTTCCTTTTGTATTTTCCTACATTTTCAGTGGCATATTGGCGGTTTATTGAAGTTGCTTTTCCGCATTTTCCTCATTTTTGTAGAGATTTGTTGTTGAGGTAGTTTTATTTTTGTTTGGCTGCTTCAGGCGCATTGCTCACCATTTGGCTAACTGGTTCCGCACTATGGCAGAGAGCGAGCTAGATACACCAGGACACAGCACACTTGACATCATCATGTGTTGGTAATTTGGTTTTCAAGCAGCCACAGTAAAACTTTTGGTTTCTTGTCTTTTTCCCATTTGGGTTGTAAAGTATTTCTACGCTTTCTTGTTCTGTCTCTTCATTTATAGTTTTGTTGCTCAAGAGGTACGAGCTGGTGTGGAAGCAGTGGGTAAGCTATCAGCAAAGATTTTCACAATAATGAGGAAGCTTAGGAGCGTGCTATAATTCTTCAGTTATTTAGTTCCTGGGAAGTTTAATGCTGGAAACTTTCTGCCCTATTCTGTGTCTCTGCCCCGCCATCTCTAGACCTCTTCTAACCTACTTGGGAGCGCCATAGTATACTGGGCTAGAAGAAGCCTCAAAGCTAGAACTTAACTTTCTACTAAAATTCGCAAGAAACTCTGACGGATCACTACTACCACAACTCATAAACGGATCTGCATCTGGTATCGCTAAACTCACAGTAGAGTCTAGGCACGCCCAAGTTGGCCGACCAGTATAACCTAGCAAAAAACTGAACTAATTCCTAATATCCGTCAATTGGGAGAACAATGCTTTCATTTCTTAAAATATTTTTATCTCCGTTATACTCTTTTCGTTGATTAAATTGAAAACTAAAATATTTCTTATTTTTTAAGTAGAAACCATAACCTATAATGCTTCTGAATTTTAAAAAATACTGTAAATTGTTTGAATAAGAAGATCGGAGCGAAACATGGAAATATCAAAATAGGTGTGAAAAAGTCTATAAAGTTTGTTGTATTGAAAAATATATGTACTTAAATGCATTTAACTCGTCCGTCGCTTTGGGTATAAGTATAGCTATTAACATATTTTAGTTCATATCAATCAGTTTTCATAAATTTTTTAAGAGATTGATGCCGATAAGCAACATTAATGTAAGGATTTGAAACTAAGGAATTGGTTCATTCAACTCTTAGTAATAATTCTGCGAGTCCGTTAACAGTAAAAATGTTATTTAAGAGATGTCGTAATGGAAATTTGAGCTTTGAAGACAATCCACGCTCAGATGCAGGAAAAAATTAGCACCCGAATAACTCGATGCTTTGCTAGATTTTCTTATCTTTTTAAGCTGGGAAATTCTTCAGGGCGGATTCTCCAGACTTGGTCCTTTTCCATTACAACATATTTAGGGTATTCACAGTTTCCTTCTAAATTTCCCATCTGGCAACTTCAGCATGATAGTAAAATAAAACTCTGAGCGCCCCTGTTTCGTGGACCATTCTTAATTTGCCACAATCGCATTACAAGTGTTTTCTAAAGCGATTAATAAGGATTTCTTACTCTCGAAAAAAGCAATATTCCATCAAAATGGAAGTAGTGTGTGATTATTCTCTGCGAATTCAATAAAATTTGCTTAAAATCTGTTTCCATTTTCGCGAGTAAAACAGCTGATGAGAAATGCCAGCTTATCACGAAAGAAAAACACGGTCCAACGCATGGCAATTTTTTCAACTAGTGGTATTTTTTGTTTTCGTGCAAAGCAACAACAAAAAAAGTTGCCAAATGGCAAAGTGGTTTAATTTAGCAGGCGGCAAGGAAAGCACACTAGATAGCATGGAACTGTGAACTCCCCAATTAAGATCTATTAAGTCTCATTCGGCTGACCAGCGGTTCTCAAAAGTTAAGTTTTAATTAAACTATATTCAACCTATTCAATAAGAATTTTCTAAGGTTGAACTGGCATATCTTTCTGACTCTATTTTGGTATGACATAGTTTCTGCAAACATTCGAAAAAGGTAGTATAAATTTGCTAAATTCATAAGAATTAGGAACTTAAATTTTCTTTAATTCGTGCGATAATAGAAACAAGAATAGACAAACTTTTTAGAGAATGATCGATTCTATACATACATTATCCTATAATATGATATCATGTGTATTTATATGCTCCGGTTTTTTTAAAAGACCTGTAAGAGAACTAACAAGCAACTTGAATATCCGCTGTAACGGTAACGGTATGAGAAGGATTTCTGCTAGACGAGTGCACAACTTTTGTTAGCGACCAAGTTACTAAAAAAATCATTATAGAAATTGTAGAAATCATTGTTGTCGTTGTTGTTGGGATTGTATCTGCTATGTTTCAGCAGAAAAGGGGGAATAAGAGCAATGCGGAGAAGGGCTGTTAGCAGAGGAAGAAGAGTGGACGACAACACGAAATACTCAAAAAGGTGTCACGTGAGCTGAAGAGGAGGAACCACTTGAGGGCTTCGGGCGCGTTGGGCGCTGCAAGTGGAGCATCGTAGCAGCAGCAGCAGCAGTGGTGTGAAGTGCGGAAGTGTCAGTGCTGACAGCCCGAGCGACTGCTGCTGCTCTGGTTCTGGTGGAGCACATGTCAGAGTGAATTTTTGTTGTTGCCACGTCTTGTTTTTTGCATTGGCTTGTGCTGTTTACACACGTATCTATGCAATTGTGTGTGTGTGTGTGCGTCAGGTCAGGTTAGGTTATGTGATATATTTTGTTGTAGTGGGAGCGCCTTTTTCTGTTGTGCAAACAAGTTCAACGTTGAAGCTAAGAAAGCAACAACAAATAACAACAACTGCTACTTACAGCTAACACAGTGCAAGGTATGGTATAAGAAGAAGAAGACTAAGAACACAAAAGCGTTGTGCGAACACCTAAAAGTGTGCTGTAAATTGTGCATTTGAGAGATTGCTGTGCTGCACTTGAGAACGGTTGCATAATGAGTGTTGATATCGGCGAAGATGTAGGAAAATTCCTACACAACATGAGCATGGCACAATTTAATATAGCAGCAGAAAAAATGAAGATTTTAATACTGATACTAGCTGTTACCCGCGGGTTTCACCCCGCGCTCTTATAAAAGTACGTAATGTGAAGAGGTGCTTGCATACGGAACTTCAATACTGCGCGACTTTTAGTTCCAAAGCTATTCGATATCAATGATTTGGTTTGTACGGGTGGTTCCACGCCTCTTATCCAATGCCCGTCCCATTTTCCCAGTTCAAGGATACGGATATGGTGTCAGTTCTTGCCGAGTTTCGTTTATGTATGATGTATAGTTCTAAAGTAATACCCAAATGTGAAGTTGATTGAAAAGTGCCACGCCCCTGTCCTACGCCCATAAAATTTTACCAGTGGGACGACACATCCAAGAGGCGACTGCATACGAAATTTCAATGCTGCACGACCTTTAGTTCCAAGGCTAATCGAGATCAAAAATTTTGTTTGTATGGGGGGTGCCACGCCCCCTTATTCAGTGCCCCTTATTTTCTCAGTAGAAGGATATGGATATGTAGTAAGTTCCTACCGAGTTTCATTGATGTGTGATGTGTAGTTCTAAAGTTATACACGAATCTGTAGTTGATAAAATAGTGCCACGCCCCTTATCCTACGCCCATAAAATTTTACCAGTGGGACGACACATCCAAGAGGCGACTGCATACGAAATTTCAATGCTGCACGACCTTTAGTTCCAAAGCTAATCGAGATCAAAAATTTTCTTTGTATGGGGGGTGCCACGCCCCCTTATCCAGTGCCCGTCTTATTTTCTCAGTAGAAGGATATGGATATGTAGTAAGTTCTTACCGAGTTTCATTGATGTGTGATGTGTAGTTCTAAAGTTATACACAAATCTGGAGTTGATAAAGAAAGGGCCACGCCCCTTATCCTACGCCCATAAAATTTTACCAGTGGGACGACACATCCAAGAGGCGACTGCATACGAAATTTCAATGCTGCACGACCTTTAGTTCCAAGGCTAATCGAGATCAAAAATATTGTTTGTATGGGGGTGCCACGCCCCCTTATCCAGTGCCCCCTTATTTTTTCATTAGAAGGATATGGATATGTAGTAAGTTCCTACCGAGTTTCATTGATGTGTGATGTGTAGTTCTAAAGTTATACACAAATCTGGAGTTGATAAAAAAGTGCCACGCCCCTTATCCTACGCCCATAAAATTTTACCAGTGGGACGACACATCCAAGAGGCGACTGCATACGGAATTTCAATGCTACACGACTTTTAGTTCCAAAGCTATTCGATGTAAACAATTTGGTTTGTATGGGCGGTGCCACGCCCTCTTGATGTATCAAAATTTTTTATAGCCTATAACCATCCTTGGAACATCTATAGTCTATGTGCCAAATTTGGTTATGATCGATCAAGCGGTTTGGAACGCAACTCCGAACATACATACATACATACATACATACATACATACAATAAATTTTTTGATTTTTATATATATAGATACATACTTAAATAAAATTATATAAAAAAAACCTTTTTAAAAATAAGCTTTAATTTATTTAATGTACTAAAAAGTAGAAAATAAATTGTTTCCAAGTCACCTGTATCTTACTATCCATAAAAGCTTGAGGCGCTCATGTGTTCAAAATTTGTCAACCAATTGATACAATATTTTATTTTATTTATTCTTTATAATTAGATTCTAGTAATGAAAGATAAGCGTGAATATAGATTTTGAGCGCCCAAGCTTTTATTAATAGTAAGATACAGGTGACTTGGAAACAATTTATTTTCTACTTTTTAGTACATTAAATAAATTAAAGCTTATTTTTAAAAAGTTTTTTTTATATAATTTTATTTTCTACTTTTTAGTCTTCCATAAATTCAATTTTAGGGCTCTGAAATTTTTCACAAAAAGAATTTAAAACTTGCAGAGCAGTACACAATATTTAGGGTATTCACAGTGTCTCCTATCGTCATATGCCATGTCCTCAATTTAACAAATAATACGGCTGTGATCGACCCTAATATTCGTGGCATATTTGCCGTGTAGATGTTTAGTTCTAAAGTTATACACAAATCTGTAGTTGATAAAAAAAAGTGCCACGCCCCTTATCCTACGCCCATAAAATTTATTGATTCATGTATTGTCATCGTGTTTACGGATGTATGCAAAGTTTCAGATCTCTAAGTAGTCGGGAAGTGGGTGAAAAATTGATTACTAGATTCCACTACATTCATACATACCTGATGTGAACCTAATATAAAGCTTATAATAAAATACGTAGATGAGCAGACTGCAATCAGTTCAAGCGATACTTTTACGAATCTATTCCGATATTTTTATATGAGTTCTTGTTTGTAACATTACATTAGAAATACAAAAAAAATTCATATCAGGAATTACCAATACATCTTCAAGTTGTGCACTTAGGACCAAAAGCCCTATTTTTAGAATAAATGTGTAGGTCCCATTATTTTATCACTCTATTTTTGCCTATAACTTTAGAAGCATTTTCCGGACAACAAATTTAATACTTTATTTAACACCCAATATTTTCTAAGCCTCAACACTGCCGATCTTCTTAAACTAGATCTTGGATTAATCAAGTTCAATGGAATAGCCCGAGTGCTTCAGGGTTTTTCCTAATCAACAGGGAGATTCTCGACTTGTCTCAATATTATTGTTTTCTATACTACGAGTATCTATAAAAAAAAAATAATTATAATATCATTTACTATACTTTTTATTTGAATTCCATTTTGAGCAATGGCACTTTTAGTTCCTTGAAATTAAATCCGAAATTTCGCAAAGAAATTAAATTTGAAATGTCTTTATTGTTAACTACTCAAATAAATTTCTTTTTCCACATTTCACCATTTTCTTGTTTACAATATTACGCGAAACTCATAAATATTTAATTATATTTTTATGCTAATTATTAACGTTTCATTGCTTTCCGGCAGTACATAGAAATTCCAGTTTCTCTCATCAAGTTTTCTAAAGAACACAATCCCGTGTATTAATATCTGTGAAACTGAAGAATCCACGCACAACACGGTGGAATGTATCGATTAAACAAAACAGAAATTCAACTGTGAAACATGGACTTTAATTACCCACTCACAGAGAAAAACATTAGTGACCCTGACCTCGTTGGCTGCGTAATTTCTATAGACTTAAGATTTCGTAATCGAGTTTTGCGTGTACTTTTAAAGTTTATATTTTATAGTTTATTTGTTTAAGAAATTTGAGGCAGTATATGTCTTTTCAAGATTTTTATAAAACTATTAAATATTTGAGGCAGTAAATATCTTTACAAGATTTCTATAAAATTATTAAATATTGCATATAAGTACTTTAAATGAATTTAAAACATAAAGTTTTACTTTCAAATTTTAACAGTAAAATAAACGTTATCCAGAATAAGGTGGTTATTATATTTTCTAAAATCTCTGAGATTTTGAAAGAGTCTTGTGCCGTGCTGAGTGACAACTTTCGACTCTTCGAACTGAACATTTTTCAACAATATGATAAAGTTATAAATAAAGAATTTATTCTTTTTCTTTTTTCCAGTTCGAAGCTAATTTGTTAGATCTTAAGCCTAAAATGCAAATCATTATTTACAGTACTTCACAATCATACATACATAAGTACTTATTTGGAATTTTAATTTCGCTGAAATTAGTTCATAACTTTTCTATGATGCACAAAATCTCTGAATTAAAAAATTTAGTGTTCTTTTCGAATATTATATTAAGGGTATTCAATTAAGCAGATAATTTTGCACATTGCTCAGATTTATCAATTTATCAAGTTTGTTAAATAAACGCACTTCGCAGTGTTTGTGCAAATGGTGTTTGGCTGTCAAAAAGAAAAAACTAAAATGCCGAGAATCAATGAAATAGTAAAGATTAATGTTGGAGCTATTTGGAAAAAATTACAGTAACTCTTTTGATTGCTCAATACTAAACTTTTATCATAATGTTATAGATCATAGCTAAGCAGGGTTGCATTCGTTGCCGTCTAAGTTTAAAAACATCGTTTGCACAGCGAAATCATTGGGCAAATTTATCACATTTGTGCAAATGAACTTTCATACAAAATTTGACAGTTCGTTTATCAGGTGATAAATTTGTCATGTTATCAGGCATTTGCGCGTTTAACTGAATACCCCTATTATATTAGCTTTATAAATTACAGTATCACAGTAGAGCTCTATATAAAATGTATGTATGTTTTCTACAAAAGTTAAATGCCAAATTTTTTGTGATGTGCGTTGATGAAATTTTACACGCGAAAATAGAAATTAAGGGCCCCAGGTCCTACGTTTGTATGTACGCTCATGTAACCATGTGAGTGTGTGTGCATGTTCGCTCGGAATATGAATGTATCTCATATGTATACAGCAGCATCGCACGAACAATGGGCGGAAAAGAGAATAACTATCAGCTGCAAAAAGGGCATTGCAATAAGTAAGAAACAAGTTGGCAACAAAAGGAAATGTCAAAAATGTTAACTGGACAAAAGAAAACAGAGAGCATCTTGAGTTTAGCTAGAGAGAGAGAGAGATAAGGAGAGAGAGTACGCAAACACGAATGTACTTAAACAGCTGAGCGGTGAGGTATCCACCTCTTGCTCTCACAGTCTCTTTGCTTGCAGAAAACTATCAACAGAGAGACTTATTGTTAACATACACCTGTATCTGCACATGGCAAGTAACAGCAGCGTAACATTTTGCAAACAGAGACACATTTGTCTCTTTGATTTGTTTATTTCACAAATTTTATAAACAAAAACTTGACGGCGTGCTTAGACTTCTTTCAATGCATGCAGATACAAACGAGTGCTGTGTGTTATTTGCTCGGCTGTGTGCTGTACATTTTTCGGCAACACTCATACAGGGACACATTTCACATCCATAGTACAAGCACGCATGCCGATTTGATTAAAATGTATTTTTATGACATACGTTGGCTGGTTTTTGAAGATTTACATATTTGCATCATCGATGTCATGTTAAAATGTTTAGTATTTAATATTTTGAGGTCCAATACACATTTTTCCTGCTGTATTTCCAAAAGGCGCATCCAACGATGTTCGGGGGGGATGGCACACGATAGGCCTCGCTTGCAACGGGGAGCAGTGGGGTTAGTCCGGAAGCTTAACACGGCCAAATCTGCAGCTGCAGCAGCAAACAATTGAGAAACCAAAAATAGACAAAGCAAAGAAAGAACAAAGCGGCAAAGGAGCTCGCAACCCGTATTCAAATTAACGAGCGAGTCCTCTTAGCTACAAGAGCGCCGCCTACATTTAAATATTACAATATTAACTAGAACTAAACTTAGCCCTACTGCGTTTGGCCTAAACAGCGCGTATAGTCAAAAAGTCAAAATGGATAACTAAAAGTAGGAATTTGTAATTCTTTTTTTTGATTAAACTGAAATAAGTATATAGAATTCGTTTAAATCCACTTGAGGCCTCTTTTAGATAAGCTTTGGAACTATTGCTGAAACTAAAATCAATTTTGCTGAGAAATATACTAAGGGCTTTTAAGAAGTGTAATATTTTTAAATAAAAACTGTAATTCTCTGTTATAGAATCGAAAATTCTTTCAAACTCATTGCCGCAGAATTATTTTATTTTTCCTCTGAAATATTCCACTTATAAAAGAAAATATTTTATCATCATTTACTGAGAAAACATTCTCACAGAGTAATATGTAGTTAATTTACAGTTAGATTGGTAGCAGGTAATTTTTTACAGAAAATCTGGTTTTTGTGTGAATATTTTTTGTTATATTCCAGCTATTTTCTACCGCATTACAAACACTTAAATATCGGATTAATATGTTTTCGAAATTTTATAAATGCATGCACAAAGCGAACTTTTGTGACCAAAGTGTCAAGATTTTGGGGCTGATATTGAAATTCTAATTATGCCACGTTGACATATTGAACTAGGACTACGGCATTCATTATGTGAGAAATCGAGTGTTTTTAATGTCTCACTGTGTTATTTTTTATTAAAAAATCGTATGTAAAGGAAATAAATCTGAGCCATTGTTTTGAGTTGCTTTTTTGAAACTT
Organism: Neria commutata; assembly: GCA_963457695.1. Lineage (NCBI taxonomy): Eukaryota > Metazoa > Arthropoda > Insecta > Diptera > Micropezidae > Neria > Neria commutata. Next base: position 16,174,141 of record OY735249.1, on the reverse strand, counting down.
TCGATAACGGATTAGCAAAATACTTTTGGATTATTAGCACTAGTTTTAACTATTGTTTAAAAAACTGGGTTGAATATGATTTGTTGTCATGCCTTCAGCAATCCCAGATATAAATTGCTGGACATAAAGATATGGGGAAAAAATTGCTGGTGGGGTTTGGTGAGAATTAGATTTTTTTGGAGCAATCAGAAAACTCGACAGATAGTACATATACAAAGTTTTTAAGATTTTGTATTAAATATTTGTTTGATTAAGTTCAATTTAATTTATATAAATATTTAATACCAACCTTAAACAACTTCTTTTTACATACTTTCATTTTTTGTTTAGAATATTTTGTGTTTATCACATCACACCTCTTTAAAAATTTTTTTCCCTCTAACCCAATTCCAATCAATTTGAGTTTGCTTTCGTATTGGTACTATGTCTATTTTACTAACCAAAGTTATTCCTGTTCGACATGCTTTTCAATTAGAACTAGGTACATGGGTTTTGAATTTGCAAAAACTGCATGCACCACCAATAAACAGCCACTAACAAACGCTTAACAAAGCAGGTGCCCAGCAGCTCACCACAACAGCTGCTCTGCCAACAACAGGTGTCACACATTAGTCCCTCTACAGCAAGATTTACACACGCCGTTCCCAGCACGCGCCCGCAGTAGGTATACAAATTAAAAATTAATCAGGCGGGTTCAATGAAACCCGACCGCAAACGTAAACCTAAAACGTCAACCAAAATCGATACGGAAAACGGGCAATATCAAAACCAAAAACCCAAAAACAAAACACACAGCTTGCTCTGCCGTGCAGAGTGCATGAATGAAGAATGTTGGAAGGGGAGCAGAAGGAGCAGAAGGGGCGGCGAGCAAACGAAATGTAAATGGAACTGCGCAAACATTCGCATTGTCCGCATTTCGTGGATTGTGCTGGTCGCTGCCGCTGATGCTGCGGTGCTTGAGCGGGGCGTTGGAGGGCAGTGAGGGTGATGCACCTGGTCTTTGGTATTTGTGTTGGTATCGGCAGTTTTATGCCATTGACCAGTTGCACAAATTGTTTGCCCTCGTTCGGCGGTCGCTTGTTGTTTGTGGTGGCACTCGTCCATTTCGACGTCATTTTATTAGGGGGCAGAAGGCAATGGTAAATGCAATTGGATCTTGTTGCCATTGTGCATTTAAGTTGGACAAATACTGAGTGCGGTTCCACTAGTTCTGAGCGCGAGACATTAGATGTTCTTGTTCCAGGTCACTGCTCTGGAGACTACAAATGCATATCGAATAGTTTTCAGCTAACTGTTAATGGAAGCAGCGTTAACGAGTTGAACTTTATAACTTGTAATTACTGGCCTTTTATAATTTTTTTCATATGAGACTAGAAAATGTGTAGAATATATAGAAATCATTTAGAATATGAAATTATAGAATATAAATAGCGTATATGTTTCATTATAATTTGTAGGAAAATGTGTCAAAATTATATAAAATTAAATTTGCCTGCCGATTGGCGAAGTCTCTTCAAACTATTTTACCATGGGCGTGCGCAGTAAGGGCCCGGACCAATTATTTGCTTATAACTCAATATTTGTGATTTTAATAAATATCGCTGGTATTTATTTACACGCTTTCGTAAAACGTTTGAGGATGGACATGTGAGATCCGAGTTGATCTGGATCCCTCTCATACCTGGAATATATTTTGGGTTTAAGCATTATTAAATTATGTGTTTATCGCTTGTCCAAGAACTGTGAATCTGCATTCCATTACATTTTAATTGAGCTTGCAGTTCATTGAAAATATTAGAGGCGAACAAGAACCCGTACAATAAAGAACTGGCACTCGAATATCAACGCTTCTCGTTCGGTTCTTATATCATTTCTTGTTCGCATTATGTGGACTTGAACTTTAAAAAATAGATTTTGTGAATTTTTTATGCAGACATCTCCATAATTTGACACTTGAATTTTGCTTCAACGTTTGTACAGAATTTCTTGAAATACCAAGCTTAATTTATGTATAAATTTTTTATAGTGAAAAAATACGTAATTATAATATTTATATATCTTAATATCTAGAAAGAGTCAAATTGAGATGGCCGAACGGCCTCCCTAACTATACAGGAAGGCGTAAACTACTCGGTTTACAAAGTTTGGTGGATAGAAGGCTATACTTCTCTATCTTATTTGTATACAATGTTCTTAATCTGAAAATCAATTGCCCTGAAATATCAGCTATGTTCAATAGACATGTCCCGAACCGCGAATTGAGGCGAGTACGGATGTTCCAAGGCATGGTACATAAATCTAATTATTCACATAACGAACCTATCGCAAGATGCATTCGGTTGTGTAATAATTACGCAGACAGCCTTAATTTTGCACAAAATTTGTATAGCTTTAAGCTTGATCTGCTAAAATTCATAAACTAATTGTATTAGTCTGTAAGAATTGTTTCTGTAGACGTAATAAATAAATAAATAATATATAAAAACGTTTGTGCGTATGTATGTTGCAGCATCACGGCTGAACCACAGAAGCGATCGACCTTATACTCACAACATATGTTCGTGTGGTGCTCTGAAAGGTTTTTTTCATGTTAGACCTTTGCAAGTGGCGCTGCGGTGGCGTTTTTTCGAAAATTCTTATTTATGGAGCGATTTGGCAAAATTTGAACCCGATAGCTGTTGTCGGGGTAGAAATATTCACGAAAACCTATTCTTCCTGTACATAATTTTCATATTATCAAAAAAATTCCTACCATAATTGAAATACATTTCAAAACAAATCTTGGAATAAAATAATTATGTTAGGCAGAACAACGTTTGCCGGGGCAGCTAGTTCTTAAATATAAGCTTTCATTCTAAAAATTTGCAACGACTAGAAAAACTTGAGGTAGCTTAGCATGAGCTCTAAAATTAGTTGAATTCCTTCTGCTTCTATTTTTGCTATCGCGGGCCGATAATTTATTTGACATTTTTAAAATTTTTCTTTTACATTGTATTTGATTGCATGCCACAAATACTACTTAATAACAAAATTATGAACTTTTATATAAATTAATGTGTTCATTAATTCGCAGCATGTCATAATTCCCTCATATTACAAAAGTTTCCATCGTCAATTAAGCCAATTAATTTATTTCACGCTTGCAATGCACGCTGCCATTTGCACAATATGCAACGCTTGAGGCAATTTAAAGCGTAGAACGGCAGAGCGTTCTCTACATGCGGATTGCCGACACATTCGTAAACACCCCGCAGTCCCTTCCCGCAACCTGCTCCCACACATGTTGCACGCCACGCTGGCTGCAACCGGCTACACTTCATCTTCTGCTGCTCAATTTGCACGAACGCGAGCATTGGCTCAGTTATTTTCATTTCATTAAAAACCAAATTTAAAGTTCGGTGTCGTTTTCGAATTCAGCAAATTCACAGCTTTTTGGTTTTGCAATAGTACTAAGGCCCTTCTACATTGTGGGACTTCGGTTGTCACTTAATTTTTGACGCATTCAAAGTGGGATAATATCAATTGATTGGATCAAATGAGCTTCCATGGTGACGCGATGAGTAAAGCAATCACATCCTTCGATTTAATTTTTTCTATTATCTTAAAGAAATTGGACAACGGGATGCATCAATAAGAAGGGCTCTAAAAAGGTGGTAGAAAAAGCGTGCAAAGTTAAACTAAGATGCAGAATATAGCACAAATATTTTGTGTGTTGCAAAAGATATAAATTTTGTTGTTGTTTCAAGCGATTATTTAACTGTTTCCATAGCTTTCACCATTGAGCCTACTCACGTGTACTTTGCGCTTTTTTACTTGCTTTTAATTAGAAAGTTCAGTGCCGACATATAAGAAAACAAAATTGGCTCCATAGACCACCATAATTTTTTACAGAATTCGGTAGAATAGCATCCAAGTATTAAAAATACCTATTTTTTAATGAACAGGCCGTATGGTGACACATTGGCCTAACACCTACAGGCCAAATAGTATGGAAGATGTAATAGATCAAGTATTTGATGAACACACTGTTCTATATGGCCACTGTGAATCAAACAAAGCACGACGAAGCCAAATTTCTAACTAAATGATATGAGACCAGGGCGGCACCACGCGGGCTGTGATACCAACTTGATATCATATGGCATTCAACATTTCAAGCAAAGCCTTGAAATAAGTATGACAGCTGCATGCTTTTCAAAAATTGCCATAAATATATTTCCAGTCCCATATATTAGTCAAACAATGTGCATTGATTTTTCTTTTCCTTTTTAATTTTGTATCTAACATTTAATTCCAGCAACAAAAAGCTGGACCACAAACATTCCTAAAAAAAGTATTTCTTCGGTGGATTCGATTCCAGCTCATTGAACTGTTTTTAACTATCTATTATCTTATTCTTATTTTCTATAAAGTATATATATGTATATTACTATATTACTAATACAACTGTCAAATTTTTGTCAAAATTGACTATGACTATATTTTCCCTTCAGCGGCTTCTGCATTTTATTAATATTTACTCTGTATCAATAAATTAACAAATTTTCGTTGTTCTTTGACAATATTTTGCATTATCAAGTGCACACTCTGACATTAAATTTGCGAATTTACAAACTGATATCAAAGCTACTTGGCGTAGCCGTAAGCTCTGCATAAAATGGCAGCGGTGAGGTAGCAAATTTGGAAAATTACTTTCAACTCGTTCCCATTTTCACATGAGCAGCAGCACGAAAGCATGCACATGCCCATACACATCAATATACATACATAAATATACACAAACACATGCAGAGCGTTGCTTAGACCCCGGCAGGGAAACCTTATATCACTTCCTTAAATTCAATTTCAGAAATTAGTTCATCAAAAGAAAAACGTGAACTTTTTAGTCTTATTATTTTTCATTACTTTTCGTCAAACTTTCTTTAATTTTAATCATAAAAACTTTATGCCGCAAAGAATTTGATCTGATGAAATAATTACCTTAGAGAAATGAAAGTAATGCAAAAGTATTATTGTAAGGAAATCTTAGTTGCTTCCAATGTTTCTACTATCTACTTTTATGTTAAATGATAGTTAAATATATGCCGTTACGGTGTACGATTTATTTCAATAGAAAACATACAGCTATGATTTTCAGAAATAATTTTTGCAGAAAACATAGTTTATAGGAATATAAATCCTTTTTCCCCAACTGTTTCAGTTTCTTTGGAGTCTTCGATATTTCAGCAATAAATTTTTAAATTTCTTAAATATATTTTTGCTCTGGTGGAAGCTAGCATTTCTTTCACGGTGCAATTGAATTTGCTTCTTCCATGATCAATCCTCTTTATAATTCAATGATAAATTTTTGGATTAAAGTTTTTGTTAAACAATCAGAATTAAATAAAAGCTGTAAGAATTTCCCGCTGGGTAGTTCTGCAAACGTAGCAAATGTGTGTTTGTCAAGGGAATCCTTTACAGTGTTTCCAAAAGTGTTTGTCTTAATATCCGCCAAGCGAGTGTGTGTACGTGTATATGCAGGACGTAGTCCGAACGTTCGTGGAAGGCAACGGTTTTAATGTTTCTCGGTTAGCCAAATTATACGACTCAACTGATTTTCCATTATTCTCTGTGACTGACATAATAATACGTGTGCGTTTTGATCATCCAGGCTGTAATTTTTTTTTGATATTTACTGATTTTATTTTCCATTTGTAAAATTAACGTTTTAGTTATGCATCGAAAATTTTAAACGCAATCGAAATGATTTGAGTTGCTGCAATCTTGTAATTTTGTGTGAAGAGGCACCCAATGCGTTGATCCCCCTCTATGGTTGTGCATGTACATATATCTGCATGTATGTGTATTAGAAATATCTACAGTTTTGTTATTTAACAGATTTCCTTTGATAGGCCACTTATCATGAAATTGTCTTGTCTTTCATGCTGATATTACCACAAATTCTATAATAAACATTGCAAAATATATCAAAAGTTAATGAAGGGGTGTATACTCTCCTATATATGCATGCATTTGAAGCAGTTTTTGCAGCAGTAGGCACAAAAGTTGAAGTACATATCCTTAGGCGCACATGTATCTTTGTCAGTTAGGTATGTATGTAATTGTAAAGTCAGCATTTTGTAAATTCGCCTTTGTCAGCTTTATTATTTATTTAATTTATTTAATTTATTAAATTACAAATGCATAGATCCCTTAAGAATCTACAAATTACTATGAGCTGATATTGCAGCACTTGCAATATTTTGAATGTCACCGCAAAAGTACATCTTGGCTGAGATGATTCCTATTCATTTCAGGTGAATAAACAAACAATTACATTGCACCGTTGTGGTTTTAGGAAAATATTGTATAATTGAATGGAGAATTCATTGTTGAATATGTTGAAATATATCAGTACATTTGCTAATGAGCGGCCTGCATTTATTACAACTTGACTTACCTCAATTCGGAACCCGAAAAATCACGCAAGCCTGCTTGAATGCTGTTTGAATTTTGATATGAAGTTTTGACAAAAATTGTCTGTTTTGTTGAAGAAGTTATGATAAGCGCCATAAATATTTTATTGGTCATCTTTTCATATAGCATACTCTTACCAATGAATCATTAAACAAAATTCAATATCAGCTTTAGTATATGAAGTCTGAAGATAGTCTTCTTAAAACTGTTTTGGCAGTTTTCTGCACTCTGAAGTAGTTTAGGTATGCAAAGGAGTTTTTGTTAGAAGAGGTTTAAGAAAACCTAAAACTAGGAATGTTCCTTGATATTTTGGTTATAGCCTTTGAATAAAACGGTGTAATATAAGTTTTATTCTATCAAAAGAAAAATGTAACTCTGGAATCTCTGTTCTTTAAAAATTTTTAATTTTCTTGCTACTAACGGATTACATCTGAAATCAGAGAGTTCGCTTATCTTCAATGGAATTTTAAGTTGTTATAAAACAAAAATATTTATGCTAAAAAGTGGTCTTAAAAAATCCCACTGAGCTACAAAGCACTAAAACTTTTATAGGACAAAACTGGGTTTTGTACCTCTACCTAAATACTTATTGTTTTTGTTTTTTGTTTTGATTACATTTTCCTGACATGCAGATCTTAAGCCGTTACATTGTAAAAAATTTATTGCGATAAGATTAAATTTTTCGGATTTTTGACACGCAAGAATAGAAAAAGTCACACTGTACCGTGTAGTTGGGGTTTAATAGTCAATGTTCTTAGAACTAAAAATACAATGGCGTCTATTTTGCTCTGCCCCCCTTTCGCCTTTCCTGGCTCTGCCACAAAATTTAATATTCTCTTGTAAAATGCCAATAATTTCATTTTGAATATGTACCGCGGTAGTACTTTGCAACAGCAGTGGCTCACACAAATGCTACGGTGGCTCCTTCTTTTCTTATAAGCTGGCGCGGAGCACTTTGCACTGAGGCATCGTAACACCACATAGCTCCAAACCACACCATGCCACAGAGGCGCAAATTCCGTGGAGTGGAGCCAGCGTCGCAACGGCTCGAATGGAATAGTCGCGCTCGCAAACGCACGCGATTTCATCTGCTATTATTATGCGTTTGCGGTTTCTGTATGTTTCTTGTGCACTACACTACGAGAGCGCATTTTATACTTAGGCAGAAGTTTGTCACGCTGCCCAAAAATGCGTTTATTTCATGAAAGAACGATTATTTTAAATTTTTTACAAAATATAATGAGCCTATTTTTTAAATCGTAAATGTCTCGTAAAGCGCGTATATTGCGTAAACTTTTCAGCTCATGTTTTTGAACTATTTTTTGGCGAATCCGAAAAAATTTGATTTGTAAGTAAGCTTGCTCATAAATAAATGCAATGAACCGAAAATTGTGTGAAATTTTTTTTGTGGAAAAAGGATCATTCTGCAATATATTTTCAAACATTTTTCTTACATTTTTCCTTTTAAGTTTTCCCAATTATTCTGTCAAAGCTTAAAAAATATATGTATACTAGGGTGACCGCTAATGATATGGGAAATTTTTTTCCCCGAATTTCGTCGACAGGAACCTCACAAAATGATGAGCCTTAGCAGATTTTAAAGTAGCCAAAGTTTGAGCACGATTGGAGCATGTTAACCCGTGCCGCAAGGCGCTCAAAGTTTGAAAAAATGCGATTTTTTGGCTCACTAGCGAAGTTTTTGACCGTATCTCCGGAACTATTCACTATTTTCCCATGACTAATATCTCAAATTAAAGGCAATATTATTCTAACTAATTTATTTCCTATACATATTTTTGGTTACTTGTGGCCGAATTGAGCTATAACAGCTTTTGTTACCAAAAACATCTCGGAATTTTTGAATATATTTTTCAAAGGACGAAACTAATTCTAATAGGAAAAAAGATAGATTGTTTTTTTTACATATTTTCGAAAAAATTCCGACATCGATTTTAGCGGTCACCCTAATGTATACTATAGGCACACACCATTTAAATGGGTGCAAAGACATCGCATAAATGCTTGGAAATATGCAATCAATTATTAAAATTTTTATCATAGTACTGAAAACTTGTATATCTTAACTTTTGAAGTTTGAAATATGTAAATTATTATTTTTTTAGATTGTATTGTGTCAGCCAGGGCTTGAACCTGGGACTACTCGAACCGGAGACCGTGCACACATCTTTTGAGCCAATGCGGCGCCTCTAAAATTTGGTTTTACCACGCTTAACTTTAAGGTCTATCATTTCGATGGATCCAGTCAATAGTAGCGTACTTTCAAATTGGAATAGTTTTTAGATTTGAAAGGGTTGCTTCTGAAATGAAAAATTTATGTTTTAATTATATTTAGTGCCAATTCCAGTCAACACAGTTTAAAAAAATGGTGGAGTAGTTAAGGGTTTGAACAAGGTACCACTGAAAAGTAGATTGTTTAAAAAATACTTAATTATTCGCATTTATTGCAATTTAATTAAAGTTTGGCTGAGAAAACTCTGCTTTTATCATTCAAGTTACCTTTTCAGTGGTATGTAATTGATATACCCCTGGATGGAACTGTACATTTATATACCTCTTTTCACATCATTCAGCATTAATATTGCAACAATGGATTTTGCTTTAGTCGGTGAAATTTGTATAAACAACTGAAAGAGTGGCAAAAATTATGGGGGAACATTATAAACAAGTTTTGTTTTTGTTTCTCTCTAAAGAAATAAAATTTTTAGTATTTAACACGACTTTTTACTTTTTTCTTTCCGGCCACACCCTTTAAATTTTGTTCTGCTTTATTACTTATTTATTTATATATGTATGTTTTCTTGAGCTAAATACGAATTCGCCCAGTCCAGCAATGTCCAGTGGCGCTCTGCTATTCTGATCACGGATGTAGTGCTTGGCGACAGTCGACACGATCGACAGCTTTTTTGTTCTCGCTGTTATTCTTGTAAAATATGCGCACATGTGCCACGCATTTTAATTAGGGTTTATCGATGTGACACCGAACGCACACACACTTACACACATTCATATATACAACTGCTTGAGACTACAGCCAGCGATGTAGTGTCAACTATTTTAGCCAGTTTAAAAGTGTGTGTGTGTGTGTGTGACTTACGTGATACCCATGCGCGCTCGCGTGCGTTTATGCTGCAGGCTCAAGAGTGTGTGTGTGTGCGCGAGTATTTATGCGTTATTTTGTATTCATGTACTTGTGGGTGCGTTCGCTAAGCTCTAATACGCGCAGTCTTGGCAGTTCTTCATTCTTGGATGCGTACAGTTTTCTAAAATTATGCAGTCTGCTGACATTAAAGCCATGCACTCACACATGCACACGTACATTCTTATAAGTAAAAATGTTAATGCAGTTCTTTCTCGATAAAACTAATTTACCATTATTGTATTACACTTGTTTGTGTGGCAGTTAGGATCATCAGTGCAGTTTTTCGAATTTTCAATTTAAAAAATTGAATTGTTTCAAAGATTGAATTTAAGAGGCATATCAAAATAATGTTTACATTCCATATACATTTAAGGAACAGTAAAATAATCGCGCTGTCGTGGTTCAGTGGATAAGTGCTCGCTTCCTGTTGCGTGGAGTTGCCGGTTTGAATCGCAGCCAATTTGTAACATGTAGTAATAAAAAGTAACTTGGCAGCGCCATCTCTTGCAAAGAATTCACAACTCTCCGAGAGTATTCTTTGCAATAAAATAAAGCTTCTCAATCAAGTTCGGACACGGCTACAGAATAAATGTGCAGGTCCCATTAATTTGTGCCTAAATAGAACGTGTACACCCAGGTTAATGTGAAAAAGCTAGGCCTGAGTCTCTGTTACACGAGTATTACGCCAATTACATATTTGTTATTTGTTTTATTTATTTTAATACACTTTAGATTGATCAAATTATATAAATGTCGAAATTGACGAGCAATTAATTCACATTTTGCCATAGCTAAATGCTTTAAATGTTCACCATGACTTCTGCATTCGGGCTACCTTTGCTGTAGAGCCCGACCGAACCCGAAATTTTGGCCGAGACTGAAACCGAGACCGAGCGTTCGGCCTTTTTTTAATGTTCGGCCGAGCCCGAGACCGAGACCGAACCTTTCGAATCTATATGCAAAAAAAAGAAGAAGAATTTTAATGAAAAAAAATGTATACATTTTTCGGAAAAAATACATTTTATTATAAAAAACAATTCTTTTGAATTATAAATACCTACATTAAGCATCTGATGTATGAAAAATCAATAAAAAGTATTATTAAAAAATTTAAATTTTGTTTAAAACTATACAATTTGTTCCTCAACTGTTCGGCTAAATACTCGGCCTTTTGTAGCCGAGACCGAACCGAGACCGAACCCGAAGCTTTTGGCCGAATTGTTCGGTAACCGAGACCGAGACCGAGCGTTCGGTCGGGCTCTACTTTGCTGTATTAACTGTCGAGATTTCAGTCAATAAAATGTTATTCATTGATTCCGTGCGGGTAACCGTCCATCCACTATGCACACAAAGAATACCAACTGAAATGACTTTCTTCATTTAATTTTGTCATAAAATTCATCTAATTTCATATTTTAAGTCAATTCTGCTCGCAAGCTCAGCAATAAATTTGATAGTCTATTCAATAGCAACAAATGAGCTCATATTTAGTGTAATGCAAGCTGCAAGGCCCTCTCGTACCTTTGTGGCATATCAACATGGCCACATCGCCGATATCATATTAGTAAGAAAATTTATGCGCAACGTGCACACCGCCGGAAATGTCGAATCGAACATATATTAAAAGCGGCTGCAATAATGCCTGCTAAATTCCTTCCCGCCCTCCTGTGGGTGTGTGTGTATGTGCATTGCGAGCGTGCACAAATTGTGCAATTGTTGTAACTTCTGCACAGCTACACACACTCGAAATGCAAATTGTTACCAAGGAGCGATGTATGGAAGGCAAAGGAGGGACTGCGACCCATGATCGCACAATTCAATATATAAATGCATATGCTTGTATGTGTGTGTGTGCATAGGAGTAACTTCGTTAGCAAACATAAGAAGCGCATGCGAATTTATGCTTTTTTCCCTTATTACAGAAGAAAAACGACAAATATTAACTGTGAGAATTTTAATGAGTTTGGAGCGGCGGAAGTTGGTATTCTTTCAACTCTATAAAATTGTTATTTCCTGCCGTCCTTTTGAAATGCGCTTTTTGTAAAATTTCTGCATTGATCAAAATGAAAATTTGCATGCAGCAGTACTGTGAAGATATAGAACAGGGTCGGCCAACCCAAATGATCTCGCGGGCCGCATATATGGAAAATTAGAGGAAATAGCGGGAAGATTGGCCTGAAATAATGTTCAAGGCGGGCCGCATGCGCATGCCACTCTTGATATAGAACATGATTGGCGCAACAGCCTGTCTATAGGACTGAGAAGCTTTGTCAAGGCAAATAGTATTTTTGGAAAGTTGCCAGTTCGTCGCGAGAGATGGCGCCACCCAAACAAAGAATTTGAAGCAAAATCTCTTTTTTCTTACATTACTATTTGAAAATGTAATGTAGAGAGTAATCCGTTCCAATTCTTATTGTATAGGTTATGGCAGGAGTGCAGGAAACGCAGGGAGCCTGGATCCAGGGAGACTTTCAAGCACCTCCTGAGCCTTTGTCTTGCCATTGCTAGATCACGTCTTTAAACGCCCTATTAAAGTTTGCTAGAAACTTTCGTATTCTAATAGATAACTATCATCTGGACTCTTAAACAGATCCCTAGCAGGTATCGCTAATGACCCATTAGGATCTTTGCGTGGCATATTTAGCCATCCAGATTGTCATCTTAATTTCAAATCATTGTTTTCTAGACACGCTATTATGTTGAATTTGTTGTTGGTTAAAATCAATTCTAATTGTTTTCCTTTATTTTTAATTTCAGCACAAAAATGGTTCAACATTGAAGCTCCAAGGCTCCTCTGCTCTGGGATAGTGACAGTTTGCAATTTCTGCAAAACACGACAGCCGACAGCCTCCCTTTTCAATGTCCGACGAAGTGCCTTCGGGACGTTTATCCCAAATATTCGATACGCTCACAAATTTACAACAACAACAACAACAGAATCGTCGACGTTCCACCTCATCCTCCCCATCACCGGCGAACTCAGGGCGTGCCACACCGGCCGCAGGTGGGGGCGGCGGCGCAGCAGCACAGTTTCAACTGCACCAACAACAACATTACTTCAGCCATACGCACAATTACTTTCTGCGCCCCCAAGATGGCCACCATGGCTCTTACTTGCACACATTTCCATCGGCCTCGTCGCAAGCGCATCATCACTACCACCACCATCACCAGCAGCAGCAACAACAGCAGCAACTGTTGTCGACGCATTACTTTCAACAACAGCACCAGCAACAACAACAGCAGTACTGCCAGCAGCAGCAAATGTCCTCGCTGCCTCCCATGTACGCCTCGCAATCACTGAACGCCTCCCCGCTGCTCGCCAAGCGCGCTACTTCCTTCAGCGGCAACATACCGTTGACGCGCGGCTCGCACTGCGAAATCGCCTCGTCGGCAGCCGCCGCACGCTGCGCACATGTCAGCAGCGTAATCGCATCGCAGTCGACGCCAAACAGCCCGCTGCTATTGCCGCGTCGCGGGCAACGGCCGCCGCCCATTCCCGCGAAACCGAGCGCCGCGCTGTTAGGCAATGCGGCGGCTGCCGTTGGCGGTGCGCATTCCTCCGCTGATAAACCGTCAACTGCTGCCGTTGCAAGTGCGTCTACAACAAATCCAGCTCTGGCCGCGTTGGACACGGATGCGCCCTGGCCGCACTTCTCCACGCTCACGGAACACTTGGATGTGCATCAGGTGAACAATTATGCGCAAGCAGTGCCAGAGGTGAGTGAGCTTTTATGCAAATTATACGCCTGCGAGTTGCGCGCGCGTTTTCCACGCGTTTCAAAACCGCACGTATCCGCAGAAGCGCGTGTCAAAACGCGTGAAAAACGCACGCTATTTAATTTCTTCACTTAACATACGAGTACCAATGACTTGGACAGAATTAAAATTATGCAGTATCTAAGGCGTTGTTGAAGAGAAACTTTGAGATAGAAATTAGGCAAGTTATGACAGCCGCAGGAAAAGTTTGATTTCACGATTTGTCTCATACATCGTTTGTGAATAATGACGCACTTGTATACTTATTAAAAATAAAAAAATAAAAATCGCGAACGAGGCTTAGGCCTAGCTTTCTAGCTTACTTGTGTATTGGTTTTATTTGTTTTTGAGATTTCTTGCAGATTTTTATCTACATTTCATTCCTATATTTTTGCAGATCAATTGGCAGGAACGTTGCTTGGAACTTCAGCTGGAGCTACATCGGTCCAAGAATCAAGCTGGTCGCATACGCGATATGTTGCGCGAAAAGGTAAGCATTCAAAAATTTTTTGTCGTTTATCATGCCGTAATCCTTTTCTTCTTTTCCTCATACCAAAACGAATTAATTTGGTGGTTGGCCTTGATTTGGCAAGGATTGATTAGTTCATTGACTAATAATTGCGTTCAAATTGCAATGCAATTGAGTATTTTAATAGTGGAACTTGAAGGTAGTTCACGAACAAAGAAATTAATAATGTCGATGGCATCTTGATTGGTTGAATTCAACTTATTGTTATTTCACAGTTATTTCACTCCCTACGAAAGTAGCAAACTTTAAGTTCGTTAGCAAAGCAAAAGCAGTGCCGAATTTTGTACAAAATCCAAATTCATAGAAATGTTATTTTTGAACAATAAACTTACCGAATTGTATACCATTTTTATCTGAGAATCAGTTTCTTAAAGAAAATGGCTTGAATTTGTATGAACAGTATTTCGTTTCTTCTTGTTTAGCTATCGACGAGATAACTTATATGGAGCAAACTTTCTCAAAATAAGTTAATTATTTTCGATTCGTTAAAGACTTCCATTTGGCAGAACTAAATGGAATCGAAAAATTATTTCAGAACGTAGTAATAAGCTTGTCTTGGTGCTGCAGTAATTATTTTAAATGTGATGGCTTAAGTTTGCCTGCTCAGGTTTGTAAAACTAGGTAAAACTCGCTAACGGAAATGTTAAATTCAAACTGCATTTTGCGTCTTCAAGAAATTTGTCATCCCATTAGTGTCATTTGAGATGCTTACCACTCCATGTGTATCTTCTGCTTCTCCGTGATAACAATTTGATGATTTCTGTAATTAGCTTCAAATGTTAACATTGCGCATACGCCTCGATATTCGACTATTTGCCTTATCTGCTCCCCCAGCATGCTCAGTAACATCATGTAGTAGTTAGTGCCAGGCCAATTCTCTGGGGATGTACATTAATAGTGTAAATGTGTTAATAAGTAGGACACCCTCCCCACTCAATATGAGCAAATGTTTGTCTATAGGCACTAGGGCTGTTAATAATGAACACTTTTTTGTAATACCGGAGCCTTCTGAAGCCACTGGATTCAGTATCAGGATTTTTCATAAAAAAGCAGTCAAGTGCGAGTCGGGCTCGCTCACTGAGGGTTCCGTAGCAGAAATACCCTTTTTCTCGTTCGAAATTAGTTTCCCCTTGCCCGTTTGGCCATAAAATTTTTTACATTTTGACCTACATCTTCGAAACCAATTCACCTAAAATTATAAAAAAAACATTTTAGGAATCCACGGACGTAGCCCTTTCTAACGAGACCCCACAATATGTAAACAACAAAAATTTTTCGCTAAATTTTTTTTCGCAGGGGTCATCTTAAATAAAAAAAAATAAAAAAATAAAAAAATCGAAAAAAGCTGCACCCCTACGGTAATGCGTGATAAAATACCTAGTTACTCCGATTTGATCAAAATTTTAGTTTGAGAAATGTCCTGAGCGTGTTGGATCATGTGGGGACAGGTCGGTTTTTCGCTTATATCTTCCTAACCCGTTTACATAAAATTTAAAAAAAAATACAATACAAAAAAACTTTTAAAAATTATAAAAAAATATTTCTAAAAATATTTCTTAACTTTTTATAGTGAAAATGTGTTTAGGTTATCAAGACCTAACATCGTGCCAAATTTCAGGTTTCTACGATGAAAATAAGGTCGTTTTATATACACACTCCCAAAACAAAAGTGACCTTATAAGTGTTCCCGTTTTTTCCCTTTTAGGGGAACGGAACCCTAAAAATCGACTTTTTTTTTAGTTTCTAGTGATAATTAATTAGGAGAGTATTGTATTGTGACCTAAAGTTCTAGTGTGATCTATTTCGATTCTAATACCTTTGACAACAAAATACCCTTAACTAAATTAAGTAAAAGAAAATGTAGAAATTTAGTTAGAAATTTATCAGAAGTTCAAATTTTGAGTATGCAATATAAATTTACAAATATTTTTACCAAGCTATCTTCCAATATTTTCAGCAGTATATTTATATATATTTTAGTAACTTATAGAAAAACCATTTCATGCACGTATCTTTTTCTACCGATGATGCATCAAATTCCAGCAAAATTCGCAAGATTTGTTTGTATTCAAAATCCCGGAATGTTTTCCGCAGCAACCCCGTCATTCTGGAGGCTGACAATTGGTAGGAATATTGGATGCCGGCATTAACAGGCCTTGCAGATACGCACTAATTATACACACTCATGCACTCACGCGCATGTATTAGTGATGATATATGCCTTGTCTTTAGTGTGATGGCGGAAAAATTGTTTTGATAATAAAAGTAATAGTGTGAGCGCTTTTCGGCATTTCGCATCAAAAAATAATTAACTCTAGATATGATATTGCATTAGCACATGCCAAGCGTTTGGGTGGCGGCATAATGTCGTACAGACGCACAGCCGTGCGGAGCCAGCGGAATGGCGCAACTAATGATGATTAAGCCATTAGTGTGTGCGCTGCTATCGCTCGTCTATTTGTATCCATGCCAGCCAGCTAACTATGTTAATGCCCCAAAAGTATGCTGTGAAAGCCCAAAATGAGCTGGCTTCATCAAGACTAATCCGGCACAATCTGCCGCTGAAAACTGCCTCGCTGAGTAACTTAAACATGTCTCATATGCATTTTGAAACTTGTGATATTTGTTTAAAGTCTTATGCGCACAGTGAGAGAAAGAGGAGAGGGACTGCAGGCAGTAGTGTCACATATTTCCCCACATATGTCATGTACGACTGTCACTTTGTATTATACAAAAAAAGAGAGAACAAAAATGAACCTCATGCTCAAAAAGCGAACTAAGAGTGAAGCGTATGCCTGTCGTCCTTTTATCATTCGCACACAAAAGTATGCATTGGCATGCAACTTATGCTCATAAATATGCTACAAAAGATTTTATTCAGCTATGGCGCGTATTGCTTTCGAATGGAGCGTGCAGTTTGTATGTATGTGTAGGTGCAAAAAACTGTTGCATATGCATGCACGTTGTGTGCATTTTACTTTGAATAGACCGGAAATTGAAATGTTGCAAATGGAAGGCAAGCAAGCGGGGGAAATTGTCTGTGGGCCAATGACGTGGAAAACGGTAGCAGTAACCGATTAAAGCAACTTGTTATTCATTATTTATAAACTTTGCATTCCTATGTTATTTACATCTTCTATATTAGGCCCAAAATGAATTACAACTTGCATTTATGCACAGGAGCTCAAAGAACTCAATTGTAGCTTCTGGACTGTATCCAACGTCACGCGATAAAGCTCAAAGGCATCAGAGAGTCCCGGTTGTGAAACAGTCTTACTCCGGAAGTTTTCCCACGTCATTACAATATTCGTGGAATCAAAGCAAATGTCCTCCTGCACTATTCCCCTTTCCACCCATATCCTAACTTATAATCGTTTCCAAATCAACAAGTGCTTACATGTATAGGAGGAGCATGACATGATTTTCTGTTCAAATAATAAAAAATCCTTTCAACTATCATCATATTCAGAAAATAAAAAAACAAAAGTTGCAACGAAAATAGTAAAATTTTTTATTATTTAGCATTAATCTAGATAAATTGCCTTAATCCTATGATCTTTTAAAAACAGGGCATAATGCCTATTCTGACAGAAAAATTATGTGTAGGTATATATATTTTAAGCTAATCAAAGTGCATTTTTGATTCAGACTCTTTGCAATATTGCATTGAAAACAAACCAAAACATATTAGCTCTATTCACAATCTTGTGCATTTGAGATTGGAAATTTGTGCAATAGTAAACATTTGCCATCAACTTGAGTGGTTTTTTCAGTTAAGTTTGCAACACTTATTGCAAAACACGAAATTTACAACTGATTGGTAAAAAGGAAACTCATTTTCTACTGGAATTTTGGCTTACCTAAAGATTATGTCGAAATAAAGTATGCAAGCAACAATCTAAGCTTATTCTCATGCTGTTCTTTTTTCCTTTCCTAACAAATTTCAAACATTACGGTTCGCTATACCTCTTTTTTTCTCTCTATCGCTCTTTTTCATCAGCTTTCAGATTACTATTCAGTATTGCATTCGCATAGTAAATATAAACTATGGGTTTTTACTGTTGCATTTTTACAAAAGTGAAGCAGGTACATCTCTGTATATTTTGCTAATGTATAGTAAAATATACTCTACCATTTTGCAAATGCAATGAGGCAAAACCATTTGCACAAGATTGTGAATAAGGGGAATTTACTCATATTAAATTTGATTATTTCGTATTGGAAATAAGAGTTTCTCTGAGCATCCATGCAAATACTCGTTAGTTTTGCTCCAGCCCAGTGATGGCAATCCTGCGTTGCTTTCAAAAACGCATTCGCGTAGTCCTTGCAGTTCATTACCTGATTTTGCATATATGTATGTATTGTAAATGTCAATTCTAGCAAATGAAATCATGTCAGCAATATGGAATGTGCTATGCATGTCGCTTGCTGCCAGCAAGCGGAAATGGAAAACTACAAAGTTAACAAAGAGCCGGAAAAGGTGCGCAAAAATGGAACGGAAATATAATGTTTGCAGCTGCATAAAGTTATGAATTTTTTAGATAAGACTGCAGCTGCGTTATTTAAAAATTAATAGTCAGCTGAAAGTAGCTGCTTTTTGCGCCTTTTTTTAATTGCTTATAAAATGCCGAAATGGTTTTCGTACAATGCCGAAATTGTAGAATTTTTTATAAATGCCACAATTCAAATGAAACCTTTTTAAGTAGGCCATAAATATGCAATTGCTTTATTCGAATTGTTTATTGTGCACAATTGCGCCATAATGCAGGCTTTTGTTTTCCAAGTGTTTTATTGTAAATGTTGAAATGCGAATATTTGCTGTGAATATGCACAGTTTTTTACTTTGGCCCAAGAACCAAAATTACATTGCACATAAAATATGTTAATCAAGCTACAATTTCATTGCAATTGCATTGCATTTTATGCAGGCTGTAAATATTTTTATGTAGAGTGCATATGATACCTAGCATACCGAACGATTTTTTAAGATTTATAGCCCCGGCCCAAAAGGGTGCCACATATCCTTGCTTTTATGCTCATTTCCAATATTTGCCTGCTTCTTTGTAACACTTTTGATACAATTTGAGTGCAAACTTCTTTATGCACGGTGTTGCCAACTGTTGCAAATTCCACTCTGTTGCAGCTGTTCTTAAGAGAGCTTCTCTACAGCTTCTACTCTGGTTTATGCGCACATTTTGTGTAATAAACTTGAATTTTATTACCTTACAAGAATGTTGCAATATGTTTGGAAATATTTGTTGGCCTTGGCAGTTCGCTGTTGGTTGGCGTGTTACGTTGGCCAAATTGCCAATTGTCTTCATTGTTTGACATTTTACTGCCGGCAAGCATTGCTGCCAAATTTTATAGTCGCCGTTTACAATGTTGTTTTTCTAATGGTGAAGCTTATTTTGTTGCCTTCACTTGAGTTGTCATAAAAGGAAGCTTGGATTTTTGTTTGAAACGCTTCATAAAATTTAAAGTTAAAAGCAAATCTCTCACATTGAAATAATTTGTATATAATTGCACGAAATTAATTGATTACTAAAAAATAAAAATAAATAATTGACACAACAGACTCAGTAACCGAAGCTAATGCCCCCCAGCTTTAACTTGTGTGTGCTTGTTCTATTTTGGCACTAGAACACTGTACCTTAACATTTATTCTATGGGCGTATCCGAATGGGATTGAGAAGCTTTATTTTAATGGTCAAAAATAATCTAGAAGAGTTGCCAATTCTTTGCGAGAGATTTTTCCGCCCGCAAAGAAATGAAATTCCTTTTTTTATTTGAAAGGCAGGAGTCGGCTGGGATTCGAACCAGTGACTACATGCATCAGGTACCGAGCACCTATATACTGAGCTATGGCGCCATCGTTACTTTAATTCCAACTAAACGTAACTTTAATTGCATGATAGTCATTGATTCGTATATTTTCAACTCCTTTCTAAACTCCTATAGCAAAGTGTAAATTTTTTAACACAAGGTTCAATTTTCAGTAATGGAATCGGCTAAGTTTTCCTAACACATTACCTAGGAGTTGAGATCATTGTTTCACGTTTACAATTCCTTGTTATGGAATTTAAACTTTTCCAAGGACGGTAACGAAAATATTACGTATTCCTTGAAATTGATATTATATATATAATATAGCCGAGCTTTGATGTCGACATACAAAAAACCACTTTGTATGTTTTTGTAAATTGTATTGGTCCGATTCTGCCACATTTGTCTGCAGAGAGGAAAAGAAAAAGGCGGGCAGCAGCTTCCTTCAGAGCCATAGGACGTCGATTGAAAAATTGTGTGTCGAAAAATTAAACTGTTCGCTCTGCTGAACATCCCCTGGCGTTTGCATTCAAATTAAATTCCGGTGCATGTTACAAGAAATTTCAATGAATTGTTATAGCTCACATATACCGTACACACACACGCACACACACACATGGACGCCCACAGCGCTACCGCTATTTGCTTTGTGACCCCCGAAAAGCATAAATTACCTTTACGACCAGAACAGTGCATACTTGCACATGTTGTTAGCAAAATTTTACTTTTACCGGAGAGATCATCAGCAACAACTTCCAGAGCCACTTCCGGCTGGAATCGCCCACCTACTATCTCTTGCCCGTTCTTTCAAACTGCTGCCACAATGCGCTTTCAAACAAATAAGCATGCTTTAGCAATTTCCTTTGCAATATCCTTTACGCTATTGCCGCCACGCCAAGAAGAACAACTATTCTTGTCGTTGTATTTGTATTTGTGTGCGTGTGTGGTGTGGCAATGTGGCATTCGGTGCCCATATGTGTCTGTCTCTATATTTGTCCAAAAATATTCTTTCCCATTGGATGCTATTGGCCTGGCTGTATGACCCCATGCAGGTGCGTGTATCTGTGTGTGTGGCTGTGACTGTGTCCATGCACCGACTTGCAACAATGTGTTTTTCTGAAAATAATTTTGTCCTGTTCCTTTGTTAGCTTTCCCTGCCGTGTCTTGCCCGTTAGTTTTAGCAGCTATCTTCTTTTTCGTTGTTGCTTGCTCTTTTAAGTGGATCCATTTTGCAGTATTTCTTTAAATATGGCTCTCAGAAAGGAAGTTAAACCAAAACAAATGTGCAGGATTATGCCAAAAGGAATGTGTGGCCTTTTGAGCTAACATTGCATTTATGCATTTGACCATCGCAAATACACTCCCAATGAAATGTTCTTCGGAAAGTGTTCTGCTCTTGAAAAGAAAAACATTCTTCGTCTGACAGACATTAATTCGAAAGAGAGTTTTCTATTTCGAACTTTGAACATTTTCGGCTCATTTCTTTGAGCAGTCCGAGATTAAACTGTCTGTCCACATCGCGCATGAACAAGTACATTTGTATTGATCCAGCACAATAGTTTCTACGCCAAAACGACGGAGTTTGGAATGAGTATCCGCTTTCGTGCCCGTTCGCAAAATTACTATTCTAGCCGACATCTTTGAAAGGCATAGAGCTTCACTTAAATATAGTAATTCTCTTCTAAAGTGAGTCGGGAACGCTGGAGCTTTTTAGCAGAAGTAATTGAAGTAGGAATATATGATTGGAAACTCGCAAAAGTTTTTCCTGGCTTATAACGCTTGAGTGCTGGCTCAATGAGCGTTTGCTCCGTCTTTGATGCGAGAGGTTGCTGGTTCGATCCCTGATAAAGTCATACCGTCATGAAGGGAACTGGGTTTAAAATTATTTTCTTTTTGCGCAGCGTCATCTCTCGTTTATTCTTCAGCATGGGAAAATGTTTCTCATTCCCATTCGGATACGGCTAGAGAATGACCTTGTAGGTCCCGTGAATTTGTGCTAAAAATAGAACGAGCATGCATAAGTTAACGCGAGAAAGCTTGGCCCGAGCCTTGTGAACAGAGGTCAATAATATACACATATGTATATATACCCCAAATAATTGTTTGGGGAACATTTACTTTGTGGTAGCGAGGTTAGTCGAATTGACTAACTTGATGTCCTGGGGCTAATAAAAATGCGCGTGCCAGGGATGCAACCGGGGCACCTGCAATATGCTTTATTTTTGAAAGTTTAAACCTAAAAAATTACTGTTGCATATACCTTATGTGTAAGCCTGAATCAATTCAAGATTTCTCTCAATGCTTTTGTCTAAATAGTTCTAGCGTTCCCGACGCACACTTTAAGGGAATATTTTTATTGAAATTTCGTTTTCTTTGCAAAACAACACGCATTTAATTTTCTTCGACTTGCGGAAATATTTTTCCGTTGAGATCACACTTTCATAAAATAAAAGTATGAGGGTTCGTTCGTCATTTCTCCATTAGCCGGCACTTTCATAAATATAATGACAAATTCCCTTTGCTAACTAAACGTGCTACTGCATTAATTTCGGCAAAAATTTGTGAGTGGAAGGGAGTGATACTCTTTGAAGTATTGCTGAAGACACAGCAAAAGAGCAAAAGTTTCTATGGCGGGGTGTACGGTAATTTAATTAATACATGTGTATATGCCCTTTTCGTCAGGCGGGCTGGCATTTAAGCACGTTTTGAATTTATTACCTATTTCTCTGAAACCAGAAATTTGCATTTCCCAAAAACCATACAAAAACTATTTTCAACTGGCGACATCTCTGGCATC
The DNA here is from genome assembly GCA_963457695.1 of Neria commutata. Lineage (NCBI taxonomy): Eukaryota > Metazoa > Arthropoda > Insecta > Diptera > Micropezidae > Neria > Neria commutata. The sequence continues at coordinate 16,151,617 of OY735249.1, read as the reverse complement.
TTACCCCTATGGGGAGGTGTGAAGGGCAAACGGAATCTAATTCCCAGCGGAGATTGCAAAACACGCACTCACTCAGCCAAACATTTGCATGCATATGTGTTGGTGTGTGTGTGTGGGTCTGTGCGTGTAGCTTTGCTGGTGTCTAATTTGCGTGTAATTAGTGTTGAAAGCCTTCATATATGCGGCAACCCCAAATTTTGCTTAGCATACTTTTAGGCATGCTCAATTATTTGCTCGTCCCTTTCTTCACGGCATACTCTCGGGCTGACGAACATATTCTCATGTACTTCTTGGCCAGATTATGACAAGTTTTTAATATGCTTTTGATGAAGATTAAAGCGTCCTTGACATCCTTGCTCGCTCTCGATTGCATGCCGCAGGGGAGGGCACAAATTAATGGCCGCCAGCAGCCGCATACGAAATGAAGCGGTGCGCGGCGAAGTGAATTAAAGTCACTGCAAGAGCCAGCGGCGTATGTGCTCTTCTTGGTCATGGCTTTGGCAGCCGCTGCAGTGGGCGTGTACATGTATGTCCTCTGGTTTTGGTAAAGCATATTTTGTGTATGCACGGCACATGTTGCCGCTGCTGCCGTTCGTTCATTTATTTGAATTATTCCCAAAAGCATATTTAATTTTAATTATGCGTGGCAACGCTTGCCTTTCCCGTTTACCTCTTTTTTGGTACCGGGGAAGAACTTTCAAAATTTTTTGGAAATTCCTTTTTTGCGAAGGACATGCGTTGTTCATATTAGTAATTATGATTAACGTAGGCCGAGCAGTGTTTGTAGTTGCAGCGCAGCGGAGTTTACCCTCTGGTTCCCAAGACCGTCTCCATACGGCCATAATTTACACCGAATTTCGGGGATCATATTATTTCCTCTAGCCTATAACAGCTGATGTACTCATCAAATGCAATCACGATCTGATATTCTATGGTGTATACAAAATCAGGGTAAATCAAGGTAAACCAAAAGATAGAGGTTGCTAAAACATGTGGCAATATAGGGTCATCTAGAAGCGGACTGGGGAACTGAAAAACTTTGAGCAAATTTTATCTACAAGCGCTTACGTCTTTTGATTAGAAATTCATAATTGAAACTTTTTATTTGCCGGTAATATAAGCTGATTAGTAAATAACAATCGCTGGCATCGCGGTCGCTCAGTGGATAAGTGCCTGGTCGCTGATGCGGGAGGCCTGGGTTCAAGACCGGCCTAAAACCATTCATATAAAACAAAATTGTTTCTTTGTGCGGCGCCACTTCTCGCGATGAATTGGTAATTCTCCGAGAGTATGCTTTGCCACGAAAAGCTTCTCAATTCGTTCGGATATGCTTATTTGTAGGTCCCGGTAATTTGCGAAAAATATAACAAGCACACACAAATTAATGTGAGGACGCTAGGCCTAAGCCAACAGCCCGTTGCGCCAATCAACTATTTTTTTATTTGTATCCGGATAAAAATTCTTGCTGCGTTCTTATTTTATATTTTTAAATACAAAGAGTTATGGCTATAGACCAGCAATGGCCAACACGCGGCCCGCTTGGAAAATTTTTCTAGGCCTCGAGATTCATCACACTTTTACAAAAGATATTTTTCGGTCGGATAAAATAAGTAAAATATTTATATATCGTATCGTGTGGGGTATCGTTAGAAAGTGGATTCAAAAAATGTTTCTTTTCATAATTTTAGGTGAATTGGTTTCGAAGATATACGTCAAAATGTCGAAAAATGTATGGCATGTGGCCCGCGGATGCATTTCCAAAGTGGCCCGCAGGGTCATTTGGGTTGGCCATCCCTGCTATGGACTTTATATTTGCTGTTTTAAAATAACGAAAGCATATATATTTGAAATGCGACCTGGTTAATCTACTTTCAGTGCTTTCTGCTGCACTTTTTAGTAATAGTGTAGCGAATTCATACCACCATTTACACTTTAATCGAAAGCGAAATCAAAATGCTCACCCCCACTAAATCGATTGTGGTCGTAGAAAAAAGTGCACTAACTAAATTGCATTGGATTATAAGCTCAATATCCCATCTCTGTTAAGGATAAATGAAGCATTAATGGTTGGTTATAAGTGTTCCTTGTTTTTGCTGTATTAGTAGCTTAATTACGTCATGCTCTGAATTAAGTCAGAATATTGCTTTTGAACAGTGCTTAAATTTCAGCTGTGTGCCAGAAAGAAAACTTAACTTTCAATTGGCTTTAGGGCTATGTTTTTCATTTTGTCATATGCATATTTATATAGCAAAATAGTAACTTAGGGCCAGTTTCACAGTGGATGTTTAAATCTAATTTGCGAATTGAGTTTAAATCTAGTTTAACTTTTCTTGAGTTTCACAGTGCATTTATTTAAAAACGGAATAATGAATGGAAACTTCGAATATTTGACAATTGAAGGTTGACACAACTTGCCAAAAACATATGTTCAATTGTTCAATTATGGAGGCAGCGCGAGCTAAAAAATTTTCGTCGGCCGAAAGAAGTGAATTATTGGATATTGTGCAAAGAATCCACAGTTTATATTATTTATAATACTACGGGATCATTTATATGTGCTATACCATGCAGTTTTATGTTTAATTTGATCTCTTATAAATTGCAATATTGTCGACGCAGCTTGCTTGCACATCCGAAATCAGCTGTTTATTTGTTTTCGATTGCAACTCTGTGCCGTACTTAAATATCCACAGTCGGCTATTTAAATCGTATTTAACTTCCAACTGTGAAACTGAAATTCCCTATTTAAACTGCAATCAGAGTTTAAATATCCACTGTGAAACTGGCCCTAATTCACTGATTGACTAAACAAAAACAATTTATGAGAACACATACAAAAAATTTTGGAAATGACTAAGATGCATTTGTACCTTTTTGTTAGCGGATATCCCTTTCTATTTACTTCTTTTAAATACTCATCCCGCTTATTATGTTTTTTTTTTACTATCGCACATAACTTGCTCTCGCCATACGAGGGCATTATACAGCAACATAAAAACGAGTAAATGCCACAAATCCTCTTAAATGTGGTGGGTTGTTTTGTTTGATATAAAACATAAATATGGGAGCTTAAGAACAAAGAAGCTGCAGAAATTGTACGGTAATATCGATTTTCAAAAGAGCTTCAAGTGCAAAGTGGGAAAGATTCCCTTCTGATTTAAATACCACTCTCGATGCTCATATTATATAAAAGGAAGAGCTATTAGGTGTCAATTTTGTTCTCAGAAAGGTTAGCATTATTGAACTTCCGGTTCAATGATCAGGCGAACATCGACCCAAGATCGCTTTGTCGCGCAAACTGAAAAGATATCAGCCTGAATCGAAATTCATAGATGCAAGGCTTTAATGGTAAGGCAATGACAGTTGGTGGGTTGGGGACGATATATGGAATGGAAGTAAGTAAAGCACTCATATCGATCTCTAAGTACCTATCATCTTATAGTTGAGCATATTTTCATACCACTTCTTGCGCTTACTTCTAAAAAAAAATGAAAGAGACATGAAAAGAGTTGGGTTCGCTCATTTCCGCATTCAAAACTTTATATGTATATATACAATTTGGCGACTTATTCGACTTGTTTTGCTATATTCTCAAACAGGCAACATGCTTAGTCTGGATCTTTTATAAAGCATAGCACATATTCAGTGGCATATTGCATCAGCAATTTTTTCAGCCATAAAAAATAACATGCCACGATGCACATACATATATACAAACAAGCAATATCTGTATAAAATTCTTGAAATTTCTCTACGGGCAACATCAAAAGTGAATGCGACCCAAAAAAGTTACTAAAGTAATCAACATGCTTTGTTGTAATTTCAAAAATTCATAGCACAAGTAGTGCTGCTATCAGAGGATCCCTTCGCCCCTGCATCTCTTTGCTATAGAACTTATGCGAGTGTTTCTGAGTCGACATCACAACCAAAATGTTGCCACAATTCCATTCAAATTTTACCCACTACAATGGAGCAGAGAAAGTAACAATGGGCCTCATACTCATAATAGCGGGCTGCAGTCGTAACGGCAGGCGGCTATAAAGTGCTGTGTCATTATTCAAGCAGAAAAGCAGCACGAAAAAATCAACTTGTCAATGTAGGCCACTCCATCTCTCATCCTGCCCCATATGTATCGTATCATTCCGGCCCGTCTCATTTTGCATACCACATGTTGACAGGCGCAGCATAAGTTTATATCTATGGCTGGTTGCTTGCTTGGCGTGGCAAAGGACGAGCCGGAGAGGCCTTCCTTCATGCCTGAATGTAACAATTTATGCTTTTGCTGTGCATATTTTCAGAGTATCATTTGCCTCTGGAATTTAATGCCAAGGAATGTTCATGCTTAAAATTGTGCCTAAGAATTTGCGGTTGGCCGAATTTGATAGCATGATTTTTAAGCTTTTCCTACAGCGCAAAGAAAAATACTATTTTTTTTGGAGTTTAAGTTTTCGTTTTACTGAGCAGGAGCTTATAATTCGTGGCATATACTTTTGAGCAGGACTTTCTCTTTTGAATGCCTCATAACTACGAAATAAGGTCAATGGATTTCAGCATTGCTGCGATTTTTATATCCTTCCCCTATGGTAAAAGGGAATATTAACTTTTGCGAAATTGTTACGCCGTATAGAGAGGAGCAGAATCACTCTACGTCGAAGTGTCCGGTTGACCGTCAGTTATCTAATTTAAAAAAAATTTTGAACCAAGTTACATTGAGCCTTCCATTGATCGGTATTTCAGAGGTTAAATGACCTTTGTTTGTATGATTATACATCTAAAGGAATACAATTTTATTCGTGACCAAAAAATTGGGTGCCCGCCTTCTAAATGGGTGGTAAATGAAACAAGTTTATAACATCCGTCACATACGTAATATATGTACATATGTAAATAAGTAAATAAAATACTGTTAAATTATGCGAGAACATTGAAGGAAAGAGCTATGATTTGTTCGGAACTAAATTTAAAGCTATCACACCTTTTCCAAAAAGTCTTTTATTTTTGTGAATTGGACCGAAAGTTTTGCGAATATGGACTAAGTTTTGATTTTCATAAGGGCTGTGATTTTTGAATTGAATTACAAAAAATTCGTAAATGATTCTCAGTCAAGGAAAGTCTGAAAATTGTGTAGATTTGCGCTGAACCTCTTCCGGGTAGCATAAGTTTTTGTTGACTCAGGGGATAAGATTAGTAGGTGTAGGGAAAGGGGAAAATGGAGTTGCTCTAAGAGGGGGAAGAACAGCGAGTAATGACATAAGTCAGGTTTTCTAGCCAGTCATGAATACTCGCTGAAATTATCTGGAAAATATTGGCAAATTGAAGTTGTGCTCTTACAGTGTGGTGGCTCAGTGGTCTAAGTGCTTGGACGCTGACGCGGAGGACCTGGGTTCAACTCCCGGTCCGGTAACATCTAATAAAAAGAAAATTTGTTTTCAAATTGTTTCTTTGCGCGGCGCCACTTCTCGTGGTGAATTGGCAATTCTCCGAGAATAATCTTTGCCATGAAAAGCTTCTCAAACCCGTTCGGATTCGGTAAAGTAGGTCCCGTTAACTTGTGCAAAAATATAACAAGCACACACCAGTTAATGCGAGAAAGCTAGGCCTAAGCCCACACGGGCTGTTGTGCCAGTCAACTAATTAATTAATCTTACAGTGTAAGTGTCATCAAGGTAAAGCGATTATTTCTGAGAGAGTTTAATATTATTTATAGTTCAAATTAGGAGCCGAAGGCCCAGGTAACTTTTACTCCTTTCTTTTAGTAAAATACAAGTATTTTAGTATAATTTTTCTTAAAATAAGTAAATAACTAAATAATGGCTTGTTTTGCCATTTTTAACATATTTAGATCAGTTCGTTTCATTATTTGGCGAAAATTGCAAATTTCACTTTCGGATTTTAAATAAAATTTTTGGGCATGCAGAATTTTAAAATTTTTTTAACGTTGCATGCTAAATTCCTAACTATGCCCCGTCACTCTCTGCCTGCGATTTCAGCTAGCGAACGCACTTCAAAAGTGCTCTCAGTCCAATTATCCTGCCAACTCGTGCAGCTACCGCAGCCGCATTTTCAGCATGTTGCTGTTTTTGTTGTGTTTTCCAAACTTATTCAAAAGCTGCTGTTGCTCTGCTTTACTTTACTTTGTTCCACTCGAGCGCATTTTTGCCAACCAAATATTCCCCTGACAGTAGGCTACATGGCTTCCAGCTCGCCGCCCGCTGGCGCTGAAGCCAGTGTAGCCACTTTCACTTGCATTTGCATTGGCTCGGCTGATGGCAAATGGAGAATCTTAAGCATTACGCAGAGCAGCCATCATAAATGCCTACAAACACACATACATCTGCATACAGCGAGTGTATGTGTGCATGTAAGTGCTTCTGTATGTGTGTCAAAATGACTGACTTCATAACATCAAACCGCTTGCCACCTTACACGCCCACTTTCACTTCGGTCTTATCTTTGTACATACATATGTATGTCTCTCTATATATGTGTGTGTGTGTGTGTAGACCTTGAAACCCTTTTCAGCAGTAGTCCTTTGAAAGATAATGCACGAAATATGTTTGCCATGAGATTTTATGAAGTGCTGCGCGTCTTTGTAACTTTACCTCTTAACCTCTTCAGGCGCAGCTCATCTTTCTTTTTTGCCATCTTCACTTCCTGTGAACGAAGCTCGCACTCGTACTGGTCTGACTCCTGCTCCTGCCTGCCGCATTTCGACATTTTATGTTGCGCAACCCACATTTCGGCTGTTGACACGTAAAACGTTGCTGCCGTTGGTACGGTCGCGGTGGCAGGGCGGCAGGACGGGAGGACGCTGGCAACGTTTACGCTTTAAATTTGGAATTTGAATTACGGAATTTGGAATTTCTATTTGGCGCTGGCTCATGCCATTTGCGTGCGCTGACACTAATTAACTCGTTATTTCGGCTAGCCGGCGTTTAGCGAACTCTTCTTCTGTTGCATTGTCTGTTGTCTAGCGGGCGGAAGGGTCCTACTAGCAAGGGTTAAGCTGCCCGTGCCTGTCAAAAGTATGAAGTATCAAATATGATTTGCATACGCAATTTAATTGCGCGTTTAATATGAGATGCAATTGCGGACGGAAGTGGCTGCAAGTGGAATCATTGTTAAATATCATATCTTTTATGGTTAAAACACATGTAAAAGTATTAAAATTTATTGTCTTTTGATACTTGATACCCAGAATATTATGCTGCGATGGTTGGAACTATTTTCGTAAACATTTTATACTTTCGAAACTTTTTAGTTCTACAAAAAACAGTACGATGCGAGATGGAAGATGTCCAGTATACATATATTTTATATAATTACTTTTACCAGACCTGAACTGTAAAGATTTGACCATGAGTGAAAATCATCGGCCGTATCCTGTCTTTCAATTTCTTTTACTGCCCAATTATTTTTCATTACTTGCCTTAATTTTCCATTTGAATATTTTTGTCTGCGCTATGAGTTTAAAGTTCGAAATCCTTGCCACTGCTGACATACCATACATATACAGACATACCAACATTTGGCATGTTCGAGCGGCGTCTGTGTGCGTCTATGTAGCACATTTCCAAAATCAATATCAACTGTCAGTTAATTTAAAATTCAAATTTGAACATGTTTTGCAAAACTGTTTTTTGGCAGGCATGTGTCGCACCACGCTGGAGGCATACATATCCAGCTACATATCCTGTTTACATGCAGCGACACTCAACTGTGCGGCACCGAACGTCCCAGCAGAAAAAATTTGCTCTGTCAGAGCTGAATGCTGGGTTGAATGTTGAGTATTTAGCTTTGCCAGGCACGGAGATCATAGCTTTTTATATATAGTCTAACAGAGTTTTAAGTTGCTCACATTAAAGATGAGGATGCCCAAAAAACGACTCTGAAAATTTTGGTTTTGTAGGATTGCTGTGGATCGGACAAGTTTTGAAACGAACATTTAACATTTGGTGAAACTGAAAAAGTTATTATAAATATATTTAAATAACCGTCTGTTTAGTAGGCGGACCAGCCACATTTTCGGGACATTGCAAAAGTCACTTTGATGTATCCTGTCCAGCACGCCGGACTTTTGCCGATTAAAATACTGACATATGTATATATAAATATAATCGGCGCAGCAGCCCATATCACTCTCGCATTAATTCGATTGTGCTCGTGCATTTTTAGAACAAATTAGCGGGACCTACAAACTGTAACTAATCTATAATCGTATCCGAATTAAATAAACAATAGCAAAGATATATACTCTCGGAGAGCTGCCAATTCTTCGCAATTTGAAATCAATTATTTCTATAGATGGTACAAGTCTGCTGGGGATCGTTCTTATTCACCGAGTCGCTGCTGCCGATTAAAACCACACGCTATTTACAGATTCGCATTAGGTCTCTAGTTTTGGGTCCCTAATTGTCTTCGCCCAAAATACGTCTCAGTCAGATGTTCCTGGGTCCTTCCAGGTTTCCCTTCTAAGTTCGATATATCTTTTAATTTGAAGATGATATTTGAAGGAAGGAGACGTTTTCAGCTTCAATCCTGAATGCACTTTGACACAGTATGTACAGTACAGCTGCGAGTTGTTCCTACTGGGAAGCACCACAATTTTATTGTGTTGCCCCAACTGAAACGAACAAAAGCACATGCTCCTAACAACATGTACCTGCAGTCGCACCCCTACCGCCAATGACCCCATCCTTTTTTGAATCACTGTGAATGTCATGCTCGCGAGAAAGTCACGTGAATGGAGTGTCATGTTCTGACAAAAATACCAAAACAAATACCAGCAATGGGAGTGGCAAGTAGCTGTAAATTGAAAAGCAGCAGTTGAAATTCAAATTTATGTTGCGCGCAGCCAAAATTTATTTAAATCGAACTGATACTCAAATTATAAAATTTTAATGGGTAAGTACAATTCCATTACAATTACAATTACATTCCTCAGTAATTGCAATTAGTAATCAATTCCTTCAATTCACAGCAAAGGAGTGGCAAGTAGCAAGTAGTAATCAATTATATTTTCAATTCCATGGAATGGAATTGGGAAAAGTCAATTACATTTTCAATTCCATGGAATGGAATTTAAAAAAAATCAATTACATTCCTACAAAAGAATTCATTTCAATTCCAAAAAAAAAATTCCTTGGAATTGGAATTGAAAAAAAGCAAATTATTTTTGGAATTTTTCAAAGGAATTGAAAAAGTAATCAATTCCTTTGCTGAGAACTGAAGGAATTGATTACTAATTGCAATTCCTTGTAATTTGTAATTGAGAGTAATTGATTCCCTAAAAGAATCATTACGACACAGCTCTGGGCATTAGACAAACTTTTGTAAATTAATTATTCAAAACTGTTGATCGGAAATATATTGCCGGTTATTAGGCGCGCTTACTATACGCAACTTTTAGGTTTTAGGCGCACCTTCACTTCGAATTTGAAAACGACACCTAAAACTATGCTACGATGGCTCTTGTTTTTTATGCTGTATACATTTGTACATACTTATGTATGTGTGCATACGTAACTGGAGATAACAGCTGAGCATAACAATGAGTGCAGAAAAATAACGGGAAATTTCACGGGAGAGCTAGAGAGAGAGCATGTATTTGAGAAAATACAAGAAAGCTCAAATTTCTTCCGGTTTGTGATAAGAACAAGTTTCTGGCTATGCAAATGTGAAATGCGATATGACTGAAAAATACATTTCGTATAAATTTTATTTACTTGTCATTTTATAAAAATGAGAGTATTCTCTTTATCTTTTATGCATATATTTATTAATAACATTTATAAATTTGGTTATTTCTGGTTGTTTTTTGATTTTAGTGCTACTGAAAATTTGTGTGCTTATTTTTTACAATTTCTGGAGTTCATACATAGGTAATTTATTCTAAGAATTATACTAATATGTTATTTTTTTCGAAAAGATGCAGAAAATTTTGAAAATTTTTCCTATTTTAAGTAATCCTCAATTTTTAGTTAACTCAGAACTCAGATGTTTATTATTGTCTATTGAATTTCTGTATGATTAAATTTCCGCTCTATTGTGCCTCAGCAAGACAGAATTTTTTATGTATTTAAATTGTTTTGAAATTTGATCGCTTTATTTATCAAACAAATCCTATGCAACCAATAGATTAATAATTTTTAAATAACTGTACTATTACAAGCGCAACATTATCCTTCCACAAACATGCTGTGATTTGAGTTAAAATATTCATTCGAAATGTTATCAAACGCACTCAAAGAAGTATGAACTTGCATTTTTGCCGCTAGAAATTCAATTGCAAATGGCTTGTGGTCATTGACACTGATTTCTGCACAGCGCCCGAAAGTATGCACAAGAATTTCTGTTCACAACGCGACTTGAACCGCTTAATTGCCCACCCAACGTTGCCTTCGTATGCTCATTCTCAGTCACAAATACCGCTAGTCACATGCATGTACACCCTATATCTACAAAAGCAACAACAAGCCGCTGTTTTCCTTTTGAAGAGAGCGCACGAGGAAACTTCCCACTATTTCGGAACATTCACATGCGCTCGTGCGCACGAAAGAAGAATACTTCATAAAATGCCCTTCAATATTGATGCTCGGTAAATCACATCCTTGGCAGTGTATGCGAAAGTCAGTTGAACTTTTGCTGCGAAACGCGTTGCGTGCTTTTAGGCGCATAGACATCCTGCAAATGCTTGAAGTTCCCACGCCTGCAAAATGAAAGCATTCGTGTTTGTTTACAGTGCAAAAATGGTTTTCGGAAAAATGTGATTTTATGAAAAATGTAAAACTTGCTGCAATCGAACTATTTACATAAGTTGGCAAAATTCGTTGCCTGCTTTTAGGCGCATCGCCAAACAAATTATAAAAGACTTGCTTTAAAGTGTTATCGCTTTTGCTATTGTGTATGTGTGTTTGTGCTTTTGTGAAGTGTTTGTAATATGTGCATTTGCCGTGTCCGGATCTGTGCTTGCTGCTGCCTTCATGCCGTAATTTATGCATAGCATTTTAAATTTAAAATAAACAAGGACACTGAAATGCGGACTTTCCATACTGCCACAAACAGTTTTCCTTTGCCGTGTATTCTCAGTTTGTTGTGTTTTGTTTTGGTTTGTTTATTTTTCATTCATGGAAGGCATACTTTTGGGCTGTGGAGCGGTCTTGCGGAAATGTCAAGACAATATGAATTTATGTTGAAATATTGTTTGACTAAGCATTTTGAAAGGCCAGAAGGCATATTGTGCGCTCCCACAGAAAGTCAAGCAGATTTAAATTTATTTATTTAAAAAATATGCTCTCTCGGAGCATTTTATGCGGCAATCATGTTAAAGTTTGCTTGAAGTTTGAGAGCTCTGAAGTTATAAATTTGAATTTACTTAAATTGAATTAACAATTCGCAGCAACAGAGCGAGCAGATTTGAAAGAATAAATTGCAGCCCTAAAAAACAAACTTTCGCAGGTTTCACAATAATCCATAATTTTCTTTCAAAAGTGTTTCTTAAAAATTGCTCAACGTAGAATACTTTTATATTTCAGTTTAAATAAAATTTTAATGCAACTCAAAACTGTTTTGTAAAAATTTAAAAAGAAAATGTAAAAAAATCGTTATTAATATAACTCCTAAATGTAGGCGGGCTTTTTGAATAGAAGAGCTTATCGACTAGTTGTTTCTGTTAAGCCTAGTTGTAGGTTTCATTTCTTACAGGACAATTTTGATTAAAACTTATTTTAACATTACGCCTGGATCTAAACAAGTTTCATTAATGTATAACTTCATAAAATTTTGTGCGTTGACATTTTTTATGCCATGTTTCAATATTTTTTCAACTGCATTTTAATTAGAAAACTGTCAGCCAGTAAAATGATTTATATTGGTAGTATTCAAGACAATGCCATACAAATACTTTAGCGCTCCCTACTTGCTGTCTGCACAAAAAAAATTATAATCTCCTACTGCATGTGCAACAACAACAACAACAACAACAACAACAACAACAAAATATGTACAGTTTTTATAAACAGAACACCCGACAGCAATAACCACAACACATGCACAATACAGGCAGAGGACAGACTGGCAGACAGACACACGCACATACATATATTATCTCGTGTGAATTATGGCTGGCCATATATACCAGAAATTGTCTAGTCAGCATGTGAGGCACTATCGAACGCATAAGCGGGCAGTTGGCCATTTCCAAGCTAGGAGCTGTTTGTACGGGCAGACAGGAAATGGAAGGCAGGCAGATGGGCCAAGAGGCGGGCGGAACAGCAGGCTAGTTCCGAACATGCTATTTTAAAGCATGCCTGGCATTTACGTACGTACTGCAGTCAGTGGTTTTATAATCGAATTTTCGTTAGGGTTTAATATCAGCCAGCAAGGAATAAACAGAAATTGAGTTATTTATGGAATTGAATTGTTGGCTGTATGCCCTGAGGATAAAAGAAATGTAGACAGCTTGTAGACATGGTTGAAGCATATTTTCAGGCACAAGCTTACATGCAAGTGCTTATGTATTGAAATGTTTAAGCAGAAATCGATTATTTTAATTAGAGAAAGGGAAAATCCTTAAGTCCTTAACAGTTTTGAAGTTCGTGCAAATTGTTATAGCTTTAGGAACTGTGCGCAGCAACGTTTTTTGTCACTTAAAATTTTGTAAAAAATTATAGCCAATGTTGAGTGTGGAACGAAAAATTCGCCAATCTAAAAGTCTCAATCAGAAGTTATTTAAATTGATTACGAACAAATTGCATGTTCTTTTCATTCTAGAATAATCATTCTTTTTTGAAAGAAGATCTCACAAATACAATTTATAACAAATTTGCGAAAGTAAAGCATACATATTAAAGAATACAACGTGACAAAAGTTTTCTAGGAACAAGTCTCGGATCGCTCTATAGAGTCGTTTGAAAACATAAATTCATATTATTTTGTAAATTTTTAATTTTTGTCTTTTTTTCTGAGTATTTTGTGTCGAGTTGAATTTAGAAACTATGTGCCATACAAATTGATTCGAAATTGTGCATGCTTGATTGATTCAATTAATCATTTTTAAGATTCATCATCTTTAGTCAGTTCGAATTTTGCACAATTGAAAATTTGTTCATGCACGTTTAATGAAAGTACATGCACAAATCTCCATGCTAAAAGTATGTGAAGTTGTTGTTGCTCCTGCTCATATTGATTTCCAAAAAGTTATTATTATTATTATTATTTATTTAATAACTTATAATTAAAAATTATAAACTAATATGGTAAGGCAATGGCAACGATGGCCTTCAGCACTCAGCTTATTTAAAGATTTATTAAAGTAACATTAATGAACTATAATTATTATTATTATTAAATAATTATTAATGAGTTATATTAAATAGTACAATGTGGATATTTTTAGGAAATTTATGATTTTTTTTATGTTATGTAAGGACAGATCGGAAAGTAGGTCAATAGGGTTTTGATTTTGAAAAATTTGTATTCTATGCCTTTGAAAGCTTCTGCAGTCTGAAAGTAGGTGTTGCAGGTTAATCGGTATATCGTAGTTACAAAAAGTACAGTATGGGGATATGCTTGAGTTCATAAGGTGCTCAAAAAGTGTATTAACATTTACAATGAAATTATTATTCGACGATAAAAACACAATGTTGGAAAAGTTCAAGCATGGAGATCTCGTGACATTCATCTTTAAATATCTTTCCAAATTATGGTGACTTTGAAGCCTGGCAAGGGCGGTTCTTTATGGGCCCCCTGTGTAATTAAAGTTATATCTGAAATTAGTTTGAATAGCAAAAAGTGTTAAAGCCTTAGTTTTGTTTTTGATTTGAGATATGTCCGGCATTAAAAATGTTAAAAATTTGCCTGGTCTGTCTTTTTAGTAAAAATTGTAGTTAGAAAAAAGAAGCACAAATTTTTTGAAAAAAACCAAGTGAGCAATTTTATATGCACAATTTGAACAGCTTTGTGCACTCTTCTAAATAACAGCGAAAGGATGTATTGAAGTGCACTCATCGAAGCTACTACAATCCTCGCGGTGCACCGGAGACAATCTAAAGTTTCTTAAAGTTCCAAATAATCCCAAACAATTCGTGCCACAAAATGACCAATTCGAGTGTCCGTATTTTCGACATTAAAGCATTAAAGTAATTGTGCCAGCGCAAACTTACCGCATTATGGATGCAACAATTATGCTTGTTGATGCCACGCCGGCGCAGCTGGAGGTGCAACAAAAACATTTACGCAAAAACAGCATATCACCGCCAATACCGACAACATCCGCAGTGGCGGCTGCCGAACAACAACAACAACAGCAACAGCTAGATGCCACTGCCGTTGGCAACAAACAAGTGCTGATGACGTCCAATGCCACCAACTCCTCGTCGAACTGCTCGTCGGCCACTTCGTCGCCGTCGAAAGTGCTGGGCTATCATCACCACCAGCTGCACAACAATCATCTCACCCTTCACACGTTGCATTCGCAGCATCCCCATCCGGCCGTCGCCAGCTTGAAACAGTGCTCGGGGGGCATGTGCTGCAACAACGGCTGCATCAGTGGCGCCGCCACACCCCCGCTGCATCATCACAGCCTCTATCCGTTGATGGGTGGGCACTGCTACGGCTCCAGTGGGCCCAGCTCGTTGGTGAATTCTCCCGCGCTGGGCAGGCGCAAGCGCTACACCAGCACATCCTCAAATTGTTCGAGTCAGTTTAATAATAATTACGCCGGCCTGGATATGGAATCGTTGGAGGATATGCTGCGAAAGGTACACTTACATTTTAATAATTATTTTGGCAGTGAGTTTGTGCGTCAGCAAAAGGCGTCGGACTCAAATTTGATTATTCGTTGGTACAATTTATTCGAGCGCACTTCTTAATTGTTTTGAATCAAAAAATAATAGATAGAATAGATAAAGTGCAATGAAATTTGTATTTTTGCTTCCACATCTTAAACTAACTAGGTGCACATTCCTGCCTACATATGTACATACATAGTAACGATGATTCCAGCGTCGATCTTCTACAGCCGAGAGTTGTTGGGATGTGCCCACTAACTCGCAAAATCGCAAAATCGGTTAACCGTAAGCGATTCAGAGCCATTAGATACAATTACTGATACGTCGTTAATTTCATAAGTTGCACGCAAGTTTTGACAAACTTTCGCTTGTATCTGCGCAAAAGTTTAAAAGTTTCAAGCTGTTGCCGCGGCTGCTGTCTGTCTGCATCTAGCTTTAAGGAGTGAGCTGAAAGTTTGCTAATTTCCTAAAATTGCTAAGCAAAATGTTAAAGTCGTCCTTTGGAATTTAACTGTAATGGCAGTCGACAGCAAACAAGCAAACAACGTTTTAAGGCATATGCTGTTGCATACTTTGCGGCGCGGCAGCTCAATTGCGGTTCGTAATTGTAAGCGTTTATTTTCATTATTAATTACTTTGCACTCGTGGGGCTTTGCAATGTCCAATAGACTCTGGCATCTACAAATATGTACCTATGTTAAACTGTAAAGTGCAACAAAGTAAATTGCTGCACACTTTGCGGCGCATTAACTCAATTTTGTGGCAGAATTAAGTGCATTTGGTTCGAAAGCTAATTACTTTGCTGTAAGCGTGTATATTGGGTGTATTGGGGGTTCGTAATGCTGGAATATGCATTTTAATATTTCTCTTCGAAAGTGGTTAGTCCCAAATCAACTGCGATTATAAAGTAATTGCATGCTTTCAGGCAATGCAGCCTATTTGTTGTAATTATTTTATAACAGACCAAAAATATATATTCCTTTATACTCTTAGGCGTTGCAGATTGTAATAGTAATTGCTTTGTTACTAGCAATTTTGAGTTATTTTTATGTGGCTTATTTTAAGAGAAGACTCAAGTAGAATTGGAGTGGGTTGAGAATCTTCCTGTTGCTGAGAAAACCTCCTAAGAACTCAATATTATTTTAGGAATTAAACATTTTGCAGCATATGGCGGCAGATGCATGGAGTCACTGGAATAAATCCCAGCCGACCTCATAACATTTAATAATAAAGTAAGTTCGTTTATTCGAGCTATGGCGCTAATAATTTATTTATTTTTAATTAAACATGTTACTATTTTTGTCGGAATATGAAAAAATGCCATCTCGCAGAGAGGCATTTGGCCACTATACTAATAGATAAGATTCATTTCATTGAAATCTTCCCGATCTTTTTGGCAAGTGGAGGCTTTTAGATGGTGGCAAGGTACCTACATAATTGGTTCGCTTTCACCGCAACTGACTTTCGCAACTGTAATCGTGATCTGAAAAATGTGGTGCACTCGCATAGAAATGCTTGATTTAAAATGAAATTAATTTTATCTCGACCATAATTAATAATAAATTATAATATTATTAATAAACTTTTAAGACGAAAATTATACATCAAAATCGAATAGCTTTTGCATATACTGCAGTGAGAATTTTATACTTTAAACTCCTCTCCTAAAGAACTTGAAAAACAACTTAGGCGTTTTGCCTTGTGACCACAGATAATTGATTTTGTCAGGCATATCTTAAGAAATATTTGCTCATTTCTTAAGGTTACTTGATTAGCCATTAATTTTATTTGGTTTGACAACATTTGAGAAATTTTGCCATCCCGCGAGGCTTCTTTTATATAACAAACAATAAATGAAACTTGGGCCAATTTGGGCAAGAAAAGCTCGCCAACGAATATTTCATAAAACATGTATTTGCATTCCATGTGTTTGCTGCCTAGCCAGCACATAATCGCAAGCGAAGACAACAATCAGTATAAGTTTTCCGCAAATTTTCACAAAAATATCAAAAAGTTTAAATGACCCAATCTCCAGTGAACTGCAAAAATTCAAACGTACAAAGAACAAATGCTACTAAGGAAAATCCATACTGCATATTACATACTCTCCTGTGCACACATACACACACACACATACAAATGTATATGAACACACAAGCTGAAAAACTCATTTCGACACTGAGGTCCTGCTCTGCCAATTGTGATAAATCGCACTTTGCAGCAGCAATTTAAAGCTAGCAGCAGCAAAGAAAACCAAAAACAACAAGCACAGCAAAAAGTTGTAAAGCCCGAAAAAGTTGCCTTCTGCACAAAATGTAAAACTATTTTACTAATAATGCCGCAATTGTGTGCAATTTTCTCAAAAGTCACTTTTCGTTACTTTCCCTTTGCCCTCTGCACGGAATAAGCTTCAGCTGGTCCGTCGCGCGCTTTTTTCCTGCTCCTCGCTGTGTGGGGCCACTCACTTATACATGTAACACATTACCCTAGTTAACATTTTCTTCTCAGCTTTTTTCTGCTTCTTTTTATGCCGGAAGAATTTTCTAGCTTGTTTTGCGCTTTTTTTGTTCTTCGGTATCTGGAGGATTAATCCAAATTGCAAGGAAATCCCTTGATGGACGAACCCTTTTTAGTTCGTTAGTTCGGTATTTTATGCTTTTTTGGGTTTGTGCGTTCTTGGCGTGTTTTGCTTCCATTGTGCTTCTGTTTGGATGCTTGGGCATTGATTACCAACATGTGGCATTGACTTCAGCTGATATGGCTATTTTCTGGCGACCAACGAAGAGCATGCTACAACCAAAATAGAGACTTCAAAGTGTGTATAAGTGTGTGAAGGAAAGTTTTACAAATAGTGCCACTTAAATTCGGACGAATTCGGAAATGAATATAAATAATTCAAGCTGCCAAATAAGCTTGTAATAAAAGTCGCTCAACAATGCAAGATGCTTAAGCTTCTTTAAAATAAAGTTTATGCTTTTTTTCTCCTTTCTCGTTCTCATTTGAATGCAGTGTTAGAAATGGTGTAAATACCCACACTTGTAGACTCAATTTGCTTTGGCAAGTAGAGTAAATTGGAATATTGTATCTAATTCTGTAATATTTTCAGCTTTTATATAAACTGTGTTAAAACTGAACAAGTACAATTTTAAGCTATTTTATGTCTTCATTGTGAAAAATTCCACAAAAATATGTCAAAGCGAAAGCAGGTACTACAGTATTTTCCAAGTGCCAGTTTGCACGCTGAGTACCAAATCGGCTCCATAGAACCTATTAAATGTATGCTCTGTTTTTATCTATTATTTCTGCAAAAATCATAGAAAAATTATGAGTTTTTATGACCACTTTTCTGTCACAATTAAAAATATGAACTTCTACATTAAAGAAAAGGCACCAGTTCCGACGAAATAGCTATAAGAACAATCATTATAAGGTCCTTTACTATAGGTTAGGTTAATCTGACTGCCTAAGAAGGCCACGCATAGACCCTGTTGGTCCTTAGCGATACCAGTTCCGTTTAGGAGTTGTCAAATTAGTGATCTGTCAGAATTTGGGTATTTTTCACAAATTTCCAAAGAGGCTTAATGCCTAGTTCCGAGATCTGTTCGAGCCCTGAAAAGAATGGCGCTCCTAAACAAGTCAGACGAGTTGTAGCGATGGCGGGGCAGGAACACAGTATCCACACAGTCCTTTACTATAAATCCTTGAAATTATCGAAAAAGCACGTTTTGTGGTTTAACTGCTTTTACTCTTTTAGCGGCTCCAAATTAAAAGTAAGAACCTGAAACCTGAACCTGAATAAAAATTATTCTTTTTAGACTTAGATTGGCCATAACAACCCGTTACCGGGCTATGAATTGACGAAGGGTTTCCCTCCAGGCGACCCTGCCACGCGCGCGCCTTCACCAGTTCGAAATTCTAAGCTTTGTCAGTGCCTCCTCTACTTGGTCTTTTCATCGAAGGCATAGCCTCCCGCACCGTCTCCGTCTCCGTCCCCCAACTCCTTCGCTGGAGGTCCTTCGGCCATACGCACGATATGACACAGCCATAGAAGCGACTTGGTGGTGATGCGACTGACTACGTCGATATCAGTGTATAGCTCGTACAGTTCGTGGTTCGTTCGGATGTTCTAGTCGTCGCCAAAGCAGATCGGGCTGAAGATCTTGCGATGTACTTTTCTCTCGAACAATCCAAGAGAAGCTCCAAAGTTTTTTTACATTTGCGATTTTAATTTTAAATATGTACATTAAACGAAGAGAATCAAGGCTTGAGAAACTTTTGTAGTTAAGCCGTTCTCTGCTATCACCTGCCATTTTATTTATTAGGATTTCCAAATCCAATCCCATACATCGAACACAAACAAGCACTCCTTTTGATAAGCGGCCACAAATATACTACCATATTTTTGTACTTCCACCAAAAATATGCTTTGTTTTATTGCCTTAAAATTAAACACTTTATGTTGAACACACCTTGGGGGTAGTTGTAAAAAGTATAACCTCTACGGCGACAAGCAGTCTCCGCGGCGTTTGGCGCATGGACACAGTGGCAAAAGCCTCCACTCACTCACTTGCACCGCCCAAAAGTATGCAATTTATGCACACAATCCGCGAAAAGGAAAAGTTTGAAAAATCGCTGTGTTGGGAATTTTCAATGGCTTCCGGAAAACAGCATAAAATCAAAATGTACATTTCGCGAATTCTAGTCAAAAGCTTTGGCGAAATGAAGACCGTCGTCTAGCAAAAGTTTATCCTTTGCGGCGGTGGATGGCTGAAGAAATCCGCGCGCGTATCCAAGCGCTATGCTCGACCGACCACCAGTCGTGCCCAAGATTTATGACTTTTCGGCACGCCAGCGGCTGTGGATTGGCATTGGCGGCTGCCGGCTGGCGCCTGAATGGCTGCTAAGGTCGCGAATTGGGACTAGCGACGCAAGCGAAAGTGCACATTTTTTCGGTTCTGCTTTTAGGCGAAACAGCAAGCACCTGCCAAGACACACACATACACGTAGGCGCACGGCAGAGGCAGGAAGGCGTGTAGCAATTGTCGGTTGAAAGACATCACACAGATCTTTTGTGTGTTTTGAACTTTTCATTTCCGTTTGTGATTTATTTGATACGCTTATTTTCGTAGGGTTTTTTAGTTTGAAATTCAGAAATTCAGAAAACATTTAATATCATTATTGCAAATGCTTAAAATATGCTAAATGTGCAAGCAAAGCGACTAAGTGAGAATGCTCCGAGGAGGAGGCTTTGCATTAGGCATAGTACTAAGTAGTAAAGGGAAAGCGCATAGTGTATTACTTGTAGTGAGACGTTTTCGGGAAAGGACTAGGAAAGCGAAGAAAAAAAAGCTTAAACTGTGCCATACAATATTGGGTTATTTAAGATATCAGGGGAGCATTCACGTTTTATGAGCCTGTAACTCATTCACCTGGCTGGCCAAACCCAGTAATAAAGTGACGAAGGAAGCGTCTAGTGCAAGTAAAATTTCGTATTTATCACGAACAATTTGACTTTTTCGCGCAGTCATAAACTGAAAGTCGTTAAAAAGATGCCGTGGAGACTTGTATGAATTACAAACTTTTTTAAAACATTATTTGAAATAATGGCATTAAATTTTCTGTTTCAAGAAGCCCTTCTTATATGTTTTACTGGCTGTCGGGTTCTTTGACTGAGTGAAATCGTCGATGTTTTGGTGTTTTATACGTTTTTCCTGATGACAAATGCTAAAACCTTATTTGACATACCAAAATAATTTTCGGCTAATACGAAAACTGTTTGAACGTAAATCCGAGTTGGAAATTCGCTTTGAATTGGATAATGTTTTTACGCTTTCCGATTATAATATTTTTTCTCTACCTGGTACATACCGGTTTTTTTTCAGTCTGAATTTTATTCCATTTTAACTACGATTTCTGAATTTGATAGAATAACGTATCCAATTTGAAATTCGGTGTGTCGTTATTTACTGTGTTGGTTGTGATAATAATGCTATTTTCAGAAAGACAGAAAGGCTGTAGATTTAAAAAAATAGTATAAAAAAACAAATACTCAAAGTATCTTTAGTTAATAGTCCTGCTAGCGAGTGTTTCCTTAATTATAATTTGTAATTAAAATAATCAAAATATCATCCTGATACCATGCACTACTAGTTTTTCTGGTTTATATGTTTGACTCGTGTGCCCCTTTCGCTGAGTAATTGCTAGTGCAGGTCTCTAGCTTAACACTTTGGATTTAATTCGATTTTGAGTCGGGATTCAGTCTTCCAATCACAACAGCCTGACAGGCCTATTGTTAAAATTCTTCATGTACATATGTGCAGATCCTCACGGATGCATAGCTTCAAAATGTATGCAGAAATTTCGCTTGGGGATCTGTCTGAAATATCCTCAAGTCTGGTGCTTTTTAGTCCATCAAAGTGGCACAAGATATGTGCTGCTCTTTCTGTATTTTCATTTTTCATAGCTTTACGCTTTAATATCATTTAAATGACAATGAGCTTTAATCTGTTCCAATTGCGACTCTGGTTCTGGGATTTCAATTACACTCGTTCAGAGTTTCTACGTTATTAATACTAAATTCATTTGCTATTTATATGATTATGAGAAAGGCTTTCACCGCTTTAGTCGACTTCCTTCTGTATTTAAAATATTTAAACTACTTGCTATCAGAAATGAAATGTATTTAAAAATAATACAAGCTTTAAGCCAATACTAAACGAACTACTGACCTCATGCTTCTATGAAAGACTATTTCGGCGAATTAATCAAATGTTGGGCACAAGCATAAATTCTATGAACAATGTAAGAAAAGTTAAATTAGTATTTTCAAATTAGCATTTCAAATTGATTGAAACATCTTCGGCTCTTCAAAACACTTTAATAATCCCCATAGAAATGAACGCTACGCACAATGTAATGAAGAACCCTTTTACACGTTGCCAAGCTGCCTAAAAATATGCACCACTTTTTGCTCATTTGCTCTGTATGGTTTTATTGAAACCGCAAATGCATTGCGACACGTTGAAAATTGCATTTTGGTCCCAACCAGCATTGCGGCAAAAGCTCCTGCAGGTACAGAACACATCCTTTTTGTATGTGGGCTTGCGTGTGTGTACGCGCGCCCGAAACTAGCAGTTTCGCGATGTTTTATGCCGTGTCGAGTTCATTATCGCTAATAAAATGCGGCACCAACCACGCTGGTTGCGGTGTTGGGCGATTTTTGTGTGGCGGGTTGGGCGCTCACGTAAAATCTGTTTAGATTGGCAGAGGAACAGACTGCTGCTGTCTTTTCTACGGCAGGAGTATGCCGAAGAAACCCTAATAATTTCATAATTTAAAATTAATTAATAATTTGCCTAAATCGTGTTTTGAGAATGCAGGCACTCAAATCCAAATCGCCTAGTCTCGATCGAGTATTTGTTGTAAAAATTAAATGATTAATAATTAATTAATAATTGACTGGCACAACAGCCCGTGTGGGCTTAGGCCTAGCTTTCTCGCATTAACTTGTATGTGCTTGTTATATTTTTTGCACAAGTTAACGGGACCTACTTTACCGAATCCGAACGGGTTTGAGAAGCTTTTCATGGCAAAGATTATTCTCGGAGAATTGCCAATTCACCGCAAGAAACCAAACAAATTTTCTTTTTTTTATTAGATGTTACCGGACCGGGAGTTGAACCCAGGTCCTCTGTGTCAGCGTCCAAGCACTTAGACCACTGAGCCACCGCGGCACCGATTAATTAATTAACGATTAATACATATACAAAAGATTAATTGTTTAAAAATTGATTTAGTGTAGGTTCGGTTAGGTTGAGCTGGCTGCCTAAATAGGCCACGCATAGACCCTTTTGGGTCCTTAGCGATGCCAGTTAGAGTTCCGTTCAGGAGTGGTCAAAGCAATGATCTGTCAGCATCTGAGGTGTGTTTCAAAAATTTCCAAAGGGGCTTGATACATAGTTTCGAGACCTGTTAGTATATTTATTATAAAAAGTAACCATATTTAAATTCCATTAAACATAATAACTATTTTCTAACCAATTTGTTAGTTGTCCTAATTATGCGCTAAATTAGCAGAGATAGCAGAGATCACCTTAAGCCACAGCGCCTAGTTTCGATTTAATTTTTTCCCAAAAGTGGTCCGAAATCTAGAACGTTCGTTGGGGAAATCAATTTTGTCGGCGTCTTTCAGAATAAAGTATATTATTTCTTGCAAATTTTTTGCCCCAACCTACAGAAAATCTTGCAGACGCTCATGGTAATATGATCATGTAGTCGAGTTATCAGCGTTATATCCATCTAGGCCATCGTTCATGGAGGTAGTCGGCTCTCGAATTCTTCGTCGAAATGCACGGGAAATGACAGATGAACAATATTCCACACACACACACACACACACACACACGCACATTTTTAAAAGAATTGTTTATTTTCACATATCTTACAAACTGCGCATATTTCAGCACTTCCGCATTTTGGTGCACTAATGCATCATCGCATATTTGCAGTGCTTTTAGTAATAATGCAGCTTTGCAGCAATCACACCGTTCCGCCACATGGAGCAGCGGAAATATGGCACGTGAAAATGCCACACAAAATAATCAGCGTATTTCCATTGTTGCGTGCGCCTAAAATGCCAGCACACTGCAGCTGCATAGTTATTATTATGCCGGCGCGCAGCGGAAATCACCTGCTTATAGGCAATAAATCTAAGCAACACACACACACACGCACACACATTTGCATTGCCTTTGTCGCGGTGCGGCATGCCGTGGCCTGTTTGGAGCGCTGTTGTTGTTTTGTTGTTGTCGCTATGAAATACCGAAATTAGTAAAATGAGAATACTTTAGCCTACTTTTAGGCTTGCGCGCGCACTCACTTACACACACATAAACATAAACAAACAGCAATATACATTAGCACATGTGCTCATATCGGCTTAGGGAACTTATTTTATTATTAGCGTTATCAATGGAATTTTTATTACTGGCACAAACGACAACAGCAACTATTAATTTCAGCTAGAAGTGTGCTACGTTCTCGTACATGGCAGCAGCGACAGCAGTCGTTTTCTGTCTGTGCGAGTGTGTGTGATTGTCTGCGTTTTTATATATATTAGCGTGTGCGTTGAATACCCAAAATGCTCGTTAGAATTGCTATATAAAATGTCAATTGTGCTGCTGTCACATGCGGGTGCTTGCATGCGTAGCCACTGTTGTTAGTGTGCGTGTGAATGTGTCAGTATGTGACTGTGTGTGTTGTCATGGTCATTATTTAAGCCATGTGGCAGAGCAAATAAAATAGAATGAATGCCTTTACAACAAGGTACCTTGATGCTGAGGCCACGTCATCATTATTAGATTACTGGGGAGGATAGCTTTTTTTATGAGCCTAATGAAAGCGTGTAATTGCAGCAGATTTGAGCATTGGCCAGAACACACACATTACTCGGAAGCATGAAAGTTACAGCTACTTGGAGCAGAATAGAGGAACATACTACAAGTCTCATATGTTGCTTCTTCGAACGAACCTGAAAAGTAGAAGTGCCAAGTATCTGTGAGACCTGTTGAGAAAACAGACAGCGAATAAAGACAAGGAAGATCTAAGTTCCATTTGCATTCAAAAACAATTCTATACAAATTTTATGCAGTGATTTCAGTTAATTTACGCTGACACTCACAGTTTTCTGCTTTTTAAGCGCACATTTGTTATGTGCTTAAATAGTTCATCTTATACTTTGTCTTAAGTGCTTGCTTTTAGTTTTAAATTTAGTCGATGCGAGGCAAGACCAAAGAAAATGGCCAGCACGGAATGTTAGTAGACTAAAATAAGCAGCACTGCAGCAATGAAGACAACAAGGAAATATATAGCATGCTTTTAGGGTTTAATTGTATTTCTACGAAAACGAAACGTGTTGAGACGGATGAGAGCGAGAAGCTTTAGAAGTATTTTGGAGAAAAGCAGCAAGCACCGTAAAAGGCGGCTGGGTGGCACTTATAGCAATCTGAATTTAGAATAAAATACTATTTTTTTCCGAATCTAAAAAATTTTCAATGGATTTCCAATTCGATTTTTTTGAACCTTGAAGAATTTTTTTGAGTGTACCGTTACAAAATATAAATACCATTCATAGAATAACACCTAGCTTAAAACAACAATTAATATAATTCGAGCTATACAATGGAAAATAATGATATGTCAACTACAAGCTCTTGAGGCTTCGGTCTTCTTAGTCTTCTTGTGTAGGTTGCTTAAGGAATGAGGCTTCTGGGTTTGTATAGTGCTGCAGCCTTTCTGCATGCTTAGTGGCGAAAAAAGTGATTGTGTCTGTAACTTTTTTACCTTCAGATAGTTATGCAAGTCGTCATTCCTAACATGCCAAGATGCGCTTACCATTCCTTTGAGCGGCTTTTTTGAAAGCGTTCTAAAATTTTGATGCTGAATCCAGCAGTACATTCACACAACTGAATACCGTATGCTCACACCGGCTTTAGCACTTGCTTATATAATAAAAGCTTGTTTTGTCTCGACTTCTGCCAATTAACCATTTAAGTTTTCCTAACTTTATATTAAGTTCTGTTGCTTTCAGAGCAGAGATATCCATATACAATATCATAAGCGCGAGAGCCCGTTGAACGAAGCTGAGACCTGCATATCTTTCTTCCTTAAAGTAGTTCCTGCAGATTCTAAGGCACAAGTTAACGGCACCTGCTCATTGATTCTTCAACCGTGTGCAAGCGGAAAGCTTTTGATTTCGATTAGCAACTCAGAAATAATTGTTAAAATGACACCTCCTTTCACATTATTTCGGTCCAGTCATACTCAATTTTTACATAACCCCTGAAGACATGCAACTTATGCGCTTAGAGCCCGCATATACCTCGCACAATATGCTTTCATTTGCTAAGTTGCTCTTTCACCCGGAAATATGCAATGAAATTTTCATACTTTTCTTTCATGCATACTCGTGCCCCTTCATTCCGCCTGTGCTGCTGCTGTTGTGTAAAAACCCTTCAAATTCACTTCTCACAAATTTTCTAAACAAACTCAAAATTGAATCACAAATTCATAAACACTTTTGGCTGGATGTGGGAGTGCAGCTGGTTGGATTGGGTGGGGCTGGTTGCTGACTGGCACTTTTGGCATTGTTGCTTTTGTATGTGGAATATGCAAATTTAATGCGATTTTAATTTGGCTGCAAGCGGTCTCGCTTCAGACTCTGTTGCCACATGCGCGACTTTGGCGGTTCCTTTTTCCTTTCCCCCAGCATACATATGAACCCATTATGTAAATGGAGTGGCAACGTAAGGGGAGCGTCATATTTAAATTTTTATTTTACCTTCAGTGGTGTCTAGTGATTTTGACAAAGGGTTTGACAATGGCGTCGAGTGGTGTTGTGTGTAGGCATGTGCCATGAATTGCCTTTGCAAGTGTTCTGACATATTTGGAAAAATTTTACATATTTAAATTTATTTCCCTCTTTTTTACAGGTGAGTTACTCAAGGCATAGAAATATTAACACAGGATTGGTAAATATGAAATACAGTTTTTGATATACATATTGAAATGTTCCTACTAAAACTTACTATTCGAAATATTTATTGTATATATTAACTATTTAAGACATTTCGATTTCGCTGGCAAAATGCACAAAGGTTCGAATCAAAATTTTTTACGTATCACGTTTTTTACAGTTTCTGGTAGCCTATATTTAAATATACCTCATCAAAAGATACATATAAGACTCTATTCAAACCAAAAATGGCGATTTTTTATCTTATACAAAAAGGTCCTTTCTATGTACAATGTACATACAGTAAAATTTTATAATGTTTTTGCTTCTTCTGTAAAATTTCAGAAATGTTGGTTAGGGCCTTGTGCATTTTGCCAGCGATATGTTTGATAGTTTTAAATTTTTATGCGGTATTTTTTTGTAATATTCAACTTGATACTAAAAAGATTAAACAGATTGTTTGTAATTTTTTAATTAATAGAGTCGTTTTCTGTCATATAACTGAATTACTAAATCATTAGCAATATATTAATATATTTTTAAATACTTATGTATATAACTGTAGAATCTTAACACCGATCCACAGTCATCCCCTACTAAACATCCGAAAAGCTTTACCTGATGTTCGATGTTGAAACTGCAAAAACTCATTCATTAAGAATTAACATTAATTTCATATGTTTCGAATAATTTAATTTCCAAATGCATAACTTCCAACAATCAATCAAAAGAAATTGTTATTTAATTTTGACCTGCAAAAGTTGTCGAATTTTTGACAATGAACTCCCACAAAATTACAAATTTAGCTGCAAAGTATGCTTTACTTTATTTCCTGCCTTTCTACCGCCTGCGGGTTAATAAGGCAACGAGCAAACACAATTTCCGCCATACAAAGCCAACACATATTTTGCCACTGCAAATTTCTCGTGCCGTGTGCAAACAGATTGGCAAAAAATCCTGCTATATGTGTTGTGAATATGGCTGCAGGCTAATACTTGCACGCACACACACACACACATATATATGTATGCCTACATACAAATGCAAGTTCAGATAATGGCGTGACTGTGTACCAATTGTAAACAATTGCATTGTAATTTTTGCCACACGAGCCCTTCTGCCTAACAGGAGTTCGACAAGGGAAAAGAAGAAGTGCGCTCAAAAGTATGCTTTGCCATGCCGAGCAAACAAAATTACCCAAGCGCGTGAAGTCTCTGCTGCAGTGTGCATGGCGCCCCACACCAGCGCACGTGCTCGCACCCATACGCTCATAACCGCACATGCAAGCATGCATGCACGCTTTTGTGTCAAGGCATTGGTTTCCGCTTCTTCACTCCTTTTTTCCATACCACAGAAGTGCCATTTTAATTTTGGCGCCACACAAAGAAGAAAAAGAAGAAGAAATGGCGTCACCGCAGGCATTTTCAATTTCGTTCCAAACCGTTTTACTGGGCTTGTTCTGGTGTGCTGCCGATGTGAGGCTGTATGTGTGTGTATATGTTAGTATAAAGATTTCTGTGCCTTTACAGTGAATCTCTGAAGACTTTTTCCTTGCCGCCCACCTAAAAGGAACTCCTACTATTTTCAATTGTTGGCAAATGCAATTTAAAGTCGACTTTATTTAGTGTTCAAAGGATACAAGGATATACATATATTCAGATTTTTTTTCAAAAACTGGAAAATTCAGATTTATGAGGATGTTTGCGAATATAACCCAACTATTTATTGGTGAAATAGAATAGGAAATATGTACATACACCATTAAAAGGAATACTATTCTTCTTCCAAACGTTTTATGACACTTTAATAGTGGGTATGTCAATATTTTGGCGAATGACCTTGAAATTCGAAGTATGCCACAATGACATCTTCAACTAGGCCTATAAGACATACTCTGCGAGAATAAGAATGATTATTTTCTTGTATCACAGTGTTATCAAGCGATCTTTTCTGCAATTCAAATATCGATTCTGGCTCTAATTTCGGTAGATAGCATTTAGGTGAGGTCGAAGATTTCCTCGTTGAATAGGCAAACCCTCCTCAAGCACTCAAATTGTAAAGCTCTTTGTACTTGTTTATTTGGATACTCTCGCAGTAATTTGTATGCACACATTCCATGTTTAGCACTAGTTGAGACCACCAAAAATTGTTCTCTCTATCAGATTCCGAATCGGCTGAGTACGTTGAGAGTGCCAAAGAATTCATTCGGAAATTACCAATTCATTGTCAATTTGAGATCGTACAAAGAAAAACAATTCAAACGATTTTTCTTTTGTTGTAATGAATTGTTCTGGGCAGGTGTGGAACCAGAAGCTTTGGGCATCCTGTCAGAAATCCAAAATGTATTCGCATCGTATGTAGAATTAATTAACGATTTCTATTGAGTATTTAGTAATATCCATTTTGCTATTTTTTGAAATTTCTATTTAGACTTCGATTTTCTACTAGCTTTCATTCTCTTCATACTCGACCTGGCTCTGGCTCGATCTTTAGTCGAAGATCTTCTTAATACTGATTTTTCAGCCGTACAATTTTCCAAACTTTATTAAAACTGGACTGTGTAGAAAGCTGTCATACATATATTTATTTAGCTAAACATTTTTCATATTGAGCGTTTTAAAAGTTTTGAGTGCACACCGAATTTCGGCTTGGCGCAAGCTTGAACTTACTTCGACGCGCCTAAAATTATGGAACAAACCACTACGGTCCGCAAATTAGCCCATTTGCTGCAAAGCCCGCATAAAATATGAATTACCCCATGGAGTTTTTCGCCCCAAACTGTAAAAAAATTTTGTTTGCTATTCTGTGTCGTAATACCAGCCGGAGTTGCCATCCAGTATAAAACTTTTGACTGCTCAAGCAGCAAATCATTTTGGCCTAAAAATATTGCTGCTTGCCAGAAACTTTGTCAACAAAGCTGAATAATTAAAATGCTCCCCCGACTCGCTGTAATACACACACACCCATACACGCATACAATATAGACAAACACACTCAAACTCGTACATCCAGTGATGCAAAGACAGCGACAGTGGCAGCGACAAAAGTCTTAGCGACAGCACCAAAGCTCATCAGCAATTCTCAATTGCTATTATAATTTCCTGTGTAGCAGCTTCCGGCGGAACTGAGAACCTACACCCACACACACACACACACAAATGCATTCACTTATATGCCTGGCACATAGCAAGCGACTCCAGCACCTGATCCAAATGGCTGCTCTGTGAGTTAGTGCCGCCGAAAAATTCATCAACTCTGTTGCATAATATTTCAATAAAACTGAAAATTTTGAGTAAAGTGTCATAAAATTACGGCGCACTTTGTAACAACGACGAAGACGAAGGAGCCGACATGACGTTCAACAATGTTATTTACTACAATAGTTCACATGGGAATATGCATCCTTACAATGGGCCGCCTAAAATTATGCAATATAATTTTATTATGCTTTATAGTTGTGAGTGGATTTTTTGACGGTCGCTGCGAAGGCAAAGAGCATGAATACGAGGCGTAAAATATAACTTGCCTTCAGATGTAGGAGAAAATATAATGAAATTTCTTTTTGTGTATGTACTTTGTTGCATTAATGCGGCAAGGGTGTGTGAGACGAAGAAATGTATTGCTCTGTTTCATTATAAATTTGAATTTTCAGCGCTAATGGCATAGGGGTAAACAGAGAATGTATTGCTGCCTCAAGTAAGCCTAACGCCTAAAGGTATGCTATACAAATGTTTTTACAAATTAGTTTAGCTGCAGCTTCAATTTTGAACACTTCTTTATTCAGAGTTCAAGGGTTTTTTTCAGAGATGTTAAAAATAAGCAGAATAGCTGTGAAAGTGTATTCATGACAAGGATGAACACTGTAGGTTATTGCCAAATTTACAATTATATATGTATATGTTACTATGTGCAGGCTGACATACATACATACATATAAAACGGCAGAAATTTAATCGATGCATAACTATCTGAAGATTATCTGGCTATTGAAAAATCCCTCTAAGTTGAGTATCGATAGATACCAAGTGCTGGAGCAGCGAAAGATCTCCTGGTATCAATACCCAAAAAAAACCAAAAATATTTGAGTAATCGAAATTCAGTTAACTGAAATACAAACATTCCACGCATAAACATTTTCATTTAATATTTTATTTTTACTGAGATACATTTTTTTAAAACAGTACGATTTTTTCGTTTACTTAATTTGAAAAAACTGAAAATTTTTCGTAGCTAATGTATGGGATTTCGTTTTCGTCGACGAAAACGGTGTATGCGACTCAAAGGCTTTACACGGTATCAACTACTTTTTCACATCCCTATAATTATTAATATTTACTGTATTGATTTTCCAGTAATGAGAATCTCTTCAAAAAAAATTTCCTGAAGTGGTATCAGTAAAAGCTTTTATGCATAAAAATGCATTCTTTAAGTAACGTAAATTTTTTTTGCTGCAAAAAACAGCGATGCCTGTTATAAACAGCATCTAGAGTAAGTGAGAAAGGACGAAGGATACCCGAAGGCAAAAGACTTGCGGTACACAACCATTGCACTTTTGTTGGCACAGCGAAAAAGCCTGCGCAGAACCGTCGACCCGTAAGGGAAATATTGGTTGTGGCTTCGATTCTGTTGATTTTACTCGCTGACTGACTGACTTCGGTTTCTTCATTATATTATGTACATACATATCCTATCTACACATACACACACATATACAATTATAATTGAAATTGTTTATTATCCATGTTAAAATGGAAAATATCATAATTAAAGGCGGGAATGACGCCCCTTTCATTGTTGAAAATTGACTTTTGTGCGGTTTGGCTTTTATCAAAGAGAGAAAAAGAAGAAAGAGCCGCATTAACCATGAATGGTTGCAGTGCATTATTGTACAAAAGAATTATTTGGCCGCTGGGAGCAGAGCTATGCAAATACCTATACATAAGAAATACACAGAAGTGCAGAGTATGAGTACTTGCGTCGCTGTCGGATACATGCGTACGCTTGTAAATATCGCATATACATATATTTATGTGGTTGTGTGTTTAAGCATAAAGTAGGCAGTTATGTTTTAAAATTGCTATTGCATAATTTTGGACTTTTTGGGTACGAAAAGCAATTGTTCGGACGAGAGAAAGCTTTCACGGGTTAAAGTTCCGCACTGACTGGATTTCACTGCTTATCTTTTCATTTTTATTTCAAAAAACATACATTTTATTAAAAAACGATTGAAATCAGATCTTTCTTTTTAGAGCGATAGTTGAATGAAAACAATTAACCCTTCTAAATGTCCTTCCTAATTCAATAAGAAACCATTTAAAACATAATATTTGGATTTATCATTCAAATAAATTTTTTTGGCACGGCAACAAATGATGTTTTACAATCCTATTCTATCCTTAAACACCCCCATCTCTCCCATATCTCCCCCTATCCTTCCCCCCACCCACTAACCTATGATCCTTTCTAAACCAACAAGTGCTTTGCATGTATAGTGGGGCATCCCCTGAGTGTTGGTTTAAGCGGAAAAAATAACCAGATGTTTGGCGAGAGTTAAAAATTGTAGGCGATTTACTTTTTTTAGCGACGGCAGCTGCTGGAAATGCAAAAAAGCGGAAAGCAGGGAGACATTGGAACACATACTGTGCTCCTGCCCCGCCATCGCTAGAACTCGTCTGACTTGTTTAGGGCTTAGTCCGTTAAGGGCTGGAACAGATCTAGAAACTAGGTATCAAGTCTCTTTGGAAATTTGTAAAACACACACAAATTCTGATTGATCATTCCTTTGGCCACACCTAAACGGAACTCTAATTGGCATCGCTAAGGACCCAACAGGATCTATGCGTGGCTAAGCCTAACCTAACCTACGTTTTTAGACATGTTTATATGTTTCTTTGTTTAATTGACATGGAAATGCCAATGTTTAAACAACAACTTAAAAGATATCTATTGCTTAATTTTTGCACAGGAATTTACACGATAGAAATGAATGGTGGAGAAACATATTGTCTAATTAGATATAATTCGGGTCTGAAAGCAGTAAACGCATTAGAGCTATCCTAAGTTATCCCTTTAAGCAATAAAGTCAGCTGATTCGACTGCAAAAAGCAATGCTCTCGATAACACTATCCCATGTAGGGGAGAGCGGGGTACCTTCGTCTCTTTTTTTTTGAAGGCCTATATTTCAGAAGGTAATCAATATATTTAAAAACCAATTAGACTGTTACAATACCTCATTATTTAACAATAAAGTGTTATACTAAAATTTCTTTAAAAAGTTCCGTTTGTATTATTTTTTTTCATGATTAGTAAAAAATGTCATTTCGCTGAATGTGCCCACATGCCAGAGTAGCTTCGTCATTTGGCGGGGCACTTTTGGCATTCACATTTGAAAGTACCATAAGGTAATACAAAATCTTGTTTAGACTAGAAAAGACATGTTTTTGGTTACATAACACGTATTTATTATATTTTGCATTAAAAAATTTAAAAAAAATCATGTTTAAGAGCTTAAAAAAATGTACTTATTGTCAATTTTTTTTTATAAATTATTTGTTATATATAATTCTTAAAGTGCTGAGATCGACCCTAATATTAATTTGTTACGGGAGGTTTGAGCCAGGTTCGAGGGTCTTGGAAGCTTCAACTCGATTTCGATTTTTAGTATCTGTGAAGTTATATTGACGAATGTGCCCCATGAAAAAAAGACGAGTCCACAGTCTTTTTATTTTTTTACTTATAATTTCAGTGCTTTATTTTCACTTAATACACTTTTATTTGCAAAATAATTATTATTAAAGTAATACTAATACAATTTTGTTCGAAATAATGGTATAAATACAGCACAAACTTCTTACGTTACCGACCTGAATATTCGGGAACGAAGCGCGAAAACACAAAATCAAATGTAACTTTATCAGCTGTTCAGATAGAGATGGCAAACTTTGTGAGGGATATTTATGCTAGTTATGGGTTAGTTTTTACTAATAAACAGTTATGTCCGGTGACTACTTCATACCGAAATCGCCTTTGACGAATGTGCCCCAAGGACGAAGGTACCCCCCTCTCCCCTACTCCTTTTGGAGTAGACAGGGAAATGATTTCAGATTTAATAACTTCATCTTAGTTCAAAACTGCTCATTAATCTGTCGGATGATATGATATGCTCCGTTTTATAATTTGAATACAATAAAACTTAATTAACTTATGCTGTGAGCAAAACCGACTGTAAATAGCGCCAACAGCAGCTTCCAACACACACACACACACATGCTGAACTTCACGAACTCCTCTTACAAACACATGCAAAATGGCAACAATTGTTTTAGTCGAATACTGGCAGGGGCAAAAATGTAATCAGCACCACTTAAAGCTAAAAACAGTAAAGCAACAAACAAAAGTTTCCAGTCCCCCAACCCGTTCATCCACCCATGCACATACACAATGTCCCGTTAGATGTTCTAGTATGCTCATAGAAAGTTTTTGTAAACTTTTGTGCGATAATACTTTCACTGCGGCTTCAGATGAACGCACAAAAACCTACCACTAATAAATTTCTCTAGCATATTTTTTGGCGCACTCGCGCGGAGGAATAGCAATGTACATATTGGCTTGGCTTAGGAATTGTGCACTGCTTAAGCCGCTCTTGTGCTACTCTCATTCACACTCAAACAAGCATTCATTTGCACATACAGAGCACAACATACATATGTATGTACATTTGTATGTCAGCGTTGCCAGTAGATTTTCATACATTCCCCATAACGTGCGCGAAGATTTCTTGATTTTAGATAGAATTCCCCGCTAGTCAAGTTTAAATATTTTTCATTAAAAATACAAGAAATAAATATTTGTTTCCATATGTAAATGTTAAATGTAAAATGTTCAACGTTGTCGGGGGCTTCGTTCAGCAAAGGCAAAGTCAACCTAGGCTGGCTCCAAGCTTTGATATGGCTTCCAAATAAAAAATAAACAAGTTAATAAATCAAACTAAACATTACATAAATCTCTTTGTAAGTTTCTTAATTTGAATGCCTAGGCTTAGGTTTATGCTAATAATCAAAGCTTGCATCTATTCGTTAGACCTTTCAGGTTTATACTTTTAGTAGAAGGCTTTTGTCGCATATACGATATTTTCAACAAATTTCTTGCACAATACATTTCATGATATTTGTCTTTAATAAGGTCGAATTATTTACCTTATTTTTAATAAAAATATGATATAATATCTAAGGATATAAAGTGAAAATGCAAATCAAAATTCTTCTGGTTTAAAGTATTCCAGAATCTTTTTTATTTCGCAGTGAATTAAGTTTGCCACCACTTGCGAAATTCCCCCCAAGTCTGGCATCACGGTTGCATACACACTGACAGGCTCACAATGAAAAACAATTTTAAGTTTGCCAAATATGAGCATAAATCTTTGTTGTGCCATAAATTGTGCTGGCTAGCGGTAGTTTTTGCCTCATTCCTAGTTGCTTTTGAATGGCAGCCGAACTGTGCCCAGGCACCGCCTGCGGCTGCGTCTGTGTGGCAGTTGGGGCTACGAATCACAGTCGCATTTTAGGCGCAGTTGGTAATTTGTGCGTTTTTCATGGTTGGCTCGTTTTTGCGCTATTGGCCAGGCCAACGCAAATGGGCGAAATCTTTTGTGTATGCTCGCGCTTTTATGTGGGCTGTTTTAGGCACGCTCCAGCAAGCAGCTGAGTGGCACGGTTCGGTTGCGCCTTTTGGTCTGCCATTGTTGCCGAGAGCTGCGGCAATGAATTGCAGAGTAGGTTTCAAATGTTGCTGCGGCGGAAGTTTATAGTGCGGATTCGTAAAAATCTCAGAACCTAGAAACCTCAAAATATTGAATGGTGTTACTATAGGCAGGAAGAGTTTAGAAACTGTAGGCATGTTCTTATATACTTTATAGTATTAATATCGATTTGCAATGCAAATATGTGTTGAAATCACCTTTTCCAAATTTCAATTTGAAAAATTTCAGATTTGATATTGTGTTAATGCTTAAAATGCTTTTTTTTTTTTTGTTGGTAGCATCGTTACTTACACTAAAAGCTTGAGGCCAAACATCCATTCCATGATGCGAGTCAAAATCACAAATTAAATCATCGTGATAGTAATTTGAGACCTGCTGTTTCCGGCCTATACTCATACAATTCTTGCTTCCTTTGCTGAGTTTCTAACATTGGTCAAGAAAAAACGCTGATCTCTGTACTCAAATGATCACAAGTGGCGTCTATTGTGCTGGTTGAAGTTAACCCAGTAGGGGTAGGCGTTTTATGAATTGTAACAATGAAATTGGCTTTGTGTTCCATAATTTTCCCAGGGGCACTATTACCCTACTAAATGGATGTTTCTAATCCCACTGATTGCGGGACATTTGCAGACGATGTGCTCGGACGTTTCAATCTCTGTCTCGTTCAGTCGGCACAGCCCGTATCCATCTCTGATAAATCTATCTTCATTATGTTGTATCTAGAGTAGCTGTTATACGTTGGATAATCAGTGAGGGTGCAGAGGTCCTCCAAGTTCAATTTAATGAGGCTTTGTTATATTGATTTTGTTGGGCTCAGAAATCGTTTTGCTTATCTCTTTCCTTTTATTCTGTTTCTCTCATTATGGCTCCCCTTTTGACTAAACAGTCAGTCCATTCGTTGCTTTCGTGTATTTCAAGTCCTCTGAACCCCTCCAAATATTGGGGTATTACTTTGCCTAGCTCATTTAAGAGTCGAATGCAATTATCGACTAGTGTTGAGATAGTTGCCGCTGTTCTACAGCTTTGGCAGCTTTGTATAATAATTTATGTAAACTTTAGATAATGCGTTAAGACTGTGCACAATGTTGCTGCTAAAAGCGACGCGCGATACTATTCCGAGTGATATCACATTACTTTCTTATCAAATACAGTGGTTCCTTTATTTGATGATATGAAACTCCATCAACTGCAATTTAAGCGAATCTATATTTTTGGCTCTTCAGAATATTTTTTCTAAATTTATGTCTGTTTTTAAATTTTTCTATGCTTTTTTTTATCACGCAAACTTAATATAATTCTATCACAGCTATTTACATGCTCTAAGCCGAAATCGTGTCGAGACATTAACCCTTACATTAGGCACAATAATTCGATGGTGTAACCTCTCTACTTTTAGGCCACCCCACCTACCCACAAACACATTCACCTCTTCACGTATGGGAGTCGGTGTTCAATATGTGTGTATGTATACGCAGGCTGTCCCCGGCTAATTAATGTTATCGTTTTGCATGCATCATTGATAATCGTTATCGATAAATGTACACGGTCACGAGTAGCGCCATTAGGTACATATAACACAACAACAGTATAATAAGCCGACACCATGTCGCTGTTGTGGTGTTCTTAATTATATATCCCTTAATTTGGGAGAAATCGCTTAATAATGGCGGATATCGGAAATACATATATGTACATACATACATCCATACAACACGGTTTAGTTAGAGTGTGTAAATACCATATACCTATACATTCGAACACATGTGCATCTGGAAAAACAATTAAACGCTGTAAATTTCCAATAAAGCTTATTCCAGGGCATCCTTCCCCAATTACTGTATGGAACATTTTATATATACATATATATATATATTTTTAAGGTTATAAAAACATAAAATATTCCTAAACAAGTATTTGGACGAACTCTTTTGAGCTGGGACTAATAATATTATTATGAATATCCGCAGCTTGGAATTGGAAAAATAATTTTATAGTCCAATAGTCTTCTTTCACTGCCATAAATAATGCTACCCCTGCTAACGTTTGGATTGAAGGCGATCATAAAATATATAAAAGTGTAATAAACTGCAAGTTGCCTTCTCGTTGAAGATTACAGTGAACCATTAACCTACACATAACTTCTTCATATAAACTTCAGAAAATACTTTGCACTAAAGTTCAATTTTGCATAAATGTAATAAAATTAAATTCTAAGACCCTTCCACACCAGAACTTATAGGAAAGTCATAAAGAAACTAAAAGCTTTAACTTGTCGAAATCGCATAAAATAAATACCAGCACAAGTCATATGCCAGCAGTGACATAGAGCCACATACACACACATACAAACACACGCACACAGACATGCCGAAGGGAGGAGAGCATTTTTCCTAAGCTATTTTGAAAATGTCGTCAAACTTTGGCGGTTTGCCTTTTTATAGCTGCAGCATGTTCTTGCTGAAAAGTTGTGGCATATTTTTAGGCACTAGACGAGAAATAAGGCGTTTGTAAGCAAGTAGGAAATAAAATGCATGACAGTTGAGAGTGCAAAAAAGTGCGCAGATGCATAACATACATTTTGTTAAAGCGTAGCAAAAATATTTTAAACTATTTGTAGGCAGAATGTTCAACAGTTCAAGCGTATTTTATATGGCTGGATATTCTTGTCTTTTGTTCACCCTAGTAACCAACACTTTGCCACAATAAATCCTTTTCTATAATGCATCGTAAAGCGAGTTTTCTTTTAATTTTGATAGATAATTAATTCGGTTAATATAATAAACCAGTTATAACCCAAGTTGCACTCAAAGTAAGACTGGAAAGAATTAGCCTGAAAATACCGTTACATATCTTTAGGCTTATAAGCCTGAAACTCTGCAATGTTCTTTAAATGTTTCTTTCTAAAAAGTTCTTGTTTTCGACTAATATAACAAGGGAGTTATTATGTTGAATAATACATGATTAAGTGTTTTTCCTGGAGAATGGTAGATATGTTCTTTATCCTTTTAACTGACCAAAGAGCCTCAATAGCCTTATACCATCGTGTATAAGGTGGAGGAACCCACCAGATAGTTCCTGATATATTTATAAACAAAATATTTCAATAGCCGGAATAGCTTTACTTTTGGCTTGCATTTAAACTTCATCAAGTCGGCTTTTGTTTATCATTTTCGTTTAATAAAACTTGTTAAGAATTAAATGGACTTCTTCAAAAATTAAAGGGATTCTCCAGATTTAGATCAAGTGTTTCGAAATCTTAAAAGCATGTAGCCTTGAAGAGCTTTTTTAAAAACGAAGCAGTGTGAAGTCAAAATATTGGAATATGCTGGTTAATATTTTGGTTTTCAATGTATATTTTGTCGACAGAAATGCTTAAAGTGTTTCCAAGTACAACATACATATGTACATGTATAATATAACTTAAAAATTTTTGCATGAAATTTCTCACATGATTTTCGGAATAACATAAATTAATTTATTTCCTTTGATAGAACTTAGCTGCGATGGGTGCACCTATTTTACGATTTTAATTAAATATTTTGCTTTCAACTTTGAAGTACTGCCAAACCAAATATTCGAAGAAATCGGAAGATATTGAGGAGCTAAATTTGATCATGTCTAAACCGAATTTGTGTCTCTACCATGTGTGAGAACTGCTGTCGTACTATAGCTATGGAGGGATGTCTTGCCATTTCGGAAATTTTTGTGTCTGTTCTCGTAGATAAAACAGTTTGAAAATTACGTATTACAACAAAAATACACTGTATATATACATTATTTCGAGCAACGCTGTGCAGTACATTAAAGCCATGTTGAATTTACATGGCATATGCACAGGCGTGCAACCGCGTCGATGTTTGCTTCAATAATAATTCAACGACAGTTTCACTTGAAAACATAAACAGCTGCCATGGCATTGTCATCGGATGTGTTGGTCTTCATTGTGTTTGTTTACGTAGTTGCACATGTTTGCTTTTGTCGCTGCATCTGCGCCACTGTTGTTGTTTTTCATTATATACACTTACCCGAACATGCACACATACATACATACGTGCCAGACGTTATGTATGTACATATATGAGAGTATGTATTGTATATATATTTATGCAACTGCTGGGTTATTATAGCTGGCATTGTCATCGTAAACGACATGGTCGACGCCTTTTAAGCCCTCACTTTTTATTCCCACAGGCTAAACAATGTTAATGGCATCACATGCGGCCAACATGTTAATGCAAAACGGTTGACTGTCTGCTGAACTAAACCGGCACAACTACAGTGCAGCGACAGCAAACGGAAGCAGGCCATAATTTAAAATCTCCATGGAGGCATGCATGCTAACTGGTAATGTGCTGGTAGACAGTTGGGGGGAAAATGGGTGCACTTGCGTGCACATATTTGAATATTTAAATAAAAAGAAAGCAAGTTCGTTTTCACCGAATAACTTATATGAACAAGTTAGTTCGATATTAAGAGAGCTGAAATTCAATTCATAAGTCTGCCTATTTGGCTGTTGCTCCTGCTGTACTCTATTTGTATATAGTATTGTATATTTGTATACATTTGGAGAATTAGCTGCATTTTGAATAAATGTTGGCTTAGAAAGTCTTTAAAGCTTTCGAATCAACAATGGCCACTTCGCACTTGACTGAATCTCCTATAATTTTCAACAGAAATATTAGATCACTAATAATTTTTTGCACTAAAAGAAAGTGCCATAGTTTAGATTTCATAATAGCAACATGTTTGAAACGTAACAGGAACAGCTTGACAAAGAGGTTTGGAGAAAATCGACCATAAGTAACTAAAACAATATGCCTTTGCAGAATTAATTTACAGCA